>OX418217.1:39612572-40082572 GCA_948455865.1 Conomelus anceps
ATGTACAGTGTCATCTGATAGATCATCTTCAGTGTTTAGTACAGACTAGTTTTGCCTTGCTCTAATGGTGTGAAAAGTATAGCTCAAAACGCTTCTGCTACTCGAACAAGGTCAGCTCTATAAATGGAATCTGAAATTTTCACATTATTTGTAAACAAATTATGTTTTTTATATGTCATTGTCACTCAAGCCACCTTAGTAAGGGCCTAGGCCTTAGCCACTCTTATTTAAGACAGTAATTATCATATATAAATGGAATACATACTCATAACACATTTAGCGACATCAGTTCTGCCAAATGCAACTTTCATCTTCCCAGCCATCACTACTTTTCCAGTATATGAAAATTGCATTGCCAGTTCAACCATGACTCTCCTGAGAATGTTATTTATGGCTTGAGGGATATCTTCGCCACCCACACTCTTAAGAAGCTTTACCTGGAAAAGATTTTTGATTAGAAATTAATAAGAGCACGAGTAGTAGTAACAACACTCAATTATTGACTGAAATGAATTTTCGGCTAAATGCGTGGACCAAATTCTAGGAATTTTGCATGGATGTTCCTTTTGGGAATGCGCAGTGATGTATGTGTATGGACTTTGAAAATGTGCTTGCATTTAATGGATATTAATTTAAAAGGATAAAAGGAAAGGCACTCTGACCTTCTTCTAAAAAACATATGATTTATGATGGACTTTTCCATCATAATATGGGATCAGCATCAGATTTCAAGATAGTAGGCTACACCTCAGGATAGCTGTCAGACCACTTTATTGTTCTGGTCGAGCCTCCATCAAAGTCCAGATATTCATGAAAATAACAGTTTTGTCTAAGAGGAACTGAATAACCTTCCCATTTAGTAAAATAAAGATTTATTACTGAGTAAATAATTATGTATAATTGGTACCTACATATTTAATTATTTTATGAATTAATTTATCTGAAATTTGAAAGGCGTTTTGAGATAAAATTTATTAATCAGCTGTTTAGAACAATATAAGTATGGCTACAGATGTATGGCTTTAATGTCTTATAGAAATGTAGGCTTGGTGACGTGATAAGAATTTATTTTGTTTTGTGAAATAAACATAGATATGCTGTTAATGAATAGAGTAGCATCAATTTTATATATCACATGTTGATGGATACATTATCTCGGCGGCCTTTGATAACAGCGATTTTTTTCTCACCGGAATATTGAGATCATGATATTGATATCCTGGTAAGATAAAAATGGCTTACCATTTTCTTTAATAATATTTGCACTTTGCACTAATATTTTCCATTTGCACTTTCAAATAATATTTTGACAATTTCTGTATAAATAATCTGTAGACGTTTTGATGGATTTGAAGATGATTTAGGAATGTAGTTGATATTGCAAAGCAATATCTAGATGTAATATCCAATTTTGTTAATCAGGTGAGAACATATTTTTTTCATGTGTTGAAGTGTTTAAACGGTGAAGTCAAGCAAAGCGAGCCTGCCGGCTAGTAATTTATGTAACAGCATATAAGATCTATTAGCATATTATCATATTTGTGGGTTAAGTGGAAGAGGGGGCTCTTATGCCTCAACTTCGCCCACAGCACTTTTATTACTTGTAAAGTGCACAAATAAAAGTCATTTATCTATCTATCTATCTGTCTATCATATTTATCCATTAGCATATATTATTATAATAGCATATTCGTACATGTGTGTATCTTTTAGGAATAGATTCAAGATGAATACATAATAATAAGCAAACACTTCATCAAAATAAGAAACACTGTAGCCACTTATGCACTTCACGTGGAATGATGCATTGTGGGAAATTAAACGTAACTATATATATCAATTGGATTTAAAATCATCTGCCGGTGGTTCGGAACCCACCTAAAACTGCAGGTCCAACTCATCAATCACCATCATCCAATTCATCACCCACGCACAGGTTCCAGACTTATGTGGGTTTCATCCTCCAAAAAAATGTTTTAAAAAATAAGCAAATTTACCTGACTCCAAACATTTTTTCAACAATGCTGTTATATTTCTGCTTTGTGACTTTGTGAATGGGTAAAATGTCGCTGTATTGCTGTCCACTAGCCACCGTGCACAATCACCAATGCATCCTCTTCATCTGGGAGTTTGCATAGACAGCATACATCTGAAAAATGTTTATATATTGATATTATGTTCTGCTTGATAGGCTCTTAATAATTATTATAAATGAAGTTTATTCGTAAATAATTATATTCTTTGAATATAATATTTTTTATTTTTCCCATAAATAATTTATTCATCCCTTTGGCTCTTCGGAGATACCCTATCAGGCATCAGCATCAATCATATTCTCAGCTACTGATCACAAATAAATGATGAGGAACACACATGAAAATATGGGATAATCGATTAGGGAGTCAATGACATGGCCTATCCATTTCTCAATTGAAAATTCTTTTTAAATATTTCTTTCAACCTGAGATTTCCCAAGATATTAGTCGTGAGAAACAAATTAAACTGCTATAGATAAAATAAATAATAGCTCTTATTAGTAGATTAAATTGCAGGTCACGTATTCAGCTTTCCTCACACTATATTCAACCCATAAAAGTTGAGTGACAGAAATACATTTATTTAACTCCCAATATTTTTGGGAAGCAATCACCAGTCTTCTTAAGGACAGGAAAAATATGTCAATCCCATTTGTTGACAAGATGGCGGCTCTCGAATACATAATTATTTTTATCTTGGGATATTATTTATTGCTAATACAATTGCTATAATATCAATTTACTCATCTAAAAATTGCAGTATTCATTCATTAATTTTTTCATGCAACAAATCTTCAGATTTTATCGACTTAATACAATATACAATGGCAACTTTATTCATCATTCTGATGGTCAATTTGAAAATTATACATCCTGCGATAGAAATTATCATCAGAATCTATTTATAGATTACAATTCAACAATTATATTCTATTAGTTCAATATTTTTGTTATGAATATTGTTAATGTTGAAATGGTATAAATTTGTATAGGTTACCTGTTTTCGATAACCTCACATTCATGCCATTTGCACAAATCGTAAATCAAACAAGGTCAAGCATACGAACTTTTACATTTTTACACTGGGTTATCATGTTTAGATTTGTAATACTATATCATAAGGTATTCATATCCATGAATAATAATTATTAGAGATGTAAATATAGTTAAATAAGACATCCTAAACCCAAAAATTATTTCATGAATCAGAGTCGATCTAAGCCGCTCTCGTGGAGGAAGTTTGTACTAGCAATAACTGAGTGCCAATTTTCAAACTCTCCTCTTTCTAGACTTCTATTTCAAAAGTACGGTATCTAATATTTATAGAAGAAGCAAGACCAGGTCGACCCTAGTTAATTAGCACATACAATCTTGCAAAATGCCATCAACTTATCATCAATCATCAACTTAAATTTAGTCTTACACTCTAATTCTTAATAGAGTTGAAAACTAGAGAACGTTACAAAGTCTAATTTATTATATTTCATTCCCAATTAGGCCTACACAATTTTAGAAGAATGATATGACGGCTTAGCTTGGACAGGCTCAAATTAATCGCTTATTGGTCAAGCTTTTTATGAACAAGATTTCAAAATATCCATTACAAGTTTGTTTCTAGTTCCCTATCTTCAACTATAAATATAGCAGGAATGTCAATCACTTATGAAAAAATTACCTTGATGAACCAATAGTTTCCAGTCTTATTTTTAATAAAATGTAATTCAATAATGGAAAAGCTATTCTAGAGCAAGAAGAAACTCCAGTCATTTTTCCCCTACCAAACTGCTTTGGGGCGCTCTACACACTGGTGTCTCAGACATGTCTTTAGTCATTGAGGCGTCTTTTCATTCCAACCTGTTATATAATATAGTTGTTGTACTCTATGATAATCATTAGGCTATCTTAAAATTGAATACAATCATCACATTCAAAGAAATCTTCCAGATCTAACAACATCTATTAGACACCCTTGCCTAAGCCAAGTAAGGCCGGCCACTCACATGAACAGTTGAGGTGAGGCAAAATGACTTTAGTAAAGACGCTTGACTTGCCTTGTCGCAAAGCGGACACACACAATAGAAGGCGAGGCATGAAGTCATGGGCTTCTTCTCTATTCTGTGGTTGAGTTGCGGTCAGATCCTCCGGTGTAGTGGACACTCGATAGAAGCTGAGTGGTGATCACGTGACTTCGCGCATGCGCAGAACGCTCCGACTCTTGGTGACTTTAGGCGAAACGAAATTCTTGACTGTTTTGCTCTGTGACAAAAGGCGCCTTTTTGCCTCGCCTCTCCGCGACTCTTGAAGTGTATGGTGCTCCATAAGCGCCCATGCTTTCTCTGTCGCTAAAGACGCCTTTAGTCGAAATGCCTTGCCAAAAGTCGAAATGCCTCGCCTCGACTGTTCATGTGTGTGGCCGGCCTAAGCATGTAAAAAATCATTTTATCTTCATTGAGAGTGTCTCAATAGGCTGTCTTCAGCTATTATTTCTAGTTTTACTTGAACAATATTATTATTCAGCTTCCTACTTTCTGCAGCAGTTTGGGGTGGCACAGATATATGAGGTGAGGATGAATTTTTGTGAAACACAGAGATGAACTAGACTTGAACCTTGGTTCCATTTGCGTAGTCTATTTCATGTCTGCCTTCAACAAAAGTCACTCAGTATCACACCACGGTTGCAGTCATATTTTCACCCAGCCAATCATCTGTACTTACAATGTTCCAGACAGCTTATTGCTAATGAATTTATAGAACAATATTAATAAATCTTGCATAATTATGCATTAATTTTCATAATTCGAAATGATTTGTTTCTCTTGAACAAATATATTACTCTTATGAGTGATAACTCAACCCATATGAAGGCTTAACCAGATTGAAAAGAAGGCCCGAGGGCTATCTTGTAATCTGATTCCAAATGCATATATGATGGAGAAGCTCAATTTGAAATCATGTTTTCTATAGAAGAAGGCCTGAGTTTCTTCACTTTTAAATGTACTCTAAATTCAAACAAATTTTGAAAATCATAATTTATCCATCCATTTATCTATTTATTTATTGTGACAAAATCACAATGAATGTGAAGGCGCAACAGACTCAAGTTCAAAATTGCTCTCTTCACAAATTTTGAATATGTTATAATGTCCAAAACATTGAGATTAAATTTAATGCTAAAAATTTTACCAAATTACTCCACTCAAAAAATAATTCCCTAAAAACTAAACACTGAAAACCGTGAAAATAATATCAAATGTTGACACAATTTTAAAATCCTTGCACATCCATCCTGGGCATTCCTCAAAGGAAGATCCATGTAAAATTTTATAGAATTAGGTTAATCAGCCATAAATGTGTTACAAACAAACAGACAGACAAATGCTGAATGTCGACTTGAAATACAGTCAATAAAGGTTAGTCTGATAATTTATGTTCAATATAAGGACTTTGGTAGCTGTAAATGAAATAACAGAATAAATCAAACAGGCTACACTTTAATGCATAATTATCACAATAATCAATCATATGGGATTAGCTAATTAACAATAACCAGATATGGTACAAGAAGTTTTATGATAAAACTGAATGGCCATCACTCTTTTATGCCCTTTGTACATTAGCCCAATCATGATAAGTTTTTCACATTGAAGCCCATTTGAAAATTTACATCCATTAAAATAACTTGTCCGTGCATTTTGAACAGACTTCGCTTGCCTTAACAGTTCAAATGGACCCAAGTGGGGGAGGAGAGTTGATACAAAGTTTATTAGTTTTTGTTCCTTCTGGGGGAAAATTTTGAATGTTGTACTTGGTAATCATTTAGAGTCTTAAATGAGCCTGCATACCAAACTTTGTAGGCCACGTTTCTCTTAAGGTACAGTTATGAAATTATTTAAAAAAAATCGGTTTTTTTATCAAACAATGACGTGACACATTTTCAAAAATTGTTAGTTATAGCCATAGGTGGGATTTACTAGCTCCGCACTTTTGTGGAGTGCACTGCGCACTAGTGTTGCCAGATGCAAGCTGAAGAACTTTGGGGAATGTTGCTCAAAATTACAAAACAAAAAACCTACAGTATTTACCGCAAATAACAGTTAAATGTGCAGTCATTTTGAGCCAAATCCTCAACAATTCTTGAGCTTGTGTCTGGCAACACTGGTGCTCAGTGCTCTCCGCAAAAAGTGCGGAGCTAGGAAAACCCAGCTTTATGGAATATTATCAAACCCTTTCTCAGCACGCATCTAGGTCCTAACTGAACATATTTATGTACAAAATGTCAGCTTTAAAATGTATTTTACCTCCTTTCCACTCTTGTTTCAGCTTGCTAGATCCATTTTGCAGCCAAAGATGCCATTTTTCACTGGTTTGCACTCTCTCCAAAAAGCCCTTAGACTGCAAAAAAATAGTATCAACATTTCTTCATTTTTTCATATCAAACTTCTTGAAAAATTTCTATGAAGCAACTTTTGGCTGAAATACAGAGAATATAGGTAAACTGGAAATGGAAAAGTGAAAAATATATTTAGTTTAGGGTGAACTCTCAAAAAGCATTAAGAGAAATTAGTAAGCATATAGAGTATAGAATTTGAGGAAATCGGCTGCTAATTCCCTCTTGCCACGAAGCTGCAATAGGTTAGTTCTAAGAATGCACCAACATCACCATTAATGTAGTTTTGTGCGAAATACAGTACAATAAAGAGGCTCACATGATTGAAGTATTGGCTCTATTCCTACCACATTCAAAAGGATAAGTAATACAATATATGAAGAAATTATGCAGCTACTTTAATAAATGAATAAAATTCGGTATTTATTCATAAACAGGTTTCAAGATTATGTACAGTGTCATCTGATAGATCATCTTCAGTGTTTAGTACAGACTAGTTTTGCCTTGCTCTAATGGTGTGAAAAGTATAGCTCAAAACGCTTCTGCTACTCGAACAAGGTCAGCTCTATAAATGGAATCTGAAATTTTCACATTATTTGTAAACAAATTATGTTTTTTATATGTCATTGTCACTCAAGCCACCTTAGTAAAGGGCCTAGGCCTTAGCCACTCTTATTTAAGACAGTAATTATCATATATAAATGGAATACATACTCATAACACATTTAGCGACATCAGTTCTGCCAAATGCAACTTTCATCTTCCCAGCCATCACTACTTTTCCAGTATATGAAAATTGCATTGCCAGTTCAACCATGACTCTCCTGAGAATGTTATTTATGGCTTGAGGGATATCTTCGCCACCCACACTCTTAAGAAGCTTTACCTGGAAAAGATTTTTGATTAGAAATTAATAAGAGCACGAGTAGTAGTAACAACACTCAATTATTGACTGAAATGAATTTTCGGCTAAATGCGTGGACCAAATTCTAGGAATTTTGCATGGATGTTCCTTTTGGGAATGCGCAGTGATGTATGTGTATGGACTTTGAAAATGTGCTTGCATTTAATGGATATTAATTTAAAAGGATAAAAGGAAAGGCACTCTGACCTTCTTCTAAAAAACATATGATTTATGATGGACTTTTCCATCATAATATGGGATCAGCATCAGATTTCAAGATAGTAGGCTACACCTCAGGATAGCTGTCAGACCACTTTATTGTTCTGGTCGAGCCTCCATCAAAGTCCAGATATTCATGAAAATAACAGTTTTGTCTAAGAGGAACTGAATAACCTTCCCATTTAGTAAAATAAAGATTTATTACTGAGTAAATAATTATGTATAATTGGTACCTACATATTTAATTATTTTATGAATTAATTTATCTGAAATTTGAAAGGCGTTTTGAGATAAAATTTATTAATCAGCTGTTTAGAACAATATAAGTATGGCTACAGATGTATGGCTTTAATGTCTTATAGAAATGTAGGCTTGGTGACGTGATAAGAATTTATTTTGTTTTGTGAAATAAACATAGATATGCTGTTAATGAATAGAGTAGCATCAATTTTATATATCACATGTTGATGGATACATTATCTCGGCGGCCTTTGATAACAGCGATTTTTTTCTCACCGGAATATTGAGATCATGATATTGATATCCTGGTAAGATAAAAATGGCTTACCATTTTCTTTAATAATATTTGCACTTTGCACTAATATTTTCCATTTGCACTTTCAAATAATATTTTGACAATTTCTGTATAAATAATCTGTAGACGTTTTGATGGATTTGAAGATGATTTAGGAATGTAGTTGATATTGCAAAGCAATATCTAGATGTAATATCCAATTTTGTTAATCAGGTGAGAACATATTTTTTTCATGTGTTGAAGTGTTTAAACGGTGAAGTCAAGCAAAGCGAGCCTGCCGGCTAGTAATTTATGTAACAGCATATAAGATCTATTAGCATATTATCATATTTGTGGGTTAAGTGGAAGAGGGGGCTCTTATGCCTCAACTTCGCCCACAGCACTTTTATTACTTGTAAAGTGCACAAATAAAAGTCATTTATCTATCTATCTATCTGTCTATCATATTTATCCATTAGCATATATTATTATAATAGCATATTCGTACATGTGTGTATCTTTTAGGAATAGATTCAAGATGAATACATAATAATAAGCAAACACTTCATCAAAATAAGAAACACTGTAGCCACTTATGCACTTCACGTGGAATGATGCATTGTGGGAAATTAAACGTAACTATATATATCAATTGGATTTAAAATCATCTGCCGGTGGTTCGGAACCCACCTAAAACTGCAGGTCCAACTCATCAATCACCATCATCCAATTCATCACCCACGCACAGGTTCCAGACTTATGTGGGTTTCATCCTCCAAAAAAATGTTTTAAAAAATAAGCAAATTTACCTGACTCCAAACATTTTTTCAACAATGCTGTTATATTTCTGCTTTGTGACTTTGTGAATGGGTAAAATGTCGCTGTATTGCTGTCCACTAACCACCGTGCACAATCACCAATGCATCCTCTTCATCTGGGAGTTTGCATAGACAGCATACATCTGAAAAATGTTTATATATTGATATTATGTTCTGCTTGATAGGCTCTTAATAATTATTATAAATGAAGTTTATTCGTAAATAATTATATTCTTTGAATATAATATTTTTTATTTTTCCCATAAATAATTTATTCATCCCTTTGGCTCTTCGGAGATACCCTATCAGGCATCAGCATCAATCATATTCTCAGCTACTGATCACAAATAAATGATGAGGAACACACATGAAAATATGGGATAATCGATTAGGGAGTCAATGACATGGCCTATCCATTTCTCAATTGAAAATTCTTTTTAAATATTTCTTTCAACCCGAGATTTCCCAAGATATTAGTCGTGAGAAACAAATTAAACTGCTATAGATAAAATAAATAATAGCTCTTATTAGTAGATTAAATTGCAGGTCACGTATTCAGCTTTCCTCACACTATATTCAACCCATAAAAGTTGAGTGACAGAAATACATTTATTTAACTCCCAATATTTTTGGGAAGCAATCACCAGTCTTCTTAAGGACAGGAAAAATATGTCAATCCCATTTGTTGACAAGATGGCGGCTCTCGAATACATAATTATTTTTATCTTGGGATATTATTTATTGCTAATACAATTGCTATAATATCAATTTACTCATCTAAAAATTGCAGTATTCATTCATTAATTTTTTCATGCAACAAATCTTCAGATTTTATCGACTTAATACAATATACAATGGCAACTTTATTCATCATTCTGATGGTCAATTTGAAAATTATACATCCTGCGATAGAAATTATCATCAGAATCTATTTATAGATTACAATTCAACAATTATATTCTATTAGTTCAATATTTTTGTTATGAATATTGTTAATGTTGAAATGGTATAAATTTGTATAGGTTACCTGTTTTCGATAACCTCACATTCATGCCATTTGCACAAATCGTAAATCAAACAAGGTCAAGCATACGAACTTTTACATTTTTACACTGGGTTATCATGTTTAGATTTGTAATACTATATCATAAGGTATTCATATCCATGAATAATAATTATTAGAGATGTAAATATAGTTAAATAAGACATCCTAAACCCAAAAATTATTTCATGAATCAGAGTCGATCTAAGCCGCTCTCGTGGAGGAAGTTTGTACTAGCAATAACTGAGTGCCAATTTTCAAACTCTCCTCTTTCTAGACTTCTATTTCAAAAGTACGGTATCTAATATTTATAGAAGAAGCAAGACCAGGTCGACCCTAGTTAATTAGCACATACAATCTTGCAAAATGCCATCAACTTATCATCAATCATCAACTTAAATTTAGTCTTACACTCTAATTCTTAATAGAGTTGAAAACTAGAGAACGTTACAGAGTCTAATTTATTATATTTCATTCCCAATTAGGCCTACACAATTTTAGAAGAATGATATGACGGCTTAGCTTGGACAGGCTCAAATTAATCGCTTATTGTTCAAGCTTTTTATGAACAAGATTTCAAAATATCCATTACAAGTTTGTTTCTAGTTCCCTATCTTCAACTATAAATATAGCAGGAATGTCAATCACTTATGAAAAAATTACCTTGATGAACCAATAGTTTCCAGTCTTATTTTTAATAAAATGTAATTCAATAATGGAAAAGCTATTCTAGAGCAAGAAGAAACTCCAGTCATTTTTCCCCTACCAAACTGCTTTGGGGCGCTCTACACACTGGTGTCTCAGACATGTCTTTAGTCATTGAGGCGTCTTTTCATTCCAACCTGTTATATAATATAGTTGTTGTACTCTATGATAATCATTAGGCTATCTTAAAATTGAATACAATCATCACATTCAAAGAAATCTTCCAGATCTAACAACATCTATTAGACACCCTTGCCTAAGCCAAGTAAGGCCGGCCACTCACATGAACAGTTGAGGTGAGGCAAAATGACTTTAGTAAAGACGCTTGACTTGCCTTGTCGCAAAGCGGACACACACAATAGAAGGCGAGGCATGAAGTCATGGGCTTCTTCTCTATTCTGTGGTTGAGTTGCGGTCAGATCCTCCGGTGTAGTGGACACTCGATAGAAGCTGAGTGGTGATCACGTGACTTCGCGCATGCGCAGAACGCTCCGACTCTTGGTGACTTTAGGCGAAACGAAATTCTTGACTGTTTTGCTCTGTGACAAAAGGCGCCTTTTTGCCTCGCCTCTCCGCGACTCTTGAAGTGTATGGTGCTCCATAAGCGCCCATGCTTTCTCTGTCGCTAAAGACGCCTTTAGTCGAAATGCCTTGCCAAAAGTCGAAATGCCTCGCCTCGACTGTTCATGTGTGTGGCCGGCCTAAGCATGTAAAAAATCATTTTATCTTCATTGAGAGTGTCTCAATAGGCTGTCTTCAGCTATTATTTCTAGTTTTACTTGAACAATATTATTATTCAGCTTCCTACTTTCTGCAGCAGTTTGGGGTGGCACAGATATATGAGGTGAGGATGAATTTTTGTGAAACACAGAGATGAACTAGACTTGAACCTTGGTTCCATTTGCGTAGTCTATTTCATGTCTGCCTTCAACAAAAGTCACTCAGTATCACACCACGGTTGCAGTCATATTTTCACCCAGCCAATCATCTGTACTTACAATGTTCCAGACAGCTTATTGCTAATGAATTTATAGAACAATATTAATAAATCTTGCATAATTATGCATTAATTTTCATAATTCGAAATGATTTGTTTCTCTTGAACAAATATATTACTCTTATGAGTGATAACTCAACCCATATGAAGGCTTAACCAGATTGAAAAGAAGGCCCGAGGGCTATCTTGTAATCTGATTCCAAATGCATATATGATGGAGAAGCTCAATTTGAAATCATGTTTTCTATAGAAGAAGGCCTGAGTTTCTTCACTTTTAAATGTACTCTAAATTCAAACAAATTTTGAAAATCATAATTTATCCATCCATTTATCTATTTATTTATTGTGACAAAATCACAATGAATGTGAAGGCGCAACAGACTCAAGTTCAAAATTGCTCTCTTCACAAATTTTGAATATGTTATAATGTCCAAAACATTGAGATTAAATTTAATGCTAAAAATTTTACCAAATTACTCCACTCAAAAAATAATTCCCTAAAAACTAAACACTGAAAACCGTGAAAATAATATCAAATGTTGACACAATTTTAAAATCCTTGCACATCCATCCTGGGCATTCCTCAAAGGAAGATCCATGTAAAATTTTATAGAATTAGGTTAATCAGCCATAAATGTGTTACAAACAAACAGACAGACAAATGCTGAATGTCGACTTGAAATACAGTCAATAAAGGTTAGTCTGATAATTTATGTTCAATATAAGGACTTTGGTAGCTGTAAATGAAATAACAGAATAAATCAAACAGGCTACACTTTAATGCATAATTATCACAATAATCAATCATATGGGATTAGCTAATTAACAATAACCAGATACGGTACAAGAAGTTTTATGATAAAACTGAATGGCCATCACTCTTTTATGCCCTTTGTACATTAGCCCAATCATGATAAGTTTTTCACATTGAAGCCCATTTGAAAATTTACATCCATTAAAATAACTTGTCCGTGCATTTTGAACAGACTTCGCTTGCCTTAACAGTTCAAATGGACCCAAGTGGGGGAGGAGAGTTGATACAAAGTTTATTAGTTTTTGTTCCTTCTGGGGGAAAATTTTGAATGTTGTACTTGGTAATCATTTAGAGTCTTAAATGAGCCTGCATACCAAACTTTGTAGGCCACGTTTCTCTTAAGGTACAGTTATGAAATTATTTAAAAAAAATCGGTTTTTTTATCAAACAATGACGTGACACATTTTCAAAAATTGTTAGTTATAGCCATAGGTGGGATTTACTAGCTCCGCACTTTTGTGGAGTGCACTGCGCACTAGTGTTGCCAGATGCAAGCTGAAGAACTTTGGGGAATGTTGCTCAAAATTACAAAACAAAAAACCTACGGTATTTACCGCAAATAACAGTTAAATGTGCAGTCATTTTGAGCCAAATCCTCAACAATTCTTGAGCTTGTGTCTGGCAACACTGGTGCTCAGTGCTCTCCGCAAAAAGTGCGGAGCTAGGAAAACCCAGCTTTATGGAATATTATCAAACCCTTTCTCAGCACGCATCTAGGTCCTAACTGAACATATTTATGTACAAAATGTCAGCTTTAAAATGTATTTTACCTCCTTTCCACTCTTGTTTCAGCTTGCTAGATCCATTTTGCAGCCAAAGATGCCATTTTTCACTGGTTTGCACTCTCTCCAAAAAGCCCTTAGACTGCAAAAAAATAGTATCAACATTTCTTCATTTTTTCATATCAAACTTCTTGAAAAATTTCTATGAAGCAACTTTTGGCTGAAATACAGAGAATATAGGTAAACTGGAAATGGAAAAGTGAAAAATATATTTAGTTTAGGGTGAACTCTCAAAAAGCATTAAGAGAAATTAGTAAGCATATAGAGTATAGAATTTGAGGAAATCGGCTGCTAATTCCCTCTTGCCACGAAGCTGCAATAGGTTAGTTCTAAGAATGCACCAACATCACCATTAATGTAGTTTTGTGCGAAATACAGTACAATAAAGAGGCTCACATGATTGAAGTATTGGCTCTATTCCTACCACATTCAAAAGGATAAGTAATACAATATATGAAGAAATTATGCAGCTACTTTAATAAATGAATAAAATTCGGTATTTATTCATAAACAGGTTTCAAGATTATGTACAGTGTCATCTGATAGATCATCTTCAGTGTTTAGTACAGACTAGTTTTGCCTTGCTCTAATGGTGTGAAAAGTATAGCTCAAAACGCTTCTGCTACTCGAACAAGGTCAGCTCTATAAATGGAATCTGAAATTTTCACATTATTTGTAAACAAATTATGTTTTTTATATGTCATTGTCACTCAAGCCACCTTAGTAAAGGGCCTAGGCCTTAGCCACTCTTATTTAAGACAGTAATTATCATATATAAATGGAATACATACTCATAACACATTTAGCGACATCAGTTCTGCCAAATGCAACTTTCATCTTCCCAGCCATCACTACTTTTCCAGTATATGAAAATTGCATTGCCAGTTCAACCATGACTCTCCTGAGAATGTTATTTATGGCTTGAGGGATATCTTCGCCACCCACACTCTTAAGAAGCTTTACCTGGAAAAGATTTTTGATTAGAAATTAATAAGAGCACGAGTAGTAGTAACAACACTCAATTATTGACTGAAATGAATTTTCGGCTAAATGCGTGGACCAAATTCTAGGAATTTTGCATGGATGTTCCTTTTGGGAATGCGCAGTGATGTATGTGTATGGACTTTGAAAATGTGCTTGCATTTAATGGATATTAATTTAAAAGGATAAAAGGAAAGGCACTCTGACCTTCTTCTAAAAAACATATGATTTATGATGGACTTTTCCATCATAATATGGGATCAGCATCAGATTTCAAGATAGTAGGCTACACCTCAGGATAGCTGTCAGACCACTTTATTGTTCTGGTCGAGCCTCCATCAAAGTCCAGATATTCATGAAAATAACAGTTTTGTCTAAGAGGAACTGAATAACCTTCCCATTTAGTAAAATAAAGATTTATTACTGAGTAAATAATTATGTATAATTGGTACCTACATATTTAATTATTTTATGAATTAATTTATCTGAAATTTGAAAGGCGTTTTGAGATAAAATTTATTAATCAGCTGTTTAGAACAATATAAGTATGGCTACAGATGTATGGCTTTAATGTCTTATAGAAATGTAGGCTTGGTGACGTGATAAGAATTTATTTTGTTTTGTGAAATAAACATAGATATGCTGTTAATGAATAGAGTAGCATCAATTTTATATATCACATGTTGATGGATACATTATCTCGGCGGCCTTTGATAACAGCGATTTTTTTCTCACCGGAATATTGAGATCATGATATTGATATCCTGGTAAGATAAAAATGGCTTACCATTTTCTTTAATAATATTTGCACTTTGCACTAATATTTTCCATTTGCACTTTCAAATAATATTTTGACAATTTCTGTATAAATAATCTGTAGACGTTTTGATGGATTTGAAGATGATTTAGGAATGTAGTTGATATTGCAAAGCAATATCTAGATGTAATATCCAATTTTGTTAATCAGGTGAGAACATATTTTTTTCATGTGTTGAAGTGTTTAAACGGTGAAGTCAAGCAAAGCGAGCCTGCCGGCTAGTAATTTATGTAACAGCATATAAGATCTATTAGCATATTATCATATTTGTGGGTTAAGTGGAAGAGGGGGCTCTTATGCCTCAACTTCGCCCACAGCACTTTTATTACTTGTAAAGTGCACAAATAAAAGTCATTTATCTATCTATCTATCTGTCTATCATATTTATCCATTAGCATATATTATTATAATAGCATATTCGTACATGTGTGTATCTTTTAGGAATAGATTCAAGATGAATACATAATAATAAGCAAACACTTCATCAAAATAAGAAACACTGTAGCCACTTATGCACTTCACGTGGAATGATGCATTGTGGGAAATTAAACGTAACTATATATATCAATTGGATTTAAAATCATCTGCCGGTGGTTCGGAACCCACCTAAAACTGCAGGTCCAACTCATCAATCACCATCATCCAATTCATCACCCACGCACAGGTTCCAGACTTATGTGGGTTTCATCCTCCAAAAAAATGTTTTAAAAAATAAGCAAATTTACCTGACTCCAAACATTTTTTCAACAATGCTGTTATATTTCTGCTTTGTGACTTTGTGAATGGGTAAAATGTCGCTGTATTGCTGTCCACTAGCCACCGTGCACAATCACCAATGCATCCTCTTCATCTGGGAGTTTGCATAGACAGCATACATCTGAAAAATGTTTATATATTGATATTATGTTCTGCTTGATAGGCTCTTAATAATTATTATAAATGAAGTTTATTCGTAAATAATTATATTCTTTGAATATAATATTTTTTATTTTTCCCATAAATAATTTATTCATCCCTTTGGCTCTTCGGAGATACCCTATCAGGCATCAGCATCAATCATATTCTCAGCTACTGATCACAAATAAATGATGAGGAACACACATGAAAATATGGGATAATCGATTAGGGAGTCAATGACATGGCCTATCCATTTCTCAATTGAAAATTCTTTTTAAATATTTCTTTCAACCCGAGATTTCCCAAGATATTAGTCGTGAGAAACAAATTAAACTGCTATAGATAAAATAAATAATAGCTCTTATTAGTAGATTAAATTGCAGGTCACGTATTCAGCTTTCCTCACACTATATTCAACCCATAAAAGTTGAGTGACAGAAATACATTTATTTAACTCCCAATATTTTTGGGAAGCAATCACCAAAGCAGTTGCGTTCACACCCTTAATGGAAATTTATTATGAATTCAATCAATGCTTATAAGTGAGTACATCAATAATTAGGTAACCTTTTAGTATAGCTCTATAGTTTCATTAACAAATCCATTTATTTGATGTTTTCATATTAATTTTCCACTTGAAATTTAAACATAAATATTATTTGAAAACACTTTACTGGTAAACTTAACTCTTACTTATTCATGTGATATCTATTTCGCATTGTTGTAATTCTTCCTCAATCACAGTTGAAGGTCACTGAATCAGGTTTTGAGTACTGGGCTTTGAAGAAAGTTTTACGTTTTTCAAAGCCCAATTTTCAAGACCTGATTCAGTAATCTCCAACCGTGACTGAGGAAGCATTATTTGAACAATGCGAAATAGCTACCACACGGATAAGTGTTAAATTCACCAGTAGCATATTTTCAACAATTATTCATGCTTGATCTCATTTATACTTATTTGTATTACGTTCGATAGCCCACATACTGGTAGTCATCTTTCAAAAAATAACTATGACCAGCTAACTATAATGAGAAAAAATTATGACCAAAGGCTGCATTATTTCATTTGAAATAATTACGAAAAGGTTTGAGAGAACCAAAGTTTTGTACTGCCGTTACTTTTAAAATTATTTGCAAAAATATTCAAGTAGCAAAGTAGCAATTAAAATACTGCAGACGTTCTTTGTAGTCAATTAAAAAAAATGTACTTAATTGGTTGATGCTGTTTATTAGTAATTTTTCGATCTCCTGTAAAATTAATTTGTATGCTACATGAAATAAAAAACTATTTCTATAGTGGAATTAAAAGCAGAAACGTATTGGGAAGTCGGCTTGGAGGTGTTGTCTTCGGGGATGGTCGGAGTGTCTCGGCAAAGTTCGGCGACGGTGTTGCCACGTCGTGTGTAATGCTGAACAAAATGGCAGTGAAGTAGCATAGACAAACCTTACTTACTCCCTAATCTATGGCAGTAGCACGCCGCAAACTGATTTTGCTCAGGCAATGAATGCAAAAAATAGACATTGTTGACGTAGGGAATTATATGCGGCAAGCGGCGCCGCTCTGCTCTCCTGCCGCTCGTATCGTGGTCGAGGCCCAATATTATAGTACATGCGTACAGGAGAAAATTATTTCTGTGATGTTTTCCAAGACGAAATACTTAATGAACAATGTAATATTAAAACTGACACTGTATTTCACTTTTATATAATGTTTTACTCATATATTGGAGATGCTTGAGGAATGCATTTCACTTCTGAAAAGAAGTGACGTAGGCTGACGAAGCTTCTTTTTAGAAGTGAAATGCATTCCTCAAGCATCTCCAATATAGTGAGTAAAACATTTATAAAAGTGTAATAGAGTGTCAGTTTTAAAAATTATTACTAAAGCTCTTTGTCCCTTGGCTTTTTTTCACATCAGTAAAAATTTAATCAATTTTGGTAGGTGATATAAAAGGAATCTTGTCATATTTGAATTCGCATGCAACTTGAAAGTTGAATACTCTGTTTTATTTGTAGGTTAGCTTCAATGCTGTGCTGCCACATTTCCCGACTTCTAGGACTCAACTGGGAGCTAAAAGGCAGAGAATATTTGGAAAAGGACGAGGCGTGTGTCATAGTTGCCAATCACCAGAGCTCTTTGGATATTCTTGGTAATACGTTCCACAAATTCTCAATTCAAATAATTATTTTTTTTCTTAAATTATACTTAAGTTACTTGAATTTATCCCACTAGAAACGCTGCTGTGTCATGATCGTCATTTTTTTGAAGTCTCTACTATATACTCCTCAAGGAACTCCTCCACATATTAGTATGGCCTATCCATCAAATATTTCCTTGAATTTGGTTACTCTTTCAAATTCCCTTATAGCAACCGGAACCTTATTAAAGATTTCGGTGCGTAAAAATCTAGGCCCATTACTCGCTGGAGATGATACCCTTCATCGAATAAATTTAAAAACTATTTTTCATCATATTGTTATAATTTTGGAGCATAATAAGAGAAATTTGATTGTCTATAGTGTTGTCAAGCATCCAATGAATTCTAGCTCGCCTCAGTGTAACAAGTATTCAACTATAACAAACGAGTATCCTCAAACTTCTAAAAAATGTGAAGGTCGGCCAAAAGTTCATGTTCCCTGTAGTGCACATTAGTCAATCCAAACCCTGTAAA
Organism: Conomelus anceps; assembly: GCA_948455865.1. Classification (NCBI taxonomy): domain Eukaryota; kingdom Metazoa; phylum Arthropoda; class Insecta; order Hemiptera; family Delphacidae; genus Conomelus; species Conomelus anceps. The sequence continues at coordinate 39,631,158 of OX418217.1, forward strand.
AGACCAGAGTACAGACCAGAGAAGTGCAGTTGACTTCAGATTTCAAGTCAGATTGCTGATGTAGGGGTGAGCCGAGGCTTCTAAGCACAGTTTTTATGAACATATTTGGATCAACAGATTTTTTCTCAACTTTGGAAATTTTTGTTGCAGGCATGTTTGAGTTGTGGCCAGTGATGCAGAAATGTACAGTAGTTGCCAAAAAGGAATTGTTCTATGCCTGGCCATTTGGACTTGCTGCTTGGTTATGCGGCCTCATTTTTATTGACAGGCTCAATTCAGAATCAGCTAAAACGGCTATCAATTGTTCGATTGAACAGCTAAAAAGAGATAAGGTGAATTATTATCAATTTCAAATACTGTAGTTATAAATTCGTGTTTCAGTCTTTCAAAACTTTCGATGTTTGGTTCAGTTTCAACTAGAATAATCTATTATATTAATTCATTACTCAACTTTGATTTAACATTCATTTCAATTAGGCTAGTTTGTAAATATTCCTTTATTGAAGCAAAATCATTAAATAAAAGCTGGGTTTCCAACTCCACCAGACAGAATGACTATGGGAACAAATTTTTATGCGTTTGTAAGATGTTATGCAACGATGTTTCGATCAGCTGATTTTGTTTGGTAGTAAAGCTCGATGACGGGGTTACATTACAGGGTTTTGTTTAGACCCACCTTTAGGAAAGCGTGCTAGTTTCCATAATGAAGGCCTCTTCTAGTTTTCAATATTTTAGTGGGTACAATAAGCCCACCAAGTTTTTTTTATTTATTAATTTTTTTTGAGGATGTAACCCACAGGTCAGAACTATAGTTCCGAACCACCGGAAAGTGATTTTACAGTAGAGCACAGAGTCATTTTTGCTGGCCAGGCCAATCGGTCACTCTTACAAACAGGACCCAGTTCGTAGCTTATACCGTATCTATCTGATTGAACAGATACCTGCTACGGCTCACGTCCCTAGTTGGTAAATCTGCGCGAAACATTCTGTATATTGAAACCTTAGACACATTGTTAGGATTACTGTGAAGTTATTTGGAAAAAGAAAATATGCTTTATATTAAAATTACGAATAGTTTCTTTGGAAAATTAATTCTCAACTTGTTTTGGCCATAAAGAATCTAGAATTATTTTCCTGAATAACCATTATTTTGTTTTATTTCCATTCCGATTCTGTTTCTCACTGCTTGTTCCGTTGATGATTTATGTTTGATTCATTTGATGTTTCAGCTGGAAAACTTGAGTTAAAAGTTTTATTTTTTTCAATTTTGAGCTCAACTTTATAACACTACACTGTCAATTAATTGAGATAAAGTAGTGCTTCGTGAGATACATGCTGTAGTGCATCATGCTTACAAGGATTCGCTAGTAGAAAGTAGGTAATTTGTTTACTTTATGTTAATTTTCATTCAAATTATCATTTCAAAAACAAATAGTTTTCCAATGCAAGCTTTATTTTTCATTATTCGATTCAAATTAGCATTAAAGTTTTTCAAATTTTATCATTTACTTTTTATAATTATTTGATATATACGGTACTTAGATTTGATTTACAAGTTTATATAAATTTGAGGGAAATTTCTGCAAAACAGGATTTCTGTAACTTATCTGTATTTTTAACTTTCTTATTTTTCCTACAACTGCTCGTAAAGTAGTTCTTTACGTGCTGAAAACTAATTGTAAAATACCTCTTTACTGCTCAGCAAGCGGTAAAGTACTTTACGCTCGCCAGCTGTTTTCTTTACGCTTCTGTTTTGATTTTGATGCCTTCTCATTGGTGGATCACGGAATCAGTGAAATTCACATAACCTCAAAAATGGCGTACGCTAACCAAATCCGCTCATGGTCTGTGATGTTACAAACTACAAGCTTTTATTGTGTTGGAATCCAGAACTGCAGTTTTAGGAAAAATATTGTATGCAATTCGCGCGTGAAGCTTCTTTATCGCTCTCGCAAAATTACTGCACTCCGCTACGCGTCGCGCAGTAAATGTTTTGGCTCGAGCGATAAAGTCGCGCTTCACGCTCTTAATACATAAATAACTATTAAATTATTATTATTGATCAAAGTGCTGTTTAATTGTATACTATCATCATGAATGTTGTATTCTTTATGCTAAATTATTGCAAATCGATTGTTTATGTATTGTATAAGCTTCTAATAGTGATGAAACTGCTCAATGGTAATTACTAAGTTTGTTGCTAGTCATTCTCATTTATAAACAAACTTGCTCATAAGTATTTAGGAGTATACGTGTTTTATCTGTAGGGAATCTCCATATTGTAGTTCGTCACTTGAAGGCATCATTTTGTGCTAAAAGTCCACTAGTAATATAGTGTTTATAATCATTTTGTGCTTTAAGCCAGCTAGTAATATAATGGAAAATAGTATAATCATTCATTGTTTATTGAAATAATGACTGGTACTAATTACTGTCAAATAGTAGAATAATGATAGGCCTAACTACTAATATTAATGGTCTTAAATTTCTGTCGTATTTTAAATTAATTCAACTCCATAATTTGTAAAAAAACATATGGTATTGCTCTTTGTAATGAATTCAATTTTTTGTTAACTTATAAAAAGCTACATTTTGTTCACATTTTTGAGAATTATTGGTATTTAAATCTGTTTTCAACTGTTATTTTTTCAGTACTTTCTCACTTTAGCCAATCCACCGGTACTGTTTTCAAGGCTTAGTATAGTGTATTACAAACGTTTCGTATCCTTTTTCTTAAATGTCCATAAAACTTCTCTGTTTCTTTTTAATATTACCGCAAGGGGGAGTTTTTGTCTTGAATTTGCTTATTTAGCACCGTTCCACACATTGATAGTTGTAATTTTCAAGATTCTCTTCATGTCTCAGAAACCTTGAATGCAAGTCCATTAAATTTATAGCTATTATACCATCTTATATACCAACTTTTTAAAAAAATTGAACATTTTTAGAATTTTTATTATGTCTATATTATTTTTGGTCCTGATAAATACATAGAAATAGCACCATTTTCTAAATGTTGTAGGTTAAATTGTGGTTCTTCCCGGAAGGCTCAAGAAAGAACACTGGTGAAATTCATAGCTTTAAGAAAGGTGCATTTTACACAGCCATCAATGCAGAACTTCCAATACTTCCAGTAGTTTTCACAGAATTTTATTTTTTAGACAAACACCAGAAACGGCTGGATACTGGTATGTATTCTATATGCAGTCACTCTTGAGCAATAATTACTAGAATCACACATAGGTCTGAGACCTGGGCGTGGGTAATGAGATGGATGATGGTGATTTATGAGTTGGACCTACAGTTTTAGGTGGGTTCCGAACCACCGGGAAGTGATTTACAGCAGAGAACAGTGTCTTTTGCTGGCCAATATAATCGGTCACCGTTACAAACAGGACCTACGAGAACGCAGCTTATCTATCTGATTAAACAGATACCTGCTGCGGCTCGCGGCTATCACTTCCCTTAATTATCAGCCTTATTATCTCTTACCTGTTGGTTCGGAGCCCACCTATAATTGAAGATTTGCAATTTTCTTGTAACGACTCAAATGGCGTAGTGGAACTGCCCGTCAAGTCTCCACACCAATAAAAGCAAACGCTTATTATATTTTATACCTATATTTAAATTAAATACTCTGCAACCGGGGATATTTTAGATCAATTTCAATGTTGCTATAGAGCCTTCACACAAAATAGAGAAATTCCTATCAGATTGCTCTGTTTCCTTTTGTATTACGAGCAGAGGAGTTTTCGTACGATATTTTCCGTACCAAGCACTGCCGCTTTCTGCATGACTTGGGTGCCTCTTTTCCAGTACTACTCCTATGTTAAAAGCCCATTGACAGACAAACCAACAGGGATCACGTCTACTCTCCTTAACATCTTACTCTCTTTAATCCCTTAAACAACTATAACTCTAGAATAATTATTGAATTAAGCATTTAGCAATACTAAGAATCTTTTAATTCTTAGTATTTGATTAATTCTACAGATAAAGGTTAATATTTTCTAAATATTCATGATTATTTTTAGCGATATTATTATTTATTTTATCAATATATTTTTTTGCTTTTTATTACTATTATTAGCCTCCTTGGATAAAACTTACATGTGATTGTGACAACTTGTTTGCATTCATGGAGTAAAGCTGTTTGAACATTAACATTCCAAAGACTGTAAGAGATATATGAAAAGATGAAGATGAATAGCAGGAACAAAATGATCATGCCTACTATTTCCAGTTGAAAACGCATTCCTTATTAAATTAAAGATCTGTTCAATAAATTTAATAGATACAATGTTAGTATTTGCATAACTGTGTACTTATGAATATAACTTTAAAAGCAACTCGAATTTTCATTTTATCAAATTATGTAAATCGTCTGATTATTATTTTGCAGGTCACATTGTAATAACCGTTCTCCCACCAGTCAGCACTAAAGGGCTGAATGAGAGTGACGTTCCAGCACTAACTGAGTCAACAAGACAGTTGATGGTTGATGCTTTCAATACGTCGTCCCGAAAACTAAAAGAAGAACTGCTGCTCTGAACGTCATAATGTGCTTTTATACCAAGATTCAGTGAGAAATATCCAAACTTCCATTAAATTGTCATTGACTTCTCAAAGCAAATCTTAACAAAATCTCAGCGAATATATTAAGTAGAATAGTACTAGCTGTTCCAGTGTCATAGTAATCATGCCATAAGTTATTCACGTCACAAACAACAATGGTTTGACTCAGGAAGACATGCTGTAGAGGTGACAAAAATATTCTTGTCATGGAGAAAATTTCATGAAGAATGTGATCACAACTTGTAAATGTGGCATGCCATTACATTATTGTTGAAGTTCATACAAAGCAATTAAATTGAAATGAAGACTATCTTTTATATGTATAGCCTAGTATCTTGTTCTATTTTCCAGTAATACAGAAATGTCATAAATTATTAAAATAACCATTTATTGAAAAGCTACGATTGGCTGAAGAAGCAATTGAGTATAATAGATTTAGAGTAGATAAAAACGTTTTTAATGTTTAAAATGTAAGTCAATATTAAATATATAGATAATGAAGAAACTGATGTCTGGTTAGTAGATTAGAAGATAATGGACAGAAAAAGAGAAGAATTGAAATAAAAAACAGTCAACCCCTAATTTATTTGAAAAGAAAAAATTGTTTGGCTTAAAAACCTTGAGTGAACCTGCTGCGTTCTCAAAATTCGAGAACAAGACTTCTTCTCTACGAGTTGATATAAACTCTAGAAAATTTTGCCCAAATGACGTTTAGACTGACTTGTAGTCAATATTGTAAAAAATGTTCACAATCAAATTTTATGATTCAAGTTTAGTATTTCTTGGGCAAGTTAAGATAATTGAACATCTTGATTGCTTGGCTGTTGATAATAAATCGTTACAGGTTGATTTTACAAATAAATTGATTTATTGAATTGAAATAAATTGACCGTTACATAATCACCACCTGAATAATTCAACCACTCATGTTTCAACTGTGTTTTATTTATTTTATTAGAATGCAGGTTAGAGCATAAGGAATCTCCCATAATTCCCCTCTTGAGACAGCATGAAAAAGAATTCACAATAAGTGTGAAAGTGACAAATACAAAAATAGTATTAAAAAAGTAGAAGGAAAAAACATGTTGATTAAAACTGCTGTATAATCACATCAACATAATTTTACAAATACTTAATGAATAATAAGACGAAATTGTCACAACCACATTTATTAAAACTTAGAGAAACTAGTTTCGGTTGTTACACAATTATCAATCGCAATCATACTAGAGTATGATTCTAGAGTATACTAGTATACTAGAGTATGATTGAGATTGATAATGGTGTAACAACCGAATGTGGTTGTGACAATTTCGTCTTATTATTCATTATGGATACCTTCCACAATATCACCTTCGCCACTGCAAAGCAAGTTACAAATACTTCACTAAATATAGCTGACGGTTAAATAAAACAGCAATACCTGTAAGATCTTTATTCCCTTAAACAACTTTATAATAATTGAATTAAGCATATAGCAATAAACGCAAAAAGCATACCGGTAACTCATAAACGCAATGATCAATAATGATGGAAAAGGCTTAGTTGCACAAAGGACATTTTACTAGCGATAACGCCAATTAGGTTGACTGACATAAAATATATTTAACCGCCTGATCACCAATGATTAAATCTCACTAATTCCCATTAAGTTACATTTTATAGGTTATGTTTATTGTACCAGGACATTATTTTATTGTAAACATTAGTTTATTGTACTGAAAATTAGGTCGTAGGTGTTGAAAACCTTTCAACATTAATAAAATCTATTATGAATATAACAATACTGGGATAGCCTAGTTGAATAATGATTCAAATAACTCACAATGAAATGATTCTAATTCATCTTTTTTTCTCTACTTCAGAATCAACTGTTGACAGTGTAGCCAGATTGTGCCCGTTCGGTTAACGAAAATTAACTGATTAATCTTTGTGCAACAGAAATAAACCCGTTACGCTTATGTCAGTTAGAACAAAAAATGTAATCCAATTAGTTCATTACGGTACCGTACTTCATGTCACAATAGTTTTTACTCAATATCTCGAAATCAATAATAATCAAGACCTATTTTTGATTCTGCACTCCTCAATGAGCTGCAGAGCTGACAATGACAAAAATTGCATTGTTGTTAACTTTTCATAGTTCTATAAATTCAACGACTTGCAGTCAGTTTTCATTGTGAATAAACTAGTGAGCCCAACGGGCTGGAGAACCCGCTTGCAAACAACTAATTTTGGAAAGGGAAACTCATTTGGGAAGCTTATTGTTATTGTAGGGGAAGTTGGTAACGAAAAACGGCTGTTTTGAAAATGAAGATTTAGATAAAATTCACAAGACTTCTATCACTTGAAGTTCAATTTCATTGTTGCTCTGATACACATATTTATTTTCCACAAAAAAGACCTACCGTACTCATATACCTATATATCAGGACAATGGAATTAGTGTATCAATCTATAGAGAAGATATATTTACCACACATGAAAAACAGCTGTTTATATATCCATATATCAGGGCAATGAAATTAGTATATCAGATTATAGAGATCCTATAAAAAGCCTGATCGCATTTATTCACCTACAGCTGATGATAGCTCACAATATATTTTGAAATGTATTGCGAATTCCATATGGTGAAAACATCTATTTTCTTAAATATATAAATGAAGGAGTGAGAACCAGCGAACACATAAGACCAATAGAAGGGGCTTCTTGTCGCCGAGGTGAAGCCACTTGTTAGGCGCTCGTCCACTACAAATATGGCGGCGCAGGGATGATTCCCCAAGTGGCGAGCGCTTGATAAGCCGGTTTTTGCTATTACCAGTACGGCACGCATTACATCGCCAGCCTGTTTCTTCATAATATGAATTGCTCATTTTTGAGACGGATAAATTATAGAAATGTCATTTCTCAGTTGATCTAATTCTGAAATTTTAATTGTGAGTAGAGGCATTCTGTGATGAATTTTGTTAACAAGGATTACTCAAACTTTACTCGAAAAATAGTTAATTTTCTAATGGAGTGACATTTTTTCACATACCTTCCTATATTATATCCGTCATTATATCATTAATATCTGTCATTTGACTGCCACATCCTTTTACTTAACATGAAATAGAACAGTAGGAGAAAGAGAAAACAAAAAGCTGAATTGAACTGGATAATGTATTTACTTTGCAAATCTAGTCACAGCGATCATAAAAGACATCACAAAAACACTATCACAATTATTGTCTTTTGTTATCCCTGTCTAGTCACAACAATAATAATTAATAATCTTAATGTTGTTTGACATTCTCACTCATAATTTCTATAAATAGAATAGTCTCTTTCTCTAACACATAGCACAATACTCAGTGTCTTCACGAGTGCTTGAAGAATACTTTTTTTTATCAACCCAAAGTTGATCTGGTTGGCGCCCATATAGAAGTTATATCATTCTGGATAGCGAAAGTAGGGTCTTCACAATAGGCTATTTCCCCATTAGACAAAGTAAGTAAACGTTCAACGTTTTGTTGTCATTGATTTATACGATTCAATTTAGTTACATGACTTTAAAGATGAATTTTCATTTTATAATTTCATTGTGTAACAGCATAGTAGAGAAATTAAAAAAGTTGTGACATTTATTTCTATAATAACTTATATTAAAACTGAGTTATATTGTATGTATTATGTATTTTAATGGAGATGACTTTCTATTTTAAGAATATTGGCTCATGTTTATATTGTACAGGATATAATGCTCAACATATGATTAATAAAATGAAATAAAAAATTGTTCTAATAAACATTTTCCTATTTGGATCTTGTTCATTTGCGTTCATAATGGAAAGAATTGAAGGTTAGACTAATTTAATCAATAATTTCCTAAAAACAATCTAACTATAATATTATTACATTACAATAATAAACCTTCAAGGAAGTATTGAATCAAACACAAGAAATAAGTGATGAATTGGCTTTGTGGTTCTGGATGCACAAGCCGGCTGACGACAGCGCGCCATCCCGATCGCACTTCAACCTAACATTGTATCCAAAGTATAGGTCGTATTTTAAAATAAAAATCATGAAAAAAAAATTCAGTTATTTCTGTACAACTTTCTCGCTTTGATCACATCTCTACCCAAAAGATGAAAATTTTGGTAGCCGACTCACTTTTTCATGTCATGTTTGAAACTCGGACAAAAATTATAACTTTAAACAACTAATTAAAATTTATAGAGGTAACTATTAACTTTTATAATGCCACTGTTATCTTCAGAAACTAATTGTCTATACTCATGCCAAGTTTGAAAGTTATATCTTAATCCTAAGTGTGTTAAACTGCAGTTTATTTGGAGAGCGCGCATTGAAATTTTCTGCTCTTGAAAACACGATTTCGTCTTTCTATCCACTACATGGATGGCAGACGGCTTCACCTCCTGTATGCTACGCTAGTGCATACGTCCCTTCTATTGGTCTTATGGGTTCGTTGGTGAGAACCTATACTTTTGTTTCGCCTCAAAAAGGATGAAGGAGTGGGTCAATTTCATTGGCAAACGAACTTGACCTGTCTAAAGATACCAAGAATCTGTGTTTCAAATTTGAAGTTGATTGATAAAGGCGTTCGAAAGTTATCGTGGAACATACAAACAAACACACAACGCCTCGACCCTCAAGTCAAGAGGAAGAACTCGCTTCGCTCATTCAATAATATCTGTACTGTACGGTACTCACTTTTTGGCCAAACGTTTTCGAATCATGGAAACTCATCTCCAAAGAATGAGTTTCCATGACTCGAAAACGTTAGGCCAAAAAGTGAGGACAAATATTGTTTATTTATTCACAATTAAAATTGACTACAAGTCGTTGAATTTACTATAAAAAGTTTAATCAAATACAATTTATTCCAGTCAGAAATTGTAGGCTACATGATATGTGCAACGTATAGGCTACAAACGTTATAGAAAGATTCATTTGAACCACTTAATTATAACATGAAAATAGGCTACAAACGTTATAGAAAGATTCATTTGAACCACTTGATTATAACATGAAAATTTACCTCCATAAATTAATATAGCTGGTCCTATGGAATCTGCCTGTGCGTTCGCTGGGTTGCCATCTAAAATACATTTGTGGACCAAAGTAACTGATGAATTTTCAGGAAGAAAGAAAAAGGATGAATCGAAAAAAGTGAGTAAATACAACACCACTAGTGGTGATATTCCAGGACACAATAACGCAATAGTTAATATTAACAACGCAGATCGTTATGGAACAAGAAATCCAAGAATTATTGTTGAATGATGCAATAGCACAGATTTGTTTCTTGGATAGAGGCGCAATCAATATATTTTCCCTTTTGCTTTTAAAATCAAGTCTCATTATTTCTATATTTTTGGAGCAGTGTTGCTCATTGAGAAACAATAGTCTTTTTATTGAACTTGCTAATAGGAAATAAATATTGTTAACATGTTCATTTAATCATGAAACCTGTTTTTGACCGACTATTCGAACACGATTGAACCGATTTCGATGATTTAAAAAAAAAATGAAAGAGCATCATTCAGCGGTGGTCCTATCCAAGTTTCGCAAGGGTCGACACAATACTTAGCCCAATATTAAACAAAAAGGAGCATTCATCGATGTCTTCATTTCAATTTCGCACGAATAGGATAGTTTCACACATATAACCGCCAGTTGGATAACCGGTGTCGTTTACCAGGCTGATCATATGGAGCGCTTCACATCTAGACGATTTTCGAAATCATATGATGCCATGCAATTATGCCAGTTAAACGTCATCGGTTGTCCAAAGCTAGTTAGGTGTTAAACAAGATTGTAATGTCCCGTTTTGACCAATCAGGTGAACTTAATTCGAATTGAGAATAAGAAGAATATAATATTTATATTTATGTTCATATGACCATTGTAAAATTTAAGTATAATATTAATTAGTTGGTGTTATGGAGTCGTAGGAATAAGGTTATATCGTTTCAATCATGAGTTGGAGTGAAAAATGTTTTTGAGATCGTTAATTTCAAAAAGATAATTGAACAATTTTCTTCAAAGTTATTAATTTTTCAGTGTAGGTGTATATTCTAAAAGAGACCGCATTAAAATGACGGATCAAAATACATTTCACTTTTAAGAAGCCTTTTGCTATTATAATTTTCCTAAATACAATATTCCACATTAAATAGAGAGTTGTAGAATTTTCCTTAGCTTATCTTTTCTTATAGGTAGATTTTTAGTTACTTCAGTTTGTATGTTATATTGGCTTGTTAATTTGATAAATATTTCATAATGTAGGTAAGCTATAAGAAAATTCTCATGTTTTCAAAGTGTAAAAATTCAACTAGAAAGCTTGAAATGAAACACATTTCAAAACAAAAAAGAAACCGACTTCAAAGAAATGATACTCAAACATTGAATAATTACATACTAAAACGTTTAAAATAAAGTATTCACTTTAAACTGAGAACATTTTTAATTTTTCTTCTTCTTCTTACACTCAGGGATTAGGCTTCTACAGATCGTTTCACGGTGCTTGGCGTCTCGCTGGTGGCAGGGGAGGCAGTGTGAGAGAGACAGAAAGTCTTTCCCACCACGCTTCCCCTCCAGCCGTTCTGTCAAGTACAGTCACGTCCAATACAGTCAACTGCTGGACTTTGTAGCGGTAGCGAATGGTGCTGGCGGCCGGCGCTGAATAAAACTGTCATCTAACTATATTTATTATATAAACCTATATTTTTGGGGTTGTAGTATGTGGCAGAACAAAAACACGACTCATATTCTTTCACTCAAATTCTAATTACATACTTTTATCATACTTTTTACTATGTCCGACACAGAAACATCAAGTACTCCAAACAACCGTTCACGTAAAGTAATTGTAGCCAAGCTACATGGTATATAATATACGTAATTTTTTTTGTAAAACTATCAAAAAAAGAATTTCGGGACAGTGTAAATTTTGAACAAGTTTTGAAACTAACTTCACAGAGGCTACAAATATTAGTGATAGGGTACTATTGTATGTAATATTTTTATGCTTTATATGTGTTTGTGGCTGTGCGATAGGTTTTTGGTGATGATTCTTTTTTGGAGTTTTTTATATTAGCGATTATTAATGCATTAAAATGTTATCTTTTTTAACTGTTCCATTCTGTGTCATTCAACAGTTGGGTTTTTCAAAATAAATTTTAAAAAGTACAGAAAAGTTTAGATTATTCTTTTTAAAACTAATTTTTCAATCATTATTTTATATTAGGCGATGTATTTTTAGTCTCTGATGTGTCTTAGTTATAAGAAAATTATCAGAACTTCAAAGTCAATCCTAGGGGATATAAACATCGTCAAAAAACCCCGAAATTTCAATTTTGAGCGCCCATATTTCATTGAATATTTTTTACAATTTTTCATAGCCGCAATACATGACATTTTAATACCTTAATAATTGCCAATACAAAAGCTACGAAAAATAATTCCAAAGACCTATCGCACAGCCTTAAAACATAATTGTAATCCTAGTAATATTTGTGAATGTCACACGCTTAAATAAAGTAATTCACACTAAAGGAGAATAGTTATAAATCAATAACTCGTGAAGTAATTGTCGTACAAACATGGGATTTGGACTGAATTCTTCTTTGTAATGTGGCAAATAGATTAATTACTGATGGATGGCGTATAATGTTTTAATTATTAAAATGCAACAAGTAGAAGAAATAATCAGAAATTTGTCATGAACGGTAGACGGCAGCGAGCGGTATTAGGGAATATTTGAACTTGACTGTACCTCGAGGCAGCAGGTACAGTAGTGGGTGAAGGCGCTCAGTGCGCATGCTCCATCGAGGCGCCATGCACCGTGAATGGATCTGTACCAATTATACATAATTATTTACTCAGTAATAAATCTTTATTTTACTAAATGGGAAGGTTATTCAGTTCCTCTTAGACAAAACTGTTATTTTCATGAATATCTGGACTTTGATGGAGGCTCGACCAGAACAATAAAGTGGTCTGACAGCTATCCTGAGGTGTAGCCTACTATCTTGAAATCTGATGCTGATCCCATATTATGATGGAAAAGTCCATCATAAATCATATGTTTTTTAGAAGAAGGTCAGAGTGCCTTTCCTTTTATCCTTTTAAATTAATATCCATTAAATGCAAGCACATTTTCAAAGTCCATACACATACATCACTGCGCATTCCCAAAAGGAACATCCATGCAAAATTCCTAGAATTTGGTCCACGCGTTTAGCCGAAAATTGATTACAGTCAATAATTGAGTGTTGTTACTACTACTCGTGCTCTTATTAATTTCCAATCAAAAATCTTTTCCAGGTAAAGCTTCTTAAGAGTGTGGGTGGCGAAGATATCCCTCAAGCCATAAATAACATTCTCAGGAGAGTCATGGTTGAACTGGCAATGCAATTTTCATATACTGGAAAAGTAGTGATGGCTGGGAAGATGAAAGTTGCATTTGGCAGAACTGATGTCGCTAAATGTGTTATGAGTATGTATTCCATTTATATATGATAATTACTGTCTTAAATAAGAGTGGCTAAGGCCTAGGCCCTTTACTAAGGTGGCTTGAGTGACAATGACATATAAAAAACATAATTTGTTTACAAATAATGTGAAAATTTCAGATTCCATTTATAGAGCTGACCTTGTTCGAGTAGCAGAAGCGTTTTGAGCTATACTTTTCACACCATTAGAGCAAGGCAAAACTAGTCTGTACTAAACACTGAAGATGATCTATCAGATGACACTGTACATAATCTTGAAACCTGTTTATGAATAAATACCGAATTTTATTCATTTATTAAAGTAGCTGCATAATTTCTTCATATATTGTATTACTTATCCTTTTGAATGTGGTAGGAATAGAGCCAATAATTCAATCATGTGAGCCTCTTTATTGTACTGTATTTCGCACAAAACTACATTAATGGTGATGTTGGTGCATTCTTAGAACTAACCTATTGCAGCTTCGTGGCAAGAGGGAATTAGCAGCCGATTTCCTCAAATTCTATACTCTATATGCTTACTAATTTCTCTTAATGCTTTTTGAGAGTTCACCCTAAACTAAATATATTTTTCACTTTTCCATTTCCAGTTTACCTATATTCTCTGTATTTCAGCCAAAAGTTGCTTCATAGAAATTTTTCAAGAAGTTTGATATGAAAATATGAAGAAATGTTGATACTATTTTTTTGCAGTCTAAGGGCTTTTTGGAGAGAGTGCAAACCAGTGAAAAATGGCATCTTTGGCTGCAAAATGGATCTAGCAAGCTAAAACAAGAGTGGAAAGGAGGTAAAATACATTTTAAAGCTGACATTTTGTACATAAATATGTTCAGTTAGGACCTAGATGCGTGCTGAGAAAGGGTTTGATAATATTCCATAAAGCTGGGTTTTCCTAGCTCCGCACTTTTTGCGGAGAGCACTGAGCACCAGTGTTGCCAGACACAAGCTCAAGAATTGTTGAGGATTTGGCTCAAAATGACTGCACATTTAACTGTTATTTGCGGTAAATACCGTAGGTTTTTTGTTTTGTAATTTTGAGCAACATTCCCCAAAGTTCTTCAGCTTGCATCTGGCAACACTAGTGCGCAGTGCACTCCACAAAAGTGCGGAGCTAGTAAATCCCACCTATGGCTATAACTAACAATTTTTGAAAATGTGTCACGTCATTGTTTGATAAAAAAACCGATTTTTTTAAAATAATTTCATAACTGTACCTTAAGAGAAACGTGGCCTACAAAGTTTGGTATGCAGGCTCATTTAAGACTCTAAATGATTACCAAGTACAACATTCAAAATTTTCCCCCAGAAGGAACAAAAACTAATAAACTTTGTATCAACTCTCCTCCCCCGCTTGGGTCCATTTGAACTGTTAAGGCAAGCGAAGTCTGTTCAAAATGCACGGACAAGTTATTTTAATGGATGTAAATTTTCAAATGGGCTTCAATGTGAAAAACTTATCATGATTGGGCTAATGTACAAAGGGCATAAAAGAGTGATGGCCATTCAGTTTTATCATAAAACTTCTTGTACCGTATCTGGTTATTGTTAATTAGCTAATCCCATATGATTGATTATTGTGATAATTATGCATTAAAGTGTAGCCTGTTTGATTTATTCTGTTATTTCATTTACAGCTACCAAAGTCCTTATATTGAACATAAATTATCAGACTAACCTTTATTGACTGTATTTCAAGTCGACATTCAGCATTTGTCTGTCTGTTTGTTTGTAACACATTTATGGCTGATTAACCTAATTCTATAAAATTTTACATGGATCTTCCTTTGAGGAATGCCCAGGATGGATGTGCAAGGATTTTAAAATTGTGTCAACATTTGATATTATTTTCACGGTTTTCAGTGTTTAGTTTTTAGGGAATTATTTTTTGAGTGGAGTAATTTGGTAAAATTTTTAGCATTAAATTTAATCTCAATGTTTTGGACATTATAACATATTCAAAATTTGTGAAGAGAGCAATTTTGAACTTGAGTCTGTTGCGCCTTCACATTCATTGTGATTTTGTCACAATAAATAAATAGATAAATGGATGGATAAATTATGATTTTCAAAATTTGTTTGAATTTAGAGTACATTTAAAAGTGAAGAAACTCAGGCCTTCTTCTATAGAAAACATGATTTCAAATTGAGCTTCTCCATCATATATGCATTTGGAATCAGATTACAAGATAGCCCTCGGGCCTTCTTTTCAATCTGGTTAAGCCTTCATATGGGTTGAGTTATCACTCATAAGAGTAATATATTTGTTCAAGAGAAACAAATCATTTCGAATTATGAAAATTAATGCATAATTATGCAAGATTTATTAATATTGTTCTATAAATTCATTAGCAATAAGCTGTCTGGAACATTGTAAGTACAGATGATTGGCTGGGTGAAAATATGACTGCAACCGTGGTGTGATACTGAGTGACTTTTGTTGAAGGCAGACATGAAATAGACTATGCAAATGGAACCAAGGTTCAAGTCTAGTTCATCTCTGTGTTTCACAAAAATTCATCCTCACCTCATATATCTGTGCCACCCCAAACTGCTGCAGAAAGTAGGAAGCTGAATAATAATATTGTTCAAGTAAAACTAGAAATAATAGCTGAAGACAGCCTATTGAGACACTCTCAATGAAGATAAAATGATTTTTTACATGCTTAGGCCGGCCACACACATGAACAGTCGAGGCGAGGCATTTCGACTTTTGGCAAGGCATTTCGACTAAAGGCGTCTTTAGTGACAGAGAAAGCATGGGCGCTTATGGAGCACCATACACTTCTAGAGTCGCGGAGAGGCGAGGCAAAAAGGCGCCTTTCGTCACAGAGCAAAACAGTCAAGAATTTCGTTTCGCCTAAAGTCACCAAGAGTCGGAGCGTTCTGCGCATGCGCGAAGTCACGTGATCACCACTCAGCTTCTATCGAGTGTCCACTACACCGGAGGATCTGACCGCAACTCAACCACAGAATAGAGAAGAAGCCCATGACTTCATGCCTCGCCTTCTATTGTGTGTGTCCGCTTTGTGACAAGGCAAGTCAAGCGTCTTTACTAAAGTCATTTTGCCTCACCTCAACTGTTCATGTGTGTGGCCGGCCTTACTTGGCTTAGGCAAGGGTGTCTAATAGATGTTGTTAGATCTGGAAGATTTCTTTGAATGTGATGATTGTATTCAATTTTAAGATAGCCTAATGATTATCATAGAGTACAACAACTATATTATATAACAGGTAGGAATGAAAAGACGCCTCAATGACTAAAGACATGTCTGAGACACCAGTGTGTAGAGCGCCCAAACTGCTTTGGTAGGGGAAAAATGACTGGAGTTTCTTCTTGCTCTAGAATAGCTTTTCCATTATTGAATTACATTTTATTAAAAATAAGACTGGAAACTATTGGTTCATCAAGGTAATTTTTTCATAAGTGATTGACATTCCTGCTATATTTATAGTTGAAGATAGGGAACTAGAAACAAACTTGTAATGGATATTTTGAAATCTTGTTCATAAAAAGCTTGAACAATAAGCGATTAATTTGAGCCTGTCCAAGCTAAGCCGTCATATCATTCTTCTAAAATTGTGTAGGCCTAATTGGGAATGAAATATAATAAATTAGACTTTGTAACGTTCTCTAGTTTTCAACTCTATTAAGAATTAGAGTGTAAGACTAAATTTAAGTTGATGATTGATGATAAGTTGATGGCATTTTGCAAGATTGTATGTGCTAATTAACTAGGGTCGACCTGGTCTTGCTTCTTCTATAAATATTAGATACCGTACTTTTGAAATAGAAGTCTAGAAAGAGGAGAGTTTGAAAATTGGCGCTCAGTTATTGCTAGTACAAACTTCCTCCACGAGAGCGGCTTAGATCGACTCTGATTCATGAAATAATTTTTGGGTTTAGGATGTCTTATTTAACTATATTTACATCTCTAATAATTATTATTCATGGATATGAATACCTTATGATATAGTATTACAAATCTAAACATGATAACCCAGTGTAAAAATGTAAAAGTTCGTATGCTTGACCTTGTTTGATTTACGATTTGTGCAAATGGCATGAATGTGAGGTTATCGAAAACAGGTAACCTATACAAATTTATACCATTTCAACATTAACAATATTCATAACAAAAATATTGAACTAATAGAATATAATTGATGAATTGTAATCTATAAATAGATTCTGATGATAATTTCTATCGCAGGATGTATAATTTTCGAATTGACCATCAGAATGATGAATAAAGTTGCCATTGTATATTGTATTAAGTCGATAAAATCTGAAGATTTGTTGCATGAAAAAATTAATGAATGAATACTGCAATTTTTAGATGAGTAAATTGATATTATAGCAATTGTATTAGCAATAAATAATATCCCAAGATAAAAATAATTATGTATTCGAGAGCCGCCATCTTGTCAACAAATGGGATTGACATATTTTTCCTGTCCTTAAGAAGACTGGTGATTGCTTCCCAAAAATATTGGGAGTTAAATAAATGTATTTCTGTCACTCAACTTTTATGGGTTGAATATAGTGTGAGGAAAGCTGAATACGTGACCTGCAATTTAATCTACTAATAAGAGCTATTATTTATTTTATCTATAGCAGTTTAATTTGTTTCTCACGACTAATATCTTGGGAAATCTCGGGTTGAAAGAAATATTTAAAAAGAATTTTCAATTGAGAAATGGATAGGCCATGTCATTGACTCCCTAATCGATTATCCCATATTTTCATGTGTGTTCCTCATCATTTATTTGTGATCAGTAGCTGAGAATATGATTGATGCTGATGCCTGATAGGGTATCTCCGAAGAGCCAAAGGGATGAATAAATTATTTATGGGAAAAATAAAAAATATTGTTTTGTGCCAGTGGCATAACTATGGGAAGGAATCAGGGGGATATTACCCCCAGACAAAAAAAATGGAATTTTTTAAGGCCATTGTGAAACAATTTTTGGCAAGAGTCAAAGAAGATGTCAGGAATCGCTAAAAATGTGGTTTTGTATAAATTGTTATTTTAAAAACTTTTTCACCGAGTACGCCTCAATTTTTTGGAAATAAATTTTAAAGTATCCTATGGTACTCTACGGTACCCCAATCAGGGGACCCCAGTGAGGGATCAACTATAGAAAAGTGGAAGCTTCAATTAATGTCCGATCTCCCATTGACATAATACAAGAACTAGATCAAATTTGCATTGACCCTTAACGTGTGTTGAAGTGTTAAGTTAGACGAATTAATGCCTAGAATCACTTGAAATGTGGCTTTAGAGATAATTTTTCAAAAATTTTCTCGGGGACTACCCCGAACCCCAGTTTTGGAATAAGTAGCCATGTATATTGCTTCAATTTATCGTTAGTGGTGTACTACTTCAAATTACTATTTTAATTATTGTACCGAGAGTCTAACTCTCCCAGCAACATCATTGGTCTGCCTCCACCCTGTAGTTATGCTACTGCTTTATGTGATGTAACGATACACATTAAAAGAAGGCTATTAAAATTTTTGTTTCATAATTTTTATACTTTCTAGAAACAAGCACCTCATAATGTAATTATTTTTCGAATATATCTCTGTTGTTTATTGAACAATAGTTTTATAGCAGACAGTAGACAGTCAAGAGTCCCACATTTTTGGACTAAGGATTTAGTCCAATGATTGATGATCAATGATTGTGTTATCTGGGTGAATGTAAAGCAGGGTTAAAAGGGGGTAATGGTTGTCCCTGGAAACAAGAACTCTGCCCAATGATAAGTTTAAAAAGAGGACGAAGGGGTTTTATGAATAATTCTTCTGTGTGAAATCTTCATATTCATATTATCTATTCATAAAGGGCCCTTACAATAGTAAAAATACTGTCAATGATATTGAAGGACCGATATTGACAATACTGGTTTGTGATACTTTTTTGAAAATGGCCCTTACACTTATCAATAATACTGTCAATAAAATTCGTCAGTATTTGTCATCGCGGATGATTTGTGAAGCTTTTGTTGACCTATTTCGTTAAGAATTAATTAGTTGATCAAAAATTAACAAATAATTAAGTATGAAAAATAAAGAAAAGGCTTGTTTGGCTTTAATACTATTTACTGACAATAATATTACTGATTATTATTAATATTTACTATTATTACTGACAATAATATTGATGTACACACAACTCGTCAATAACAGACGGTATTCCCGAACAAAACAACTATAGTCTGAGATTTTTTTATCTTCCACAACTGTAATGCCTTTTGAACCTGTATAACATGAATATCCATGCACAAGTGTGCCGATGTTTGGTATAAACCACTTTCAAAGTGTGTGTTGAAAAGATGATAATAATAAACGACACAACAGAGTATCCAAGGACTCAACAAATTAAATGATAATTAATATTATTTTCAATTGTGCTAATAGGCATATGCACCATTCAACCAAGGTGCATACTAACCTCTCTACTAACCTTGCCATTCAATGCTTCGGTTTTACAAACATTATGCTTCCCAATTCACAAAAAAATGCACATTGGCAGTTCTTGGGGAAAAGAGGTTTGTTTATTCTTGTTCAACAGATGTCATAATGTATCATGCATCAATATTTTATCTGTTTTTTTTTTCAATTCAACGATTTTAGATGATGTTAGGAAGGATTTCAACACAATCAAAATTGAAAACATCAATGCTTGAAATGCAAAAAAATGAAGTTGTTAATTGGGCTGAACATCAGCCTTTGTAATTTTCAATGTTTTTATTTTCAAATGTAATAAGGATAATCATTAACAGCTGAATGTTTTGATTTTCACTAGCCAAAACTAACCTAGAGCCTATAATCTGTTTTATGTTATAATTATTTTTATATTCAACACGAAACTCCAAAATCAATAGTGATCTCACTTGGACTATGAGGAAGCTATATACCAAGTTTCAAGAGTCTTTAGAATCTTTCTTTCAAGTGCTAGGGCACGGACGGACGTACAATGGCACTATTTCAATGAGGCCCTGTCGGATCCTTAATAAACCGATACAACGGCAAGGTTAATAATCTTGATACAACAGAGTATTCAGTGACCTGACGAATTTATATGAAACAATTATTATCAGTTGTGCACCATTAAACCTTCTATGGTTTTTTAAACATCATGCTTTCCGATCCACAATAAATTTTCACATCGAAAGTTCTTACAATAACGTTTTGTTGCTTGTTCTTCTGATTCATAAATCTCAATCCTCAATATTTTCTCTATGTTTTTTTAAATTTAAAGTTTTGAAATTCAAGAAATGGTTTCATCACGATCGAAAATTTACGTTTTACAGCTCATGAGGCGAGACATGAGCTATGAAGATTGGATGCACAGTTGACTGTTAGGCAGGGCTCACACGTGCTACAATTATGCGATTGTAACCAGAACAATTATTTGACGGGCAACAGCCTCGCCAAAGCAATTATGAATCGCAGAGCTGTTGCCGACTTTTTTTTCTAATGCAAATACAAAATACTCCTTTCGCAGGACCTGCAAAACTTAGCGAATTTCTGTATTTTTTCAAATATTTATGAATATCTATAGGCTATATATTTTTTTAATTTCTGGAAAAAAACACGAAGCGTTCTGTACTCTAGGGACCCCAAAACAAGTTTATATCGAGGTTCAGGGTGAAAGTAGCACATCACGACCAACTGCAATATTCACATTTCAAGAAATTCGCTCAAACCCTCCCCCCACGAAATTAAAATAATTTGAAATTAAAAAAAACTAGCTCCATATTCGCTTTTATCACCAAAAAATACTGATAACTAATCACTTTTTTCATATTGCACAAATTAAAAAATTTTCGACGCCATTTTGAAAATGGCTGCTTTTCTCAAAAAGCACTGGTTTTTCGAGGTGGATGAGTTGAAATTCGGATTCAGCGCCTCAAAAACCATAAGGAACAGTCAAGAAAAAAAAAGATTAAAGTTTTTTCCTGAAACACTTTTTTAGCACCAAATAACTAACTCCATAGGGCAAGATACAGCTTTTGACAACAATGGTTTTTTCTTGATATCTTGAAAATTTGTTGAGCTAGAAGGCAGTGCAATACCTTAAAATTTTTGACTCCATGAGCTCTATCTTAAAGTCTAACAATAGAACTAAAATTTTCAAATACAACCCTTTTTTTCTTGAAAACCCCTAATTTTGGCGGGAAAATACCCCCGAAAAGGGGGTTAACCTTTTTGGATTTTCCTGGCTAACGAACTTGTCCAAGCTATTCACAAGAGGAAAGTGTATACCAAATTTGGTGGAAATCGGACATCTCCTTCAAAAGTTATCGTGCTATCAGACACATAGATATATATATATATATATATATATATATATATAGATATATATATATCTACATATATAACATTTTGTGCCACTATGATTTTTGTACTCTGGGGGCTCCAAAACAAATTTCCATCATGGTCCCGGGTGAAAGTCGCACATCACGACCTGCTGTAATAGCTGAATTTGAAGAAATTCGCTAAAACATACAGATTTCAGATATTCAAATTTTTAAAAGTCCCATGCTATTGTAATCAGCCTCCTTAATTCAAACCAACTTTAATTTTTCTCCTATCACTAAAATTAACATTTTTATGCTATAAAATAGATTGACCTTCATGGATCACTTGTTAAGAAAATATTTTATAAAAATGTTTTTATTTATGCTAGAAAAAATCTCAAGCTCCTACATATTTATGACAGTGAGCAGAGTAGGTACACTAGGATTTTCAAAAATCCAAAATTTAATGTTTTTTGTTGCTAGCTGAGTTGAAAACGGTAAAGACTTTGGCTGCAAGTGCGCGATTCTAGTAGAATCGGCTACAGGCCGGCTACATCGCAGCGAAGTGTAGCTCGTGGGAACTGCATAATCTGATCCTGTGATCTACTAGAATCGCAAAACTCTCGATAATTGCTCTGGCTACAATTGCGCGATTGTAGCTCATGTGAACCCGGCCTTAGCTAACCGGCAGTCGCATCCCATCAACAGCGTGCTAGCCATCGTACAACAAACGCTATTAGTTGGTACAGAAAACACAGCAAATATGCAGTATAAAATTCACAGTTATACCTACATTTCAACATTTTGAGTGGTATGGGGGTAAAGGCACTGAGGGATTTTCGTTGGGAAAATAAACCTTTAGTAGTAGTCTGACACCTGGGTGAGTTTCAGCTTTTCACTAATTACTTGCGACATAAAATCTTTATTGACTGTGCTATCAGGGTATAATGCTCATAGAGAAATTATCTAAGGCAATTATTTTACACTGGTCTCTGCGAATTTAGCTGTCTGGTAGGACACCTTGATTCTATTCATCTGGCTATTTTGACTGCCGCTACTTTATTGTCATTTGAAATTTAAATTCAAAAGTTAATAACTACTTATTTATTTTTCAGCTCCGGTTATTGAAGATGTTAATGAACAGTTCGAGATGGACATGTAACTGGATAGTTGAACTTTGATTCTGGACTAAACCATAATGTTCCATAACTCAAATCACGTGCCATAACCAAAGGCACCTAACCTGTTGAATGTAGTTTTATACGTAGTGTCATGGAAGCCATCACTTTGAATTATTTTTCTATGCTTTGTCTTGGTCACCTAGAGCGGTCTACCTGCCAGTGAAAGTCATTGAGTTAAAGAAATTAAATTGATGTAACTTTTGATAACCAAAGAAATGTGAATTTAAACTCATAAAATAATTAAATATATTTTACGAGTGAAAATGACAACATGATTGAAAATGTATTGCGAGGCTATTCATTGAATAACTATAGTTGGCTACTTAATAAATTAATGAATTGAATTGTAATTTGAAAGTGCTTGTAAAGTCTTGGTTTTTAGTGTAAACTACATTTAAATTACTTTTGAATATGTTTCTTTATATTCTGTTATAACTTGAAAATGCTCTGTAAATTTTTCTAAAGTTCTCCTAAATCAGTCATTTGGATTCTGGCCTTATTTTTTATTGTTATGAGTTGTAGATTCAAATAGATTAAGTGTAAAAGGTGTGTCTTTAAAAAATATAATATAGTTTTGTTATGATAGCTTATGCTCTCAACTGATTCCATCACAGCGTAGTTGTATCACTGAAAAAGTAATTTCGAAGGAAGATAGTATTGAAATGAATACTGTACTGTAATATAATATCATATGGTTTTTATTGAAAATAAAAAATGTGATTTATGATGAATTTCAAAGTGATTATTAATTTTTAGAAGCTATGCAATATCCACTTTTTGAATTGGATTATGCTGCTGTGTTCTTTCATTGATTAATGAAAATTTTGCATAATTAGATTGGGAAAAATCTTGAAAAGATTCTCTGATAGATGTTGGACATGATGTTCATGTGATACCATTATATGTTTATTATCAGATGCTCAGGTGTATTTTTAAAGTAGAATTTTTACTACCTTCCAAAAAACTTATTTTTCTCGAAAATTTGTGAGAAACTTTCAATTCTAATTACTCGTGTTCTAGTTCCTGGGCTGTACTAATGGAAGTAGAATGCTATCAAGTAAATGGAATCAATCAATGTATTCGTAGAATTGGATTTTTCTGTTCCTAATTTGAAGGAAATTTTGTATATTAAGCTATTGCCGTTTGTTACCAATTTGGTATATTGTTCAACAAAATCAAATTAAAAATTGAATTGGAATATTCTATAAACTCTCTTGTTCTTAAAATTTAATTAAGGATGCTGTCGTACCTCATCTAAGGACATGATTGCATTACAATAAGAATATCTTGACGATCTAAATAGTTTTTAGGAGCTGATGGTAGGTTCTGTTGGATCTTTTTCCATAGATGATCAGCTCCTCTCACAATATTTAAAAGTAGATTTGCGGATAATTTTCTTTACTATATGCAGTCCAAAGCTGTCTATTGTGCAGTCATGAATTTTTCGCGGTATCTTATCAAATATTATTATATGATTGAACGTGTATTAAAATGGCGCATTGCAGAAGTTTATCCTTCAAAACAATTGTTTATTACAAAACTTTGTGTTAAATTACCTATTTCATGAAACTGCAATATGCAGTAATTTCAATTGGCTGGCTAGGTTGAATTAATATTATCCTTAAATATATTTGACAAAATAATAAGACCTATAATAGAATCTCAAATCTTGAAATCGAAATGTGTTTTCATGCGTTGTCCTATGGTTATCCGAATTATTAGTTGCTTCTATCTGGATGATTTAATAATATTATAGTCAAGATTTTTAACTTTGTTAGATTAAATTATATGCTAGACTGAAACTTCGATTACTAGCCTATTGTTATTTGGATTACTCAATATTTCAAGAATCAAATGTTTCATGTATATTTCAATTATCTTGAAAGATAATTGTCTTATACGCAACCTTTTGTGTTGAAATGCAAACATTTTTTTAATTTATGTATTGACATTATTTTCATTACGTATGTGACAAAGGGCTTGTTAACTTGTTTCCTCTATTTCTAAATACTTGAAACGAGATTTGCAAAATGTCTTGTCTTCCACATTTTAAGAATCAACGTGCTAGAAACGTAATTTGAAAGTAAGCTGAGCATAATCTTAAGCTCATGCATCAACAAAACATATTAAGAATCATTTTTCCATTCGATACTTCACGTTCAATCAGAATTGAAAACGGGTTTTCGAATAATTCTGTCCCCAAAAATTGTTCAAGTATATAATCTTCAATAACTTTTATCAACCTAGTGTTACAAATGCAATATATTAGCGATATTCACATGTTATTACTGTATTGCTAGTCTGTTCAAAATGAACAAATAAGAACTATCACTTTATTTCTAATCTTTTTCGTGATCTTTGTATTGTAATTTTCGTAGCATTAACTTTGATAGAGTTATTGAATTTAATATTGCACAATGTAGATCGATAACATCCACTCTTATTATTTTAAAATAATGCATTTTATCAAAGCTTAATGAATTAGAAATAGAAGATTATGATGTAAGAGTAGAGAATTGATTCTATTTACTAGTAAACTTCATTATAAACTATCCATTGAATATCTATACTATCTATTGTTATTCTATCTCTAGACGTAATTTTATAGTAAGCAATTTAATGATACATTATATAAAGGTTCTGTTGAAATAAAAACTATATATTGTTAATGCAATTTTCTTGATCTATAAAAGAGCAGGTAATGAGATATTTTGAATAATTTTTATTTTGGTATTGACCTCTTCTACAATAATTTGTGAACGAAAATGTTGAACTACTTTGAACTTCTGGCTATTTTAATTTTTATAGTGACGACAGAAAATTTAATTCAAAATTATCTGCCAAATTTGCTGCATTCTGGAGGTGTCAGTGAGATATTTTTATTCCAAAACTTTCTAATGCTGTTGTAAAGCTGAGACGTTCTCTTCCAAATACTTCTTGGTTTGGAACATGAACATATTCTCATCATGAAAGCTAATTGAAATAATTATATCATTAATGCAGCAGTGTATTACAGTACGTTACAAGTTCGGGAAATATGTGTTTACTGTAAGAGCGTGATAGTTCACGCATGCAAGGAAGTAAATAATTGCACAATATAGTCCAAAAACATCCACTCTTATTTTTTCAAATAATGCATTTTATCAAAGCTTAGTGAATTAAGAAATAAAAGATTATGAAAGCTGCACAGTATGCCAAGCCCACCAAAATAAATTCTTAAGCTCTATGCTTGACAGTCCACTCCCACTTTTACACAGGATCTGGCTGTACAGATGAGTGTGTATACTGTCTAGCACACCTCTGAGCTACTTCCACATAAATATATCGAGTAATGGTTGAGTCAATGGGAGCCTTAAGATTCCACTGCAGTTAGATGAGAAATCACATTTTAGTTTAATATTTCTCCGCCACTTCACAGCGTAGCGCTGAACGGAATTAGTGTAGGCAGTAGGGAGAGTCTCCTTCCTACAGCGGCGGCTCTCCCACCAACTGGCCATTAGTGGGTATGTGCGTATGTGAGTGTGTGAGGGAGCGAGGGACAGACCGTTTACAGGCTACATTTTAATCTCATCAAAACTGGTTTCGCTAATGACTCATGAGCAAGAAAAGAAGTGACAAGGGCAAGGGAGTATGTGTTTTGGAATTGCACTTTCGGTGTCACACAGCTCCGTGAACTTGTAGTGCACATGTTTCAAAAAAAAATTCTTGAAATTAACTAATTTTTAAAAAAAAAACTGCAAAAATCATTTGAGCTGTTATTCAATTACTAATACCATGATCAATGTTTAGAATTTGAAACATGCCTTAAATCCTGATGCATTCGGCTAGTGTGACTTGTTCCTTATCGGCTCCCATGAGAGTTATTAGTTTTCTTGGAATTAACTAATTTTTTATTCAAAAACTGTGCTTGTACAAAAATCAAGCCACTTGTTATTCAATTACTAATACCATGATCAATGTTTAGAATTTGAAACATGCCTTAAATCGCAATACATTCGGCTAGCATCACTTGTTTCCTATTGGCTCCCATGAGAATTATGAGTTTTCTTGGAATTAACTAATTTTTTTATGAAAAAACTGGGCTTCTTCAATTCATATATACATTCATGTATCGACTGGAATGTTCATCCTTCTGAGATCATCTTATTATAAACATTGATTCTTTCTAAAAAAAAGAATCGTTTTTCTCATTCACCTTTCATTGTGCTAACGAGCCTTTCCATTGACCTACTTAGCGCCGCTTGCATTCATTTGCGATAGAGCGTATCTTCTTCCGTTTTTTTTTTAAACCGTGCTTGTGCAAAATGTTTAACTTACATATTCT
Organism: Conomelus anceps; assembly: GCA_948455865.1. NCBI lineage: Eukaryota > Metazoa > Arthropoda > Insecta > Hemiptera > Delphacidae > Conomelus > Conomelus anceps. The sequence goes on from OX418217.1 coordinate 39,658,070, forward strand.
GGCGACACAAAAATCGTAGATTATTGTCAATTTTTTTCAGAATTTTTTGGACATGTGCACTACAAGTTCACACTTCTAGCATAGGGAAAATAACATTGATTCGTGACCTTGACCGCACCTTCTACCGCGCATAAAAAAAAACTATGCTTGTGCAAAAATTAATTTTTATATGATCTTGCGACACAAAAATCGTAGATAATTGTCAATTTTTTGAAACTGTGCACTACAAGTTCACGGAGCTGTGTCACACCGCTGTGTTTACCGGACTGAAGACTGAACAGAAAGTTGAATCCTAAGATTGTGAATTTATCCACATTACAGGGGTTCATCACCCCCCAAGAATTTCAATGACGCAGTCTGCGTCATAGCCCCCCATGTGGGCACCCCTGCACATTAAAATCTCATTCTGATTAATAAAAATATGAAAATTTTAGTATTAGTATACTGCAACTGTAATGCACTTGACGTTTCTCCAACAAGTTTTCTGTTTCTCTCATCTAAGAGTAACCTTGATTGAGATCGAGGAAGAACGACAGAGAGAGAGAATAAAATGAAGGCTTTACCAGTTGCGTAACGTACACCCCCGCAGACCCGCCATGACGCGTGGGGCTCGGGCTATAAGGGGGCCCGGACGGGAAATATATATTTTCAAGAAATGGCCCGTGCCCAAACTGAAATATACATATTTTTTATAAATTATTTAGAGTGCCATTTCTATTCTATTTTTCAACATGTTGCGTTTATGGTATTGTGATGTTGAACGGTCATGTTTTAGTTATTTCTATTTTTTATCGACTAGTACATTTTTAAACAATGTTCAGAAGGAATATTTATACCCTTGTTCTTCGAATAAATTCCGTGATTATTGTATAGCCTAAGTATATCCAGTTTTGGTTCAATTGTGTCAGTTCTCCCAACGCAGATGAATTTGTTTCTTATAATAGGATCAAGTACTGTGTAAGTAGTTTACGTTTTTTCTCTTCTGCCTCTTAAAAATAAATTTCTTTAATTTTTTCTCTTTTCCTGACTATTTCTATCTTTCAGGAGCCCGTAGGCTACAGCCAAAATCATTAGACTAGCCCCACTTGAAACATGGTTGAATTTTTAAATTTAATAGACAAAAAGGTGTTTAGTTTTTACAGAATTATAACTGTACACAAAATAATTATGCAAGTTTTTCAGGGATGGGTGGCAAGGGTAAGGGGGGATATTTACATGATTTTGGGGAGAGGGGACGGGAAATCGGTTGCGGGGGGACCCAATTGGAAAACGTTACGCCACTGGGCTTCACGGCATAGGGACTAGAGATTTAGTTGGATATCTTACCTTTTCCATGTGTAATGTACTTATTGCCGATTATATTACAATAATTCATATTGTTATATTTATATAGATTCCATATCAGTGGCTTCCAACAAAATATTTTTATGGACCTCCTCATCATCGGTCGAAATATTGTACACCATCATAAGTTATTGAATTTCAGAATATTGAACATTTTAGTAACTTACTACAATATTATAGTTTATACTGTATTAATTGACTGAAGGACTGTTTGAGCAAGGACACTTCTTGCAATAGGGGGTGCTCTTGTAGAGTAATCTAGAGGCTTGCTGCATGAGTCTACAATCATTTGATTGGGAACCACTGTCCAGAAGTCTAGATAATTATAAAATAATTGACTGGGCTAAAATGTAACAGCATTGGACTTGTTTCACACGTAAATATATAGTCCGTTTTCGGTTCTAGTCATTGAGGTAGGTATAAGTGAGTGGAGGGAGTAGTGTGTATTTACACTGTGTATAAATTTGCTTCACTTCCTAAATTTATGTTCTCGCGTAGAATGGAACCGTATATTTGTATGAAACAAGCCTTATGCACGCTTTTCTAATAACAGCTATGAGTAAACACACACTAAACGTCACGAATCATCAAACCTTTAATCAGCCAAAAAAAGAGAAAAGTACGTTTTTTCTTGCGCGAGATCTACCAATCTCACAATACAGTAAACACTCAAGTATTTGTAGAATTGACTGGCAAAGAAACAACAAAAAATTTATTCAAAATCGAATTAATATTATTAGGTTAAGAATAATAGACTAACAAATTATGGGATTTTTGACACAACTATTGTCAATAATATATTTTTCAAAAATAAATGTTTTCAGCTATCTTATTCCTTTTTTTTTAAATCTTGCGTGTGCAAAATTTATATCTTACATATTCTGTTGATAAAAAAATCGTAGATTATTGTCAATTTTTTCAGAATTTTTAGGACATGTGCACTACAAGTTCACACTTCTAGCATAGGGAAAATAACATTGACTCGTGACCTTCACCGCGTTTTCTACCGCGCATAAAAAACTATGCTTGTGCAAAAATTAATTTTTATATATTCTTGTGGCACAAAAATCTTAGATTATTGTCAATTTTTTCATAATTTTTTAGACATGTGCGCTACAAGTTCACGGAGCTTTCTGAATGGCTTGGAGAGAGGCGTAAACGAATAACGACATCGAATTTTGGAAGGATTAGTAAGAGGACGCCACTCACTGGTTGTCAAAATATTGTTCTTGAACTTTTGTATGCGGGCGCTAAAAGTTCTTCAGCCATGAAATATGGAGATAAATAAGAAGGCTGCTCTTAAAAAAAGTTGCTGAAATGACCAGGAAATAATAATGAAATGTTGTCTGTTTCCTGATGCCAATAATACTATTAATTTTACTGTACTGTATTAATCTATTCCACAATAAAAGCAAAGCCCAAATCTGTTCTAGGTTACAACATTAATGCACTGTAGTGTTATGAAAAAATTAGTTGAAGAGTATAAAAAAATTACCAAATAAACACACTATTCATAACAAGATAAACAATTGGCTGATAAAATACCATTATAGGTAAATTCATAAGACAGGAGTAGTCAGCTAATATTGCACTGCTAAATAAATAGTAAATCAATACCATACATAATATAATATTATAATAAATCAAAGATCTAATACTTGAGAAGAAAGAAAAGCAAAAATAGTATTACACTAATATTACAGTCATAAATATAAAGTAAATCAGTACCGTATCTAAAATAATATAATAATAAAGAAAAAATCTACTAATTAAGAAAAAGAATAACAAAAATAAGAGAATTAAAAACCTGTTAAATTAAATTAGTTAAATTAAAAATTAAAGACCTGGGTGTCAGCTTGGTCCAGTGTATTCTTTAACACTTTTTTTCGCGTGTTTCTTGCACCTCAATAATCCAATCCGGATTACAAAATAAGCAGTACTCACATTTTGAAACATGAAGTTGCCCCTGTATTTGAAAAAAACATGATTTTGACAACAAACCCCATTTTCCCCCTTTCGTCTACAAAAATCAATTCTCCAACAGCGCGCGCTCAATTTCAAGTACTTGTCTCTCTTCTTTGCATGTCAATACAAAGAGACTTGTCCCTCTTAGAGAAAAAGGTTTCAAATAAAAAATTTAGATCAGATCATTATCTAAAACTTTCATGCTTTCAAAACTTTCCTACCCAAGAAATGAAAAAAATTCTCGATTAGGGTCTGCATCAATGTCACATCACAAAGTTTTTGAAACATCGTTGGATAAATTCTCTTATAAAAACTGAACGTGTGCAGGAAATTTATGTTTTTTTGCATCGCTCGAATCACAAAATATCGTTTCTTAAATCTACCAAATTTAAAAATATTCCATCAATATTCAGATAGTGAAATGCCATTGGGTATGAATTTTTACGGATCAAAATTCAGCAGACTTTCTATCGTTTGGCGTTCCTGGGCATTCAGACTTCCTGGGCATTCCTCAAAGGAAGATCCATGTAAAATTTTATAGAATTAGGTTAATCAGCCATAAATGTGTTACAAACAAACAGACAGACAAATGCTAAATGTCGACTTGAAATACAGTCAATAAAGGTTAGTCTGATAATTTATGTTCAATATAAGGACTTTGGTAACTGTAAATGAAATAACAGAATAAATCAAACAGGCTACACTTTAATGCATAATTATCACAATAATCAATCATATGGGATTAGCTAATTAACAATAACCAGATACGGTACAAGAAGTTTTATGATAAAACTGAATGGCCATCACTCTTTTATGCCCTTTGTACATTAGCCCAATCATGATAAGTTTTTCACATTGAAGCCCATTTGAAAATTTACATCCATTAAAATAACTTGTCCGTGCATTTTGAACAGACTTCGCTTGCCTTAACAGTTCAAATGGACCCAAGTGGGGGAGGAGAGTTGATACAAAGTTTATTAGTTTTTGTTCCTTCTGGGGGAAAATTTTGAATGTTGTACTTGGTAATCATTTAGAGTCTTAAATGAGCCTGCATATCAAACTTTGTAGGCCACGTTTCTCTTAAGGTACAGTTATGAAATTATTAAAAAAAAATCGGTTTTTTTATCAAACAATGACATGACACATTTTCAAAAATTGTTAGTTATAGCCATAGGTGGGATTTACTAGCTCCGCACTTTTGTGGAGTGCACTGCGCACTAGTGTTGCCAGATGCAAGCTGAAGAACTTTGGGGAATGTTGCTCAAAATTACAAAACAAAAAACCTACGGTATTTACCGCAAATAACAGCTAAATGTGCAGTCATTTTGAGCCAAATCCTCAACAATTCTTGAGCTTGTGTCTGGCAACACTGGTGCTTAGATCGACTCTGATTCATGAAATAATTTTTGGGTTTAGGATGTCTTATTTAACTATATTTACATCTCTAATAATTATTATTCATGGATATGAATACCTTATGATATAGTATTACAAATCTAAACATGATAACCCAGTGTAAAAATGTAAAAGTTTGTATGCTTGACCTTGTTTGATTTACGATTTGTGCAAATGGCATGAATGTGAGGTTATCGAAAACAGGTAACCTATACAAATTTATACCATTTCAACATTAACAATATTCATAACAAAAATATTGAACTAATAGAATATAATTGTTGAATTGTAATCTATAAATAGATTCTGATGATAATTTCTATCGCAGGATGTATAATTTTCAAATTGACCATCAGAATGATGAATAAAGTTGCCATTGTATATTGTATTAAGTCGATAAAATCTGAAGATTTGTTGCATGAAAAAATTAATGAATGAATACTGCAATTTTTAGATGAGTAAATTGATATTATAGCAATTGTATTAGCAATAAATAATATCCCAAGATAAAAATAATTATGTATTTGAGAGCCGCCATCTTGTCAACAAATGGGATTGACATATTTTTCCTGTCCTTAAGAAGACTGGTGATTGCTTCCCAAAAATATTGGGAGTTAAATAAATGTATTTCTGTCACTCAACTTTTAAAGAGGCTCACATGATTGAAGTATTGGCTCTATTCCTACCACATTCAAAAGGATAAGTAATACAATATATGAAGAAATTATGCAGCTACTTTAATAAATGAATAAAATTCGGTATTTATTCATAAACAGGTTTCAAGATTATGTACAGTGTCATCTGATAGATCATCTTCAGTGTTTAGTACAGACTAGTTTTGCCTTGCTCTAATGGTGTGAAAAGTATAGCTCAAAACGCTTCTGCTACTCGAACAAGGTCAGCTCTATAAATGGAATCTGAAATTTTCACATTATTTGTAAACAAATTATGTTTTTTATATGTCATTGTCACTCAAGCCACCTTAGTAAAGGGCCTAGGCCTTAGCCACTCTTATTTAAGACAGTAATTATCATATATAAATGGAATACATACTCATAACACATTTAGCGACATCAGTTCTGCCAAATGCAACTTTCATCTTCCCAGCCATCACTACTTTTCCAGTATATGAAAATTGCATTGCCAGTTCAACCATGACTCTCCTGAGAATGTTATTTATGGCTTGAGGGATATCTTCGCCACCCACACTCTTAAGAAGCTTTACCTGGAAAAGATTTTTGATTAGAAATTAATAAGAGCACGAGTAGTAGTAACAACACTCAATTATTGACTGAAATGAATTTTCGGCTAAATGCGTGGACCAAATTCTAGGAATTTTGCATGGATGTTCCTTTTGGGAATGCGCAGTGATGTATGTGTATGGACTTTGAAAATGTGCTTGCATTTAATGGATATTAATTTAAAAGGATAAAAGGAAAGGCACTCTGACCTTCTTCTAAAAAACATATGATTTATGATGGACTTTTCCATCATAATATGGGATCAGCATCAGATTTCAAGATAGTAGGCTACACCTCAGGATAGCTGTCAGACCACTTTATTGTTCTGGTCGAGCCTCCATCAAAGTCCAGATATTCATGAAAATAACAGTTTTGTCTAAGAGGAACTGAATAACCTTCCCATTTAGTAAAATAAAGATTTATTACTGAGTAAATAATTATGTATAATTGGTACCTACATATTTAATTATTTTATGAATTAATTTATCTGAAATTTGAAAGGCGTTTTGAGATAAAATTTATTAATCAGCTGTTTAGAACAATATAAGTATGGCTACAGATGTATGGCTTTAATGTCTTATAGAAATGTAGGCTTGGTGACGTGATAAGAATTTATTTTGTTTTGTGAAATAAACATAGATATGCTGTTAATGAATAGAGTAGCATCAATTTTATATATCACATGTTGATGGATACATTATCTCGGCGGCCTTTGATAACAGCGATTTTTTTCTCACCGGAATATTGAGATCATGATATTGATATCCTGGTAAGATAAAAATGGCTTACCATTTTCTTTAATAATATTTGCACTTTGCACTAATATTTTCCATTTGCACTTTCAAATAATATTTTGACAATTTCTGTATAAATAATCTGTAGACGTTTTGATGGATTTGAAGATGATTTAGGAATGTAGTTGATATTGCAAAGCAATATCTAGATGTAGTATCCAATTTTGTTAATCAGGTGAGAACATATTTTTTTCATGTGTTGAAGTGTTTAAACGGTGAAGTCAAGCAAAGCGAGCCTGCCGGCTAGTAATTTATGTAACAGCATATAAGATCTATTAGCTATCATATTTATCCATTAGCATATATTATTATAATAGCATATTCGTACATGTGTGTATCTTTTAGGAATAGATTCAAGATGAATACATAATAATAAGCAAACACTTCATCAAAATAAGAAACACTGTAGCCACTTATGCACTTCACGTGGAATGATGCATTGTGGGAAATTAAATGTAACTATATATCAATTGGATTTAAAATCATCTGCCGGTGGTTCGGAACCCACCTAAAACTGCAGGTCCAACTCATCAATCACCATCATCCAATTCATCACCCACGCACAGGTTCCAGACTTATGTGGGTTTCATCCTCCAAAAAAATGTTTTAAAAAATAAGCAAATTTACCTGACTCCAAACATTTTTTCAACTATGCTGTTATATTTCTGCTTTGTGACTTTGTGAATGGGTTAAATGTCGCTGCATTGCTGTCCACTAGCCACCGTGCACAATCACCAATGCATCCTCTTCATCTGGGAGTTTGCATAGACAGCATACATCTGAAAAATGTTTATATATTGATATTATGTTCTGCTTGATAGGCTCTTAATAATTATTATAAATGAAGTTTATTCGTAAATAATTATATTCTTTGAATATAATATTTTTTATTTTTCCCATAAATAATTTATTCATCCCTTTGGCTCTTCGGAGATACCCTATCAGGCATCAGCATCAATCATATTCTCAGCTACTGATCACAAATAAATGATGAGGAACACACATGAAAATATGGGATAATCGATTAGGGAGTCAATGACATGGCCTATCCATTTCTCAATTGAAAATTCTTTTTAAATATTTCTTTCAACCCGAGATTTCCCAAGATATTAGTCGTGAGAAACAAATAAATTAAACTGCTCTAGATAAAATAAATAATAGCTCTTATTAGTAGATTAAATTGCAGGTCACGTATTCAGCTTTCCTCACACTATATTCAACCCATAAAAGTTGAGTGACAGAAATACATTTATTTAACTCCCAATATTTTTGGGAAGCAATCACCAGTCTTCTTAAGGACAGGAAAAATATGTCAATCCCATTTGTTGACAAGATGGCGGCTCTCGAATACATAATTATTTTTATCTTGGGATATTATTTATTGCTAATACAATTGCTATAATATCAATTTACTCATCTAAAAATTGCAGTATTCATTCATTAATTTTTTCATGCAACAAATCTTCAGATTTTATCGACTTAATACAATATACAATGGCAACTTTATTCATCATTCTGATGGTCAATTCGAAAATTATACATCCTGCAATAGAAATTATCATCAGAATCTATTTATAGATTACAATTCATCAATTATATTCTATTAGTTCAATATTTTTGTTATGAATATTGTTAATGTTGAAATGGTATAAATTTGTATAGGTTACCTGTTTTCGATAACCTCACATTCATGCCATTTGCACAAATCGTAAATCAAACAAGGTCAAGCATACGAACTTTTACATTTTTACACTGGGTTATCATGTTTAGATTTGTAATACTATATCATAAGGTATTCATATCCATGAATAATAATTATTAGAGATGTAAATATAGTTAAATAAGACATCCTAAACCCAAAAATTATTTCATGAATCAGAGTCGATCTAAGCCGCTCTCGTGGAGGAAGTTTGTACTAGCAATAACTGAGCGCCAATTTTCAAACTCTCCTCTTTCTAGACTTCTATTTCAAAAGTACGGTATCTAATATTTATAGAAGAAGCAAGACCAGGTCGACCCTAGTTAATTAGCACATACAATCTTGCAAAATGCCATCAACTTATCATCAATCATCAACTTAAATTTAGTCTTACACTCTAATTCTTAATAGAGTTGAAAACTAGAGAACGTTACAAAGTCTAATTTATTATATTTCATTCCCAATTAGGCCTACACAATTTTAGAAGAATGATATGACGGCTTAGCTTGGACAGGCTCAAATTAATCGCTTATTGGTCAAGCTTTTTATGAACAAGATTTCAAAATATCCATTACAAGTTTGTTTCTAGTTCCCTATCTTCAACTATAAATATAGCAGGAATGTCAATCACTTATGAAAAAATTACCTTGATGAACCAATAGTTTCCAGTCTTATTTTTAATAAAATGTAATTCAATAATGGAAAAGCTATTCTAGAGCAAGAAGAAACTCCAGTCATTTTTCCCCTACCAAAGCAGTTTGGGCGCTCTACACACTGGTGTCTCAGACATGTCTTTAGTCATTGAGGCGTCTTTTCATTCCTACCTGTTATATAATATAGTTGTTGTACTCTATGATAATCATTAGGCTATCTTAAAATTGAATACAATCATCACATTCAAAGAAATCTTCCAGATCTAACAACATCTATTAGACACCCTTGCCTAAGCCAAGTAAGGCCGGCCACTCACATGAACAGTTGAGGTGAGGCAAAATGACTTTAGTAAAGACGCTTGACTTGCCTTGTCGCAAAGCGGACACACACAATAGAAGGCGAGGCATGAAGTCATGGGCTTCTTCTCTATTCTGTGGTTGAGTTGCGGTCAGATCCTCCGGTGTAGTGGACACTCGATAGAAGCTGAGTGGTGATCACGTGACTTCGCGCATGCGCAGAACGCTCCGACTCTTGGTGACTTTAGGCGAAACGAAATTCTTGACTGTTTTGCTCTGTGACGAAAGGCGCCTTTTTGCCTCGCCTCTCCGCGACTCTTGAAGTGTATGGTGCTCCATAAGCGCCCATGCTTTCTCTGTCGCTAAAGACGCCTTTAGTCGAAATGCCTTGCCAAAAGTCGAAATGCCTCGCCTCGACTGTTCATGTGTGTGGCCGGCCTAAGCATGTAAAAAATCATTTTATCTTCATTGAGAGTGTCTCAATAGGCTGTCTTCAGCTATTATTTCTAGTTTTACTTGAACAATATTATTATTCAGCTTCCTACTTTCTGTAGCAGTTTGGGGTGGCACAGATATATGAGGTGAGGATGAATTTTTGTGAAACACAGAGATGAACTAGACTTGAACCTTGGTTCCATTTGCGTAGTCTATTTCATGTCTGCCTTCAACAAAAGTCACTCAGTATCACACCACGGTTGCAGTCATATTTTCACCCAGCCAATCATCTGTACTTACAATGTTCCAGACAGCTTATTGCTAATGAATTTATAGAACAATATTAATAAATCTTGCATAATTATGCATTAATTTTCATAATTCGAAATGATTTGTTTCTCTTGAACAAATATATTACTCTTATGAGTGATAACTCAACCCATATGAAGGCTTAACCAGATTGAAAAGAAGGCCCGAGGGCTATCTTGTAATCTGATTCCAAATGCATATATGATGGAGAAGCTCAATTTGAAATCATGTTTTCTATAGAAGAAGGCCTGAGTTTCTTCACTTTTAAATGTACTCTAAATTCAAACAAATTTTGAAAATCATAATTTATCCATCCATTTATCTATTTATTTATTGTGACAAAATCACAATGAATGTGAAGGCGCAACAGACTCAAGTTCAAAATTGCTCTCTTCACAAATTTTGAATATGTTATAATGTCCAAAACATTGAGATTAAATTTAATGCTAAAAATTTTACCAAATTACTCCACTCAAAAAATAATTCCCTAAAAACTAAACACTGAAAACCGTGAAAATAATATCAAATGTTGACACAATTTTAAAATCCTTGCACATCCATCCTGGGCATTCCTCAAAGGAAGATCCATGTAAAATTTTATAGAATTAGGTTAATCAGCCATAAATGTGTTACAAACAAACAGACAGACAAATGCTGAATGTCGACTTGAAATACAGTCAATAAAGGTTAGTCTGATAATTTATGTTCAATATAAGGACTTTGGTAGCTGTAAATGAAATAACAGAATAAATCAAACAGGCTACACTTTAATGCATAATTATCACAATAATCAATCATATGGGATTAGCTAATTAACAATAACCAGATACGGTACAAGAAGTTTTATGATAAAACTGAATGGCCATCACTCTTTTATGCCCTTTGTACATTAGCCCAATCATGATAAGTTTTTCACATTGAAGCCCATTTGAAAATTTACATCCATTAAAATAACTTGTCCGTGCATTTTGAACAGACTTCGCTTGCCTTAACAGTTCAAATGGACCCAAGTGGGGGAGGAGAGTTGATACAAAGTTTATTAGTTTTTGTTCCTTCTGGGGGAAAATTTTGAATGTTGTACTTGGTAATCATTTAGAGTCTTAAATGAGCCTGCATATCAAACTTTGTAGGCCACGTTTCTCTTAAGGTACAGTTATGAAATTATTAAAAAAAAATCGGTTTTTTTATCAAACAATGACATGACACATTTTCAAAAATTGTTAGTTATAGCCATAGGTGGGATTTACTAGCTCCGCACTTTTGTGGAGTGCACTGCGCACTAGTGTTGCCAGATGCAAGCTGAAGAACTTTGGGGAATGTTGCTCAAAATTACAAAACAAAAAACCTACGGTATTTACCGCAAATAACAGCTAAATGTGCAGTCATTTTGAGCCAAATCCTCAACAATTCTTGAGCTTGTGTCTGGCAACACTGGTGCTCAGTGCTCTCCGCAAAAAGTGCGGAGCTAGGAAAACCCAGCTTTATGGAATATTATCAAACCCTTTCTCAGCACGCATCTAGGTCCTAACTGAACATATTTATGTACAAAATGTCAGCTTTAAAATGTATTTTACCTCCTTTCCACTCTTGTTTTAGCTTGCTAGATCCATTTTGCAGCCAAAGATGCCATTTTTCACTGGTTTGCACTCTCTCCAAAAAGCCCTTAGACTGCAAAAAAATAGTATCAACATTTCTTCATTTTTTCATATCAAACTTCTTGAAAAATTTCTATGAAGCAACTTTTGGCTGAAATACAGAGAATATAGGTAAACTGGAAATGGAAAAGTGAAAAATATATTTAGTTTAGGGTGAACTCTCAAAAAGCATTAAGAGAAATTAGTAAGCATATAGAGTATAGAATTTGAGGAAATCGGCTGCTAATTCCCTCTTGCCACGAAGCTGCAATAGGTTAGTTCTAAGAATGCACCAACATCACCATTAATGTAGTTTTGTGCGAAATACAGTACAATAAAGAGGCTCACATGATTGAAGTATTGGCTCTATTCCTACCACATTCAAAAGGATAAGTAATACAATATATGAAGAAATTATGCAGCTACTTTAATAAATGAATAAAATTCGGTATTTATTCATAAACAGGTTTCAAGATTATGTACAGTGTCATCTGATAGATCATCTTCAGTGTTTAGTACAGACTAGTTTTGCCTTGCTCTAATGGTGTGAAAAGTATAGCTCAAAACGCTTCTGCTACTCGAACAAGGTCAGCTCTATAAATGGAATCTGAAATTTTCACATTATTTGTAAACAAATTATGTTTTTTATATGTCATTGTCACTCAAGCCACCTTAGTAAAGGGCCTAGGCCTTAGCCACTCTTATTTAAGACAGTAATTATCATATATAAATGGAATACATACTCATAACACATTTAGCGACATCAGTTCTGCCAAATGCAACTTTCATCTTCCCAGCCATCACTACTTTTCCAGTATATGAAAATTGCATTGCCAGTTCAACCATGACTCTCCTGAGAATGTTATTTATGGCTTGAGGGATATCTTCGCCACCCACACTCTTAAGAAGCTTTACCTGGAAAAGATTTTTGATTAGAAATTAATAAGAGCACGAGTAGTAGTAACAACACTCAATTATTGACTGAAATGAATTTTCGGCTAAATGCGTGGACCAAATTCTAGGAATTTTGCATGGATGTTCCTTTTGGGAATGCGCAGTGATGTATGTGTATGGACTTTGAAAATGTGCTTGCATTTAATGGATATTAATTTAAAAGGATAAAAGGAAAGGCACTCTGACCTTCTTCTAAAAAACATATGATTTATGATGGACTTTTCCATCATAATATGGGATCAGCATCAGATTTCAAGATAGTAGGCTACACCTCAGGATAGCTGTCAGACCACTTTATTGTTCTGGTCGAGCCTCCATCAAAGTCCAGATATTCATGAAAATAACAGTTTTGTCTAAGAGGAACTGAATAACCTTCCCATTTAGTAAAATAAAGATTTATTACTGAGTAAATAATTATGTATAATTGGTACCTACATATTTAATTATTTTATGAATTAATTTATCTGAAATTTGAAAGGCGTTTTGAGATAAAATTTATTAATCAGCTGTTTAGAACAATATAAGTATGGCTACAGATGTATGGCTTTAATGTCTTATAGAAATGTAGGCTTGGTGACGTGATAAGAATTTATTTTGTTTTGTGAAATAAACATAGATATGCTGTTAATGAATAGAGTAGCATCAATTTTATATATCACATGTTGATGGATACATTATCTCGGCGGCCTTTGATAACAGCGATTTTTTTCTCACCGGAATATTGAGATCATGATATTGATATCCTGGTAAGATAAAAATGGCTTACCATTTTCTTTAATAATATTTGCACTTTGCACTAATATTTTCCATTTGCACTTTCAAATAATATTTTGACAATTTCTGTATAAATAATCTGTAGACGTTTTGATGGATTTGAAGATGATTTAGGAATGTAGTTGATATTGCAAAGCAATATCTAGATGTAATATCCAATTTTGTTAATCAGGTGAGAACATATTTTTTTCATGTGTTGAAGTGTTTAAACGGTGAAGTCAAGCAAAGCGAGCCTGCCGGCTAGTAATTTATGTAACAGCATATAAGATCTATTAGCATATTATCATATTTGTGGGTTAAGTGGAAGAGGGGGCTCTTATGCCTCAACTTCGCCCACAGCACTTTTATTACTTGTAAAGTGCACAAATAAAAGTCATTTATCTATCTATCTATCTGTCTATCATATTTATCCATTAGCATATATTATTATAATAGCATATTCGTACATGTGTGTATCTTTTAGGAATAGATTCAAGATGAATACATAATAATAAGCAAACACTTCATCAAAATAAGAAACACTGTAGCCACTTATGCACTTCACGTGGAATGATGCATTGTGGGAAATTAAACGTAACTATATATATCAATTGGATTTAAAATCATCTGCCGGTGGTTCGGAACCCACCTAAAACTGCAGGTCCAACTCATCAATCACCATCATCCAATTCATCACCCACGCACAGGTTCCAGACTTATGTGGGTTTCATCCTCCAAAAAAATGTTTTAAAAAATAAGCAAATTTACCTGACTCCAAACATTTTTTCAACAATGCTGTTATATTTCTGCTTTGTGACTTTGTGAATGGGTAAAATGTCGCTGTATTGCTGTCCACTAGCCACCGTGCACAATCACCAATGCATCCTCTTCATCTGGGAGTTTGCATAGACAGCATACATCTGAAAAATGTTTATATATTGATATTATGTTCTGCTTGATAGGCTCTTAATAATTATTATAAATGAAGTTTATTCGTAAATAATTATATTCTTTGAATATAATATTTTTTATTTTTCCCATAAATAATTTATTCATCCCTTTGGCTCTTCGGAGATACCCTATCAGGCATCAGCATCAATCATATTCTCAGCTACTGATCACAAATAAATGATGAGGAACACACATGAAAATATGGGATAATCGATTAGGGAGTCAATGACATGGCCTATCCATTTCTCAATTGAAAATTCTTTTTAAATATTTCTTTCAACCCGAGATTTCCCAAGATATTAGTCGTGAGAAACAAATTAAACTGCTATAGATAAAATAAATAATAGCTCTTATTAGTAGATTAAATTGCAGGTCACGTATTCAGCTTTCCTCACACTATATTCAACCCATAAAAGTTGAGTGACAGAAATACATTTATTTAACTCCCAATATTTTTGGGAAGCAATCACCAGTCTTCTTAAGGACAGGAAAAATATGTCAATCCCATTTGTTGACAAGATGGCGGCTCTCGAATACATAATTATTTTTATCTTGGGATATTATTTATTGCTAATACAATTGCTATAATATCAATTTACTCATCTAAAAATTGCAGTATTCATTCATTAATTTTTTCATGCAACAAATCTTCAGATTTTATCGACTTAATACAATATACAATGGCAACTTTATTCATCATTCTGATGGTCAATTTGAAAATTATACATCCTGCGATAGAAATTATCATCAGAATCTATTTATAGATTACAATTCAACAATTATATTCTATTAGTTCAATATTTTTGTTATGAATATTGTTAATGTTGAAATGGTATAAATTTGTATAGGTTACCTGTTTTCGATAACCTCACATTCATGCCATTTGCACAAATCGTAAATCAAACAAGGTCAAGCATACGAACTTTTACATTTTTACACTGGGTTATCATGTTTAGATTTGTAATACTATATCATAAGGTATTCATATCCATGAATAATAATTATTAGAGATGTAAATATAGTTAAATAAGACATCCTAAACCCAAAAATTATTTCATGAATCAGAGTCGATCTAAGCCGCTCTCGTGGAGGAAGTTTGTACTAGCAATAACTGAGTGCCAATTTTCAAACTCTCCTCTTTCTAGACTTCTATTTCAAAAGTACGGTATCTAATATTTATAGAAGAAGCAAGACCAGGTCGACCCTAGTTAATTAGCACATACAATCTTGCAAAATGCCATCAACTTATCATCAATCATCAACTTAAATTTAGTCTTACACTCTAATTCTTAATAGAGTTGAAAACTAGAGAACGTTACAAAGTCTAATTTATTATATTTCATTCCCAATTAGGCCTACACAATTTTAGAAGAATGATATGACGGCTTAGCTTGGACAGGCTCAAATTAATCGCTTATTGTTCAAGCTTTTTATGAACAAGATTTCAAAATATCCATTACAAGTTTGTTTCTAGTTCCCTATCTTCAACTATAAATATAGCAGGAATGTCAATCACTTATGAAAAAATTACCTTGATGAACCAATAGTTTCCAGTCTTATTTTTAATAAAATGTAATTCAATAATGGAAAAGCTATTCTAGAGCAAGAAGAAACTCCAGTCATTTTTCCCCTACCAAACTGCTTTGGGGCGCTCTACACACTGGTGTCTCAGACATGTCTTTAGTCATTGAGGCGTCTTTTCATTCCAACCTGTTATATAATATAGTTGTTGTACTCTATGATAATCATTAGGCTATCTTAAAATTGAATACAATCATCACATTCAAAGAAATCTTCCAGATCTAACAACATCTATTAGACACCCTTGCCTAAGCCAAGTAAGGCCGGCCACTCACATGAACAGTTGAGGTGAGGCAAAATGACTTTAGTAAAGACGCTTGACTTGCCTTGTCGCAAAGCGGACACACACAATAGAAGGCGAGGCATGAAGTCATGGGCTTCTTCTCTATTCTGTGGTTGAGTTGCGGTCAGATCCTCCGGTGTAGTGGACACTCGATAGAAGCTGAGTGGTGATCACGTGACTTCGCGCATGCGCAGAACGCTCCGACTCTTGGTGACTTTAGGCGAAACGAAATTCTTGACTGTTTTGCTCTGTGACAAAAGGCGCCTTTTTGCCTCGCCTCTCCGCGACTCTTGAAGTGTATGGTGCTCCATAAGCGCCCATGCTTTCTCTGTCGCTAAAGACGCCTTTAGTCGAAATGCCTTGCCAAAAG
This sequence comes from Conomelus anceps, assembly GCA_948455865.1. Lineage (NCBI taxonomy): Eukaryota > Metazoa > Arthropoda > Insecta > Hemiptera > Delphacidae > Conomelus > Conomelus anceps. Next base: position 39,674,728 of record OX418217.1, read on the forward strand.
TCGAAATGCCTCGCCTCGACTGTTCATGTGTGTGGCCGGCCTAAGCATGTAAAAAATCATTTTATCTTCATTGAGAGTGTCTCAATAGGCTGTCTTCAGCTATTATTTCTAGTTTTACTTGAACAATATTATTATTCAGCTTCCTACTTTCTGCAGCAGTTTGGGGTGGCACAGATATATGAGGTGAGGATGAATTTTTGTGAAACACAGAGATGAACTAGACTTGAACCTTGGTTCCATTTGCGTAGTCTATTTCATGTCTGCCTTCAACAAAAGTCACTCAGTATCACACCACGGTTGCAGTCATATTTTCACCCAGCCAATCATCTGTACTTACAATGTTCCAGACAGCTTATTGCTAATGAATTTATAGAACAATATTAATAAATCTTGCATAATTATGCATTAATTTTCATAATTCGAAATGATTTGTTTCTCTTGAACAAATATATTACTCTTATGAGTGATAACTCAACCCATATGAAGGCTTAACCAGATTGAAAAGAAGGCCCGAGGGCTATCTTGTAATCTGATTCCAAATGCATATATGATGGAGAAGCTCAATTTGAAATCATGTTTTCTATAGAAGAAGGCCTGAGTTTCTTCACTTTTAAATGTACTCTAAATTCAAACAAATTTTGAAAATCATAATTTATCCATCCATTTATCTATTTATTTATTGTGACAAAATCACAATGAATGTGAAGGCGCAACAGACTCAAGTTCAAAATTGCTCTCTTCACAAATTTTGAATATGTTATAATGTCCAAAACATTGAGATTAAATTTAATGCTAAAAATTTTACCAAATTACTCCACTCAAAAAATAATTCCCTAAAAACTAAACACTGAAAACCGTGAAAATAATATCAAATGTTGACACAATTTTAAAATCCTTGCACATCCATCCTGGGCATTCCTCAAAGGAAGATCCATGTAAAATTTTATAGAATTAGGTTAATCAGCCATAAATGTGTTACAAACAAACAGACAGACAAATGCTGAATGTCGACTTGAAATACAGTCAATAAAGGTTAGTCTGATAATTTATGTTCAATATAAGGACTTTGGTAGCTGTAAATGAAATAACAGAATAAATCAAACAGGCTACACTTTAATGCATAATTATCACAATAATCAATCATATGGGATTAGCTAATTAACAATAACCAGATACGGTACAAGAAGTTTTATGATAAAACTGAATGGCCATCACTCTTTTATGCCCTTTGTACATTAGCCCAATCATGATAAGTTTTTCACATTGAAGCCCATTTGAAAATTTACATCCATTAAAATAACTTGTCCGTGCATTTTGAACAGACTTCGCTTGCCTTAACAGTTCAAATGGACCCAAGTGGGGGAGGAGAGTTGATACAAAGTTTATTAGTTTTTGTTCCTTCTGGGGGAAAATTTTGAATGTTGTACTTGGTAATCATTTAGAGTCTTAAATGAGCCTGCATACCAAACTTTGTAGGCCACGTTTCTCTTAAGGTACAGTTATGAAATTATTTAAAAAAAATCGGTTTTTTTATCAAACAATGACGTGACACATTTTCAAAAATTGTTAGTTATAGCCATAGGTGGGATTTACTAGCTCCGCACTTTTGTGGAGTGCACTGCGCACTAGTGTTGCCAGATGCAAGCTGAAGAACTTTGGGGAATGTTGCTCAAAATTACAAAACAAAAAACCTACGGTATTTACCGCAAATAACAGTTAAATGTGCAGTCATTTTGAGCCAAATCCTCAACAATTCTTGAGCTTGTGTCTGGCAACACTGGTGCTCAGTGCTCTCCGCAAAAAGTGCGGAGCTAGGAAAACCCAGCTTTATGGAATATTATCAAACCCTTTCTCAGCACGCATCTAGGTCCTAACTGAACATATTTATGTACAAAATGTCAGCTTTAAAATGTATTTTACCTCCTTTCCACTCTTGTTTTAGCTTGCTAGATCCATTTTGCAGCCAAAGATGCCATTTTTCACTGGTTTGCACTCTCTCCAAAAAGCCCTTAGACTGCAAAAAAATAGTATCAACATTTCTTCATTTTTTCATATCAAACTTCTTGAAAAATTTCTATGAAGCAACTTTTGGCTGAAATACAGAGAATATAGGTAAACTGGAAATGGAAAAGTGAAAAATATATTTAGTTTAGGGTGAACTCTCAAAAAGCATTAAGAGAAATTAGTAAGCATATAGAGTATAGAATTTGAGGAAATCGGCTGCTAATTCCCTCTTGCCACGAAGCTGCAATAGGTTAGTTCTAAGAATGCACCAACATCACCATTAATGTAGTTTTGTGCGAAATACAGTACAATAAAGAGGCTCACATGATTGAAGTATTGGCTCTATTCCTACCACATTCAAAAGGATAAGTAATACAATATATGAAGAAATTATGCAGCTACTTTAATAAATGAATAAAATTCGGTATTTATTCATAAACAGGTTTCAAGATTATGTACAGTGTCATCTGATAGATCATCTTCAGTGTTTAGTACAGACTAGTTTTGCCTTGCTCTAATGGTGTGAAAAGTATAGCTCAAAACGCTTCTGCTACTCGAACAAGGTCAGCTCTATAAATGGAATCTGAAATTTTCACATTATTTGTAAACAAATTATGTTTTTTATATGTCATTGTCACTCAAGCCACCTTAGTAAAGGGCCTAGGCCTTAGCCACTCTTATTTAAGACAGTAATTATCATATATAAATGGAATACATACTCATAACACATTTAGCGACATCAGTTCTGCCAAATGCAACTTTCATCTTCCCAGCCATCACTACTTTTCCAGTATATGAAAATTGCATTGCCAGTTCAACCATGACTCTCCTGAGAATGTTATTTATGGCTTGAGGGATATCTTCGCCACCCACACTCTTAAGAAGCTTTACCTGGAAAAGATTTTTGATTAGAAATTAATAAGAGCACGAGTAGTAGTAACAACACTCAATTATTGACTGAAATGAATTTTCGGCTAAATGCGTGGACCAAATTCTAGGAATTTTGCATGGATGTTCCTTTTGGGAATGCGCAGTGATGTATGTGTATGGACTTTGAAAATGTGCTTGCATTTAATGGATATTAATTTAAAAGGATAAAAGGAAAGGCACTCTGACCTTCTTCTAAAAAACATATGATTTATGATGGACTTTTCCATCATAATATGGGATCAGCATCAGATTTCAAGATAGTAGGCTACACCTCAGGATAGCTGTCAGACCACTTTATTGTTCTGGTCGAGCCTCCATCAAAGTCCAGATATTCATGAAAATAACAGTTTTGTCTAAGAGGAACTGAATAACCTTCCCATTTAGTAAAATAAAGATTTATTACTGAGTAAATAATTATGTATAATTGGTACCTACATATTTAATTATTTTATGAATTAATTTATCTGAAATTTGAAAGGCGTTTTGAGATAAAATTTATTAATCAGCTGTTTAGAACAATATAAGTATGGCTACAGATGTATGGCTTTAATGTCTTATAGAAATGTAGGCTTGGTGACGTGATAAGAATTTATTTTGTTTTGTGAAATAAACATAGATATGCTGTTAATGAATAGAGTAGCATCAATTTTATATATCACATGTTGATGGATACATTATCTCGGCGGCCTTTGATAACAGCGATTTTTTTCTCACCGGAATATTGAGATCATGATATTGATATCCTGGTAAGATAAAAATGGCTTACCATTTTCTTTAATAATATTTGCACTTTGCACTAATATTTTCCATTTGCACTTTCAAATAATATTTTGACAATTTCTGTATAAATAATCTGTAGACGTTTTGATGGATTTGAAGATGATTTAGGAATGTAGTTGATATTGCAAAGCAATATCTAGATGTAGTATCCAATTTTGTTAATCAGGTGAGAACATATTTTTTTCATGTGTTGAAGTGTTTAAACGGTGAAGTCAAGCAAAGCGAGCCTGCCGGCTAGTAATTTATGTAACAGCATATAAGATCTATTAGCATATTATCATATTTGTGGGTTAAGTGGAAGAGGGGGCTCTTATGCCTCAACTTCGCCCACAGCACTTTTATTACTTGTAAAGTGCACAAATAAAAGTCATTTATCTATCTATCTATCTGTCTATCATATTTATCCATTAGCATATATTATTATAATAGCATATTCGTACATGTGTGTATCTTTTAGGAATAGATTCAAGATGAATACATAATAATAAGCAAACACTTCATCAAAATAAGAAACACTGTAGCCACTTATGCACTTCACGTGGAATGATGCATTGTGGGAAATTAAACGTAACTATATATATCAATTGGATTTAAAATCATCTGCCGGTGGTTCGGAACCCACCTAAAACTGCAGGTCCAACTCATCAATCACCATCATCCAATTCATCACCCACGCACAGGTTCCAGACTTATGTGGGTTTCATCCTCCAAAAAAATGTTTTAAAAAATAAGCAAATTTACCTGACTCCAAACATTTTTTCAACAATGCTGTTATATTTCTGCTTTGTGACTTTGTGAATGGGTAAAATGTCGCTGTATTGCTGTCCACTAGCCACCGTGCACAATCACCAATGCATCCTCTTCATCTGGGAGTTTGCATAGACAGCATACATCTGAAAAATGTTTATATATTGATATTATGTTCTGCTTGATAGGCTCTTAATAATTATTATAAATGAAGTTTATTCGTAAATAATTATATTCTTTGAATATAATATTTTTTATTTTTCCCATAAATAATTTATTCATCCCTTTGGCTCTTCGGAGATACCCTATCAGGCATCAGCATCAATCATATTCTCAGCTACTGATCACAAATAAATGATGAGGAACACACATGAAAATATGGGATAATCGATTAGGGAGTCAATGACATGGCCTATCCATTTCTCAATTGAAAATTCTTTTTAAATATTTCTTTCAACCCGAGATTTCCCAAGATATTAGTCGTGAGAAACAAATTAAACTGCTATAGATAAAATAAATAATAGCTCTTATTAGTAGATTAAATTGCAGGTCACGTATTCAGCTTTCCTCACACTATATTCAACCCATAAAAGTTGAGTGACAGAAATACATTTATTTAACTCCCAATATTTTTGGGAAGCAATCACCAGTCTTCTTAAGGACAGGAAAAATATGTCAATCCCATTTGTTGACAAGATGGCGGCTCTCGAATACATAATTATTTTTATCTTGGGATATTATTTATTGCTAATACAATTGCTATAATATCAATTTACTCATCTAAAAATTGCAGTATTCATTCATTAATTTTTTCATGCAACAAATCTTCAGATTTTATCGACTTAATACAATATACAATGGCAACTTTATTCATCATTCTGATGGTCAATTTGAAAATTATACATCCTGCGATAGAAATTATCATCAGAATCTATTTATAGATTACAATTCAACAATTATATTCTATTAGTTCAATATTTTTGTTATGAATATTGTTAATGTTGAAATGGTATAAATTTGTATAGGTTACCTGTTTTCGATAACCTCACATTCATGCCATTTGCACAAATCGTAAATCAAACAAGGTCAAGCATACGAACTTTTACATTTTTACACTGGGTTATCATGTTTAGATTTGTAATACTATATCATAAGGTATTCATATCCATGAATAATAATTATTAGAGATGTAAATATAGTTAAATAAGACATCCTAAACCCAAAAATTATTTCATGAATCAGAGTCGATCTAAGCCGCTCTCGTGGAGGAAGTTTGTACTAGCAATAACTGAGTGCCAATTTTCAAACTCTCCTCTTTCTAGACTTCTATTTCAAAAGTACGGTATCTAATATTTATAGAAGAAGCAAGACCAGGTCGACCCTAGTTAATTAGCACATACAATCTTGCAAAATGCCATCAACTTATCATCAATCATCAACTTAAATTTAGTCTTACACTCTAATTCTTAATAGAGTTGAAAACTAGAGAACGTTACAAAGTCTAATTTATTATATTTCATTCCCAATTAGGCCTACACAATTTTAGAAGAATGATATGACGGCTTAGCTTGGACAGGCTCAAATTAATCGCTTATTGTTCAAGCTTTTTATGAACAAGATTTCAAAATATCCATTACAAGTTTGTTTCTAGTTCCCTATCTTCAACTATAAATATAGCAGGAATGTCAATCACTTATGAAAAAATTACCTTGATGAACCAATAGTTTCCAGTCTTATTTTTAATAAAATGTAATTCAATAATGGAAAAGCTATTCTAGAGCAAGAAGAAACTCCAGTCATTTTTCCCCTACCAAACTGCTTTGGGGCGCTCTACACACTGGTGTCTCAGACATGTCTTTAGTCATTGAGGCGTCTTTTCATTCCAACCTGTTATATAATATAGTTGTTGTACTCTATGATAATCATTAGGCTATCTTAAAATTGAATACAATCATCACATTCAAAGAAATCTTCCAGATCTAACAACATCTATTAGACACCCTTGCCTAAGCCAAGTAAGGCCGGCCACTCACATGAACAGTTGAGGTGAGGCAAAATGACTTTAGTAAAGACGCTTGACTTGCCTTGTCGCAAAGCGGACACACACAATAGAAGGCGAGGCATGAAGTCATGGGCTTCTTCTCTATTCTGTGGTTGAGTTGCGGTCAGATCCTCCGGTGTAGTGGACACTCGATAGAAGCTGAGTGGTGATCACGTGACTTCGCGCATGCGCAGAACGCTCCGACTCTTGGTGACTTTAGGCGAAACGAAATTCTTGACTGTTTTGCTCTGTGACAAAAGGCACCTTTTTGCCTCGCCTCTCCGCGACTCTTGAAGTGTATGGTGCTCCATAAGCGCCCATGCTTTCTCTGTCGCTAAAGACGCCTTTAGTCGAAATGCCTTGCCAAAAGTCGAAATGCCTCGCCTCGACTGTTCATGTGTGTGGCCGGCCTAAGCATGTAAAAAATCATTTTATCTTCATTGAGAGTGTCTCAATAGGCTGTCTTCAGCTATTATTTCTAGTTTTACTTGAACAATATTATTATTCAGCTTCCTACTTTCTGCAGCAGTTTGGGGTGGCACAGATATATGAGGTGAGGATGAATTTTTGTGAAACACAGAGATGAACTAGACTTGAACCTTGGTTCCATTTGCGTAGTCTATTTCATGTCTGCCTTCAACAAAAGTCACTCAGTATCACACCACGGTTGCAGTCATATTTTCACCCAGCCAATCATCTGTACTTACAATGTTCCAGACAGCTTATTGCTAATGAATTTATAGAACAATATTAATAAATCTTGCATAATTATGCATTAATTTTCATAATTCGAAATGATTTGTTTCTCTTGAACAAATATATTACTCTTATGAGTGATAACTCAACCCATATGAAGGCTTAACCAGATTGAAAAGAAGGCCCGAGGGCTATCTTGTAATCTGATTCCAAATGCATATATGATGGAGAAGCTCAATTTGAAATCATGTTTTCTATAGAAGAAGGCCTGAGTTTCTTCACTTTTAAATGTACTCTAAATTCAAACAAATTTTGAAAATCATAATTTATCCATCCATTTATCTATTTATTTATTGTGACAAAATCACAATGAATGTGAAGGCGCAACAGACTCAAGTTCAAAATTGCTCTCTTCACAAATTTTGAATATGTTATAATGTCCAAAACATTGAGATTAAATTTAATGCTAAAAATTTTACCAAATTACTCCACTCAAAAAATAATTCCCTAAAAACTAAACACTGAAAACCGTGAAAATAATATCAAATGTTGACACAATTTTAAAATCCTTGCACATCCATCCTGGGCATTCCTCAAAGGAAGATCCATGTAAAATTTTATAGAATTAGGTTAATCAGCCATAAATGTGTTACAAACAAACAGACAGACAAATGCTGAATGTCGACTTGAAATACAGTCAATAAAGGTTAGTCTGATAATTTATGTTCAATATAAGGACTTTGGTAGCTGTAAATGAAATAACAGAATAAATCAAACAGGCTACACTTTAATGCATAATTATCACAATAATCAATCATATGGGATTAGCTAATTAACAATAACCAGATACGGTACAAGAAGTTTTATGATAAAACTGAATGGCCATCACTCTTTTATGCCCTTTGTACATTAGCCCAATCATGATAAGTTTTTCACATTGAAGCCCATTTGAAAATTTACATCCATTAAAATAACTTGTCCGTGCATTTTGAACAGACTTCGCTTGCCTTAACAGTTCAAATGGACCCAAGTGGGGGAGGAGAGTTGATACAAAGTTTATTAGTTTTTGTTCCTTCTGGGGGAAAATTTTGAATGTTGTACTTGGTAATCATTTAGAGTCTTAAATGAGCCTGCATACCAAACTTTGTAGGCCACGTTTCTCTTAAGGTACAGTTATGAAATTATTTAAAAAAAATCGGTTTTTTTATCAAACAATGACGTGACACATTTTCAAAAATTGTTAGTTATAGCCATAGGTGGGATTTACTAGCTCCGCACTTTTGTGGAGTGCACTGCGCACTAGTGTTGCCAGATGCAAGCTGAAGAACTTTGGGGAATGTTGCTCAAAATACCGCAAATAACTGTTAAATGTGCAGTCATTTTGAGCCAAATCCTCAACAATTCTTGAGCTTGTGTCTGGCAACACTGGTGCTCAGTGCTCTCCGCAAAAAGTGCGGAGCTAGGAAAACCCAGCTTTATGGAATATTATCAAACCCTTTCTCAGCACGCATCTAGGTCCTAACTGAACATATTTATGTACAAAATGTCAGCTTTAAAATGTATTTTACCTCCTTTCCACTCTTGTTTTAGCTTGCTAGATCCATTTTGCAGCCAAAGATGCCATTTTTCACTGGTTTGCACTCTCTCCAAAAAGCCCTTAGACTGCAAAAAAATAGTATCAACATTTCTTCATTTTTTCATATCAAACTTCTTGAAAAATTTCTATGAAGCAACTTTTGGCTGAAATACAGAGAATATAGGTAAACTGGAAATGGAAAAGTGAAAAATATATTTAGTTTAGGGTGAACTCTCAAAAAGCATTAAGAGAAATTAGTAAGCATATAGAGTATAGAATTTGAGGAAATCGGCTGCTAATTCCCTCTTGCCACGAAGCTGCAATAGGTTAGTTCTAAGAATGCACCAACATCACCATTAATGTAGTTTTGTGCGAAATACAGTACAATAAAGAGGCTCACATGATTGAAGTATTGGCTCTATTCCTACCACATTCAAAAGGATAAGTAATACAATATATGAAGAAATTATGCAGCTACTTTAATAAATGAATAAAATTCGGTATTTATTCATAAACAGGTTTCAAGATTATGTACAGTGTCATCTGATAGATCATCTTCAGTGTTTAGTACAGACTAGTTTTGCCTTGCTCTAATGGTGTGAAAAGTATAGCTCAAAACGCTTCTGCTACTCGAACAAGGTCAGCTCTATAAATGGAATCTGAAATTTTCACATTATTTGTAAACAAATTATGTTTTTTATATGTCATTGTCACTCAAGCCACCTTAGTAAAGGGCCTAGGCCTTAGCCACTCTTATTTAAGACAGTAATTATCATATATAAATGGAATACATACTCATAACACATTTAGCGACATCAGTTCTGCCAAATGCAACTTTCATCTTCCCAGCCATCACTACTTTTCCAGTATATGAAAATTGCATTGCCAGTTCAACCATGACTCTCCTGAGAATGTTATTTATGGCTTGAGGGATATCTTCGCCACCCACACTCTTAAGAAGCTTTACCTGGAAAAGATTTTTGATTGGAAATTAATAAGAGCACGAGTAGTAGTAACAACACTCAATTATTGACTGTAATCAATTTTCGGCTAAACGCGTGGACCAAATTCTAGGAATTTTGCATGGATGTTCCTTTTGGGAATGCGCAGTGATGTATGTGTATGGACTTTGAAAATGTGCTTGCATTTAATGGATATTAATTTAAAAGGATAAAAGGAAAGGCACTCTGACCTTCTTCTAAAAAACATATGATTTATGATGGACTTTTCCATCATAATATGGGATCAGCATCTGATTTCAAGATAGTAGGCTACACCTCAGGATAGCTGTCAGACCACTTTATTGTTCTGGTCGAGCCTCCATCAAAGTCCAGATATTCATGAAAATAACAGTTTTGTCTAAGAGGAACTGGATAACCTTCCCATTTAGTAAAATAAAGATTTATTACTGAGTAAATAATTATGTATAATTGGTACAGATCCATTCACGGTGCATGGCGCCTCGATGGAGCATGCGCACTGAGCGCCTTCACCCACTACTGTACCTGCTGCCTCGAGGTACAGTCAAGTTCAAATATTCCCTAATACCGCTCGCTGCCGTCTACCGTTCATGACAAATTTCTGATTATTTCTTCTACTTGTTGCATTTTAATAATTAAAACATTATACGCCATCCATCAGTAATTAATCTATTTGCCACATTACAAAGAAGAATTCAGTCCAAATCCCATGTTTGTACGACAATTACTTCACGAGTTATTGATTTATAACTATTCTCCTTTAGTGTGAATTACTTTATTTAAGCGTGTGACATTCACAAATATTACTAGGATTACAATTATGTTTTAAGGCTGTGCGATAGGTCTTTGGAATTATTTTTCGTAGCTTTTGTATTGGCAATTATTAAGGTATTAAAATGTCATGTATTGCGGCTATGAAAAATTGTAAAAAATATTCAATGAAATATGGGTGCTCAAAATTGAAATTTCGGGGTTTTTTGACGATGTTTATATCCCCTAGGATTGACTTTGAAGTTCTGATAATTTTCTTATAACTAAGACACATCAGAGACTAAAAATACATCGCCTAATATAAAATAATGATTGAAAAATTAGTTTTAAAAAGAATAATCTAAACTTTTCTGTACTTTTTAAAATTTATTTTGAAAAACCCAACTGTTGAATGACACAGAATGGAACAGTTAAAAAAGATAACATTTTAATGCATTAATAATCGCTAATATAAAAAACTCCAAAAAAGAATCATCACCAAAAACCTATCGCACAGCCACAAACACATATAAAGCATAAAAATATTACATACAATAGTACCCTATCACTAATATTTGTAGCCTCTGTGAAGTTAGTTTCAAAACTTGTTCAAAATTTACACTGTCCCGAAATTCTTTTTTTGATAGTTTTACAAAAAAAATTACGTATATTATATACCATGTAGCTTGGCTACAATTACTTTACGTGAACGGTTGTTTGGAGTACTTGATGTTTCTGTGTCGGACATAGTAAAAAGTATGATAAAAGTATGTAATTAGAATTTGAGTGAAAGAATATGAGTCGTGTTTTTGTTCTGCCACATACTACAACCCCAAAAATATAGGTTTATATAATAAATATAGTTAGATGACAGTTTTATTCAGCGCCGGCCGCCAGCACCATTCGCTACCGCTACAAAGTCCAGCAGTTGACTGTATTGGACGTGACTGTACTTGACAGAACGGCTGGAGGGGAAGCGTGGTGGGAAAGACTTTCTGTCTCTCTCACACTGCCTCCCCTGCCACCAGCGAGACGCCAAGCACCGTGAAACGATCTGTAGAAGCCTAATCCCTGAGTGTAAGAAGAAGAAGAAAAATTAAAAATGTTCTCAGTTTAAAGTGAATACTTTATTTTAAACGTTTTAGTATGTAATTATTCAATGTTTGAGTATCATTTCTTTGAAGTCGGTTTCTTTTTTGTTTTGAAATGTGTTTCATTTCAAGCTTTCTAGTTGAATTTTTACACTTTGAAAACATGAGAATTTTCTTATAGCTTACCTACATTATGAAATATTTATCAAATTAACAAGCCAATATAACATACAAACTGAAGTAACTAAAAATCTACCTATAAGAAAAGATAAGCTAAGGAAAATTCTACAACTCTCTATTTAATGTGGAATATTGTATTTAGGAAAATTATAATAGCAAAAGGCTTCTTAAAAGTGAAATGTATTTTGATCCGTCATTTTAATGCGGTCTCTTTTAGAATATACACCTACACTGAAAAATTAATAACTTTGAAGAAAATTGTTCAATTATCTTTTTGAAATTAACGATCTCAAAAACATTTTTCACTCCAACTCATGATTGAAACGATATAACCTTATTCCTACGACTCCATAACACCAACTAATTAATATTATACTTAAATTTTACAATGGTCATATGAACATAAATATAAATATTATATTCTTCTTATTCTCAATTCGAATTAAGTTCACCTGATTGGTCAAAACGGGACATTACAATCTTGTTTAACACCTAACTAGCTTTGGACAACCGATGACGTTTAACTGGCATAATTGCATGGCATCATATGATTTCGAAAATCGTCTAGATGTGAAGCGCTCCATATGATCAGCCTGGTAAACGACACCGGTTATCCAACTGGCGGTTATATGTGTGAAACTATCCTATTCGTGCGAAATTGAAATGAAGACATCGATGAATGCTCCTTTTTGTTTAATATTGGGCTAAGTATTGTGTCGACCCTTGCGAAACTTGGATAGGACCACCGCTGAATGATGCTCTTTCATTTTTTTTTTAAATCATCGAAATCGGTTCAATCGTGTTCGAATAGTCGGTCAAAAACAGGTTTCATGATTAAATGAACATGTTAACAATATTTATTTCCTATTAGCAAGTTCAATAAAAAGACTATTGTTTCTCAATGAGCAACACTGCTCCAAAAATATAGAAATAATGAGACTTGATTTTAAAAGCAAAAGGGAAAATATATTGATTGCGCCTCTATCCAAGAAACAAATCTGTGCTATTGCATCATTCAACAATAATTCTTGGATTTCTTGTTCCATAACGATCTGCGTTGTTAATATTAACTATTGCGTTATTGTGTCCTGGAATATCACCACTAGTGGTGTTGTATTTACTCACTTTTTTCGATTCATCCTTTTTCTTTCTTCCTGAAAATTCATCAGTTACTTTGGTCCACAAATGTATTTTAGATGGCAACCCAGCGAACGCACAGGCAGATTCCATAGGACCAGCTATATTAATTTATGGAGGTAAATTTTCATGTTATAATCAAGTGGTTCAAATGAATCTTTCTATAACGTTTGTAGCCTATTTTCATGTTATAATTAAGTGGTTCAAATGAATCTTTCTATAACGTTTGTAGCCTATACGTTGCACATATCATGTAGCCTACAATTTCTGACTGGAATAAATTGTATTTGATTAAACTTTTTATAGTAAATTCAACGACTTGTAGTCAATTTTAATTGTGAATAAATAAACAATATTTGTCCTCACTTTTTGGCCTAACGTTTTCGAGTCATGGAAACTCATTCTTTGGAGATGAGTTTCCATGATTCGAAAACGTTTGGCCAAAAAGTGAGTACCGTACAGTACAGATATTATTGAATGAGCGAAGCGAGTTCTTCCTCTTGACTTGAGGGTCGAGGCGTTGTGTGTTTGTTTGTATGTTCCACGATAACTTTCGAACGCCTTTATCAATCAACTTCAAATTTGAAACACAGATTCTTGGTATCTTTAGACAGGTCAAGTTCGTTTGCCAATGAAATTGACCCACTCCTTCATCCTTTTTGAGGCGAAACAAAAGTATAGGTTCTCACCAACGAACCCATAAGACCAATAGAAGGGACGTATGCACTAGCGTAGCATACAGGAGGTGAAGCCGTCTGCCATCCATGTAGTGGATAGAAAGACGAAATCGTGTTTTCAAGAGCAGAAAATTTCAATGCGCGCTCTCCAAATAAACTGCAGTTTAACACACTTAGGATTAAGATATAACTTTCAAACTTGGCATGAGTATAGACAATTAGTTTCTGAAGATAACAGTGGCATTATAAAAGTTAATAGTTACCTCTATAAATTTTAATTAGTTGTTTAAAGTTATAATTTTTGTCCGAGTTTCAAACATGACATGAAAAAGTGAGTCGGCTACCAAAATTTTCATCTTTTGGGTAGAGATGTGATCAAAGCGAGAAAGTTGTACAGAAATAACTGAATTTTTTTTTCATGATTTTTATTTTAAAATACGACCTATACTTTGGATACAATGTTAGGTTGAAGTGCGATCGGGATGGCGCGCTGTCGTCAGCCGGCTTGTGCATCCAGAACCACAAAGCCAATTCATCACTTATTTCTTGTGTTTGATTCAATACTTCCTTGAAGGTTTATTATTGTAATGTAATAATATTATAGTTAGATTGTTTTTAGGAAATTATTGATTAAATTAGTCTAACCTTCAATTCTTTCCATTATGAACGCAAATGAACAAGATCCAAATAGGAAAATGTTTATTAGAACAATTTTTTATTTCATTTTATTAATCATATGTTGAGCATTATATCCTGTACAATATAAACATGAGCCAATATTCTTAAAATAGAAAGTCATCTCCATTAAAATACATAATACATACAATATAACTCAGTTTTAATATAAGTTATTATAGAAATAAATGTCACAACTTTTTTAATTTCTCTACTATGCTGTTACACAATGAAATTATAAAATGAAAATTCATCTTTAAAGTCATGTAACTAAATTGAATCGTATAAATCAATGACAACAAAACGTTGAACGTTTACTTACTTTGTCTAATGGGGAAATAGCCTATTGTGAAGACCCTACTTTCGCTATCCAGAATGATATAACTTCTATATGGGCGCCAACCAGATCAACTTTGGGTTGATAAAAAAAAGTATTCTTCAAGCACTCGTGAAGACACTGAGTATTGTGCTATGTGTTAGAGAAAGAGACTATTCTATTTATAGAAATTATGAGTGAGAATGTCAAACAACATTAAGATTATTAATTATTATTGTTGTGACTAGACAGGGATAACAAAAGACAATAATTGTGATAGTGTTTTTGTGATGTCTTTTATGATCGCTGTGACTAGATTTGCAAAGTAAATACATTATCCAGTTCAATTCAGCTTTTTGTTTTCTCTTTCTCCTACTGTTCTATTTCATGTTAAGTAAAAGGATGTGGCAGTCAAATGACAGATATTAATGATATAATGACGGATATAATATAGGAAGGTATGTGAAAAAATGTCACTCCATTAGAAAATTAACTATTTTTCGAGTAAAGTTTGAGTAATCCTTGTTAACAAAATTCATCACAGAATGCCTCTACTCACAATTAAAATTTCAGAATTAGATCAACTGAGAAATGACATTTCTATAATTTATCCGTCTCAAGAATGAGCAATTCATATTATGAAGAAACAGGCTGGCGATGTAATGCGTGCCGTACTGGTAATAGCAAAAACCGGCTTATCAAGCGCTCGCCACTTGGGGAATCATCCCTGCGCCGCCATATTTGTAGTGGACGAGCGCCTAACAAGTGGCTTCACCTCGGCGACAAGAAGCCCCTTCTATTGGTCTTATGTGTTCGCTGGTTCTCACTCCTTCATTTATATATTTAAGAAAATAGATGTTTTCACCATATGGAATTCGCAATACATTTCAAAATATATTGTGAGCTATCATCAGCTGTAGGTGAATAAATGCGATCAGGCTTTTTATAGGATCTCTATAATCTGATATACTAATTTCATTGCCCTGATATATGGATATATAAACAGCTGTTTTTCATGTGTGGTAAATATATCTTCTCTATAGATTGATACACTAATTCCATTGTCCTGATATATAGGTATATGAGTACGGTAGGTCTTTTTTGTGGAAAATAAATATGTGTATCAGAGCAACAATGAAATTGAACTTCAAGTGATAGAAGTCTTGTGAATTTTATCTAAATCTTCATTTTCAAAACAGCCGTTTTTCGTTACCAACTTCCCCTACAATAACAATAAGCTTCCCAAATGAGTTTCCCTTTCCAAAATTAGTTGTTTGCAAGCGGGTTCTCCAGCCCGTTGGGCTCACTAGTTTATTCACAATGAAAACTGACTGCAAGTCGTTGAATTTATAGAACTATGAAAAGTTAACAACAATGCAATTTTTGTCATTGTCAGCTCTGCAGCTCATTGAGGAGTGCAGAATCAAAAATAGGTCTTGATTATTATTGATTTCGAGATATTGAGTAAAAACTATTGTGACATGAAGTACGGTACCGTAATGAACTAATTGGATTACATTTTTTGTTCTAACCGACATAAGCGTAACGGGTTTATTTCTGTTGCACAAAGATTAATCAGTTAATTTTCGTTAACCGAACGGGCACAATCTGGCTACACTGTCAACAGTTGATTCTGAAGTAGAGAAAAAAAGATGAATTAGAATCATTTCATTGTGAGTTATTTGAATCATTATTCAACTAGGCTATCCCAGTATTGTTATATTCATAATAGATTTTATTAATGTTGAAAGGTTTTCAACACCTACGACCTAATTTTCAGTACAATAAACTAATGTTTACAATAAAATAATGTCCTGGTACAATAAACATAACCTATAAAATGTAACTTAATGGGAATTAGTGAGATTTAATCATTGGTGATCAGGCGGTTAAATATATTTTATGTCAGTCAACCTAATTGGCGTTATCGCTAGTAAAATGTCCTTTGTGCAACTAAGCCTTTTCCATCATTATTGATCATTGCGTTTATGAGTTACCGGTATGCTTTTTGCGTTTATTGCTATATGCTTAATTCAATTATTATAAAGTTGTTTAAGGGAATAAAGATCTTACAGGTATTGCTGTTTTATTTAACCGTCAGCTATATTTAGTGAAGTATTTGTAACTTGCTTTGCAGTGGCGAAGGTGATATTGTGGAAGGTATCCATAATGAATAATAAGACGAAATTGTCACAACCACATTCGGTTGTTACACCATTATCAATCTCAATCATACTCTAGTATACTAGTATACTCTAGAATCATACTCTAGTATGGTTGCGATTGATAATTGTGTAACAACCGAAACTAGTTTCTCTAAGTTTTAATAAATGTGGTTGTGACAATTTCGTCTTATTATTCATTAAGTATTTGTAAAATTATGTTGATGTGATTATACAGCAGTTTTAATCAACATGTTTTTTCCTTCTACTTTTTTAATACTATTTTTGTATTTGTCACTTTCACACTTATTGTGAATTCTTTTTCATGCTGTCTCAAGAGGGGAATTATGGGAGATTCCTTATGCTCTAACCTGCATTCTAATAAAATAAATAAAACACAGTTGAAACATGAGTGGTTGAATTATTCAGGTGGTGATTATGTAACGGTCAATTTATTTCAATTCAATAAATCAATTTATTTGTAAAATCAACCTGTAACGATTTATTATCAACAGCCAAGCAATCAAGATGTTCAATTATCTTAACTTGCCCAAGAAATACTAAACTTGAATCATAAAATTTGATTGTGAACATTTTTTACAATATTGACTAAAAGTCAGTCTAAACGTCATTTGGGCAAAATTTTCTAGAGTTTATATCAACTCGTAGAGAAGAAGTCTTGTTCTCGAATTTTGAGAACGCAGCAGGTTCACTCAAGGTTTTTAAGCCAAACAATTTTTTCTTTTCAAATAAATTAGGGGTTGACTGTTTTTTATTTCAATTCTTCTCTTTTTCTGTCCATTATCTTCTAATCTACTAACCAGACATCAGTTTCTTCATTATCTATATATTTAATATTGACTTACATTTTAAACATTAAAAACGTTTTTATCTACTCTAAATCTATTATACTCAATTGCTTCTTCAGCCAATCGTAGCTTTTCAATAAATGGTTATTTTAATAATTTATGACATTTCTGTATTACTGGAAAATAGAACAAGATACTAGGCTATACATATAAAAGATAGTCTTCATTTCAATTTAATTGCTTTGTATGAACTTCAACAATAATGTAATGGCATGCCACATTTACAAGTTGTGATCACATTCTTCATGAAATTTTCTCCATGACAAGAATATTTTTGTCACCTCTACAGCATGTCTTCCTGAGTCAAACCATTGTTGTTTGTGACGTGAATAACTTATGGCATGATTACTATGACACTGGAACAGCTAGTACTATTCTACTTAATATATTCGCTGAGATTTTGTTAAGATTTGCTTTGAGAAGTCAATGACAATTTAATGGAAGTTTGGATATTTCTCACTGAATCTTGGTATAAAAGCACATTATGACGTTCAGAGCAGCAGTTCTTCTTTTAGTTTTCGGGACGACGTATTGAAAGCATCAACCATCAACTGTCTTGTTGACTCAGTTAGTGCTGGAACGTCACTCTCATTCAGCCCTTTAGTGCTGACTGGTGGGAGAACGGTTATTACAATGTGACCTGCAAAATAATAATCAGACGATTTACATAATTTGATAAAATGAAAATTCGAGTTGCTTTTAAAGTTATATTCATAAGTACACAGTTATGCAAATACTAACATTGTATCTATTAAATTTATTGAACAGATCTTTAATTTAATAAGGAATGCGTTTTCAACTGGAAATAGTAGGCATGATCATTTTGTTCCTGCTATTCATCTTCATCTTTTCATATATCTCTTACAGTCTTTGGAATGTTAATGTTCAAACAGCTTTACTCCATGAATGCAAACAAGTTGTCACAATCACATGTAAGTTTTATCCAAGGAGGCTAATAATAGTAATAAAAAGCAAAAAAATATATTGATAAAATAAATAATAATATCGCTAAAAATAATCATGAATATTTAGAAAATATTAACCTTTATCTGTAGAATTAATCAAATACTAAGAATTAAAAGATTCTTAGTATTGCTAAATGCTTAATTCAATAATTATTCTAGAGTTATAGTTGTTTAAGGGATTAAAGAGAGTAAGATGTTAAGGAGAGTAGACGTGATCCCTGTTGGTTTGTCTGTCAATGGGCTTTTAACATAGGAGTAGTACTGGAAAAGAGGCACCCAAGTCATGCAGAAAGCGGCAGTGCTTGGTACGGAAAATATCGTACGAAAACTCCTCTGCTCGTAATACAAAAGGAAACAGAGCAATCTGATAGGAATTTCTCTATTTTGTGTGAAGGCTCTATAGCAACATTGAAATTGATCTAAAATATCCCCGGTTGCAGAGTATTTAATTTAAATATAGGTATAAAATATAATAAGCGTTTGCTTTTATTGGTGTGGAGACTTGACGGGCAGTTCCACTACGCCATTTGAGTCGTTACAAGAAAATTGCAAATCTTCAATTATAGGTGGGCTCCGAACCAACAGGTAAGAGATAATAAGGCTGATAATTAAGGGAAGTGATAGCCGCGAGCCGCAGCAGGTATCTGTTTAATCAGATAGATAAGCTGCGTTCTCGTAGGTCCTGTTTGTAACGGTGACCGATTATATTGGCCAGCAAAAGACACTGTTCTCTGCAGTAAATCACTTCCCGGTGGTTCGGAACCCACCTAAAACTGTAGGTCCAACTCATAAATCACCATCATCCATCTCATTACCCACGCCCAGGTCTCAGACCTATGTGTGATTCTAGTAATTATTGCTCAAGAGTGACTGCATATAGAATACATACCAGTATCCAGCCGTTTCTGGTGTTTGTCTAAAAAATAAAATTCTGTGAAAACTACTGGAAGTATTGGAAGTTCTGCATTGATGGCTGTGTAAAATGCACCTTTCTTAAAGCTATGAATTTCACCAGTGTTCTTTCTTGAGCCTTCCGGGAAGAACCACAATTTAACCTACAACATTTAGAAAATGGTGCTATTTCTATGTATTTATCAGGACCAAAAATAATATAGACATAATAAAAATTCTAAAAATGTTCAATTTTTTTAAAAAGTTGGTATATAAGATGGTATAATAGCTATAAATTTAATGGACTTGCATTCAAGGTTTCTGAGACATGAAGAGAATCTTGAAAATTACAACTATCAATGTGTGGAACGGTGCTAAATAAGCAAATTCAAGACAAAAACTCCCCCTTGCGGTAATATTAAAAAGAAACAGAGAAGTTTTATGGACATTTAAGAAAAAGGATACGAAACGTTTGTAATACACTATACTAAGCCTTGAAAACAGTACCGGTGGATTGGCTAAAGTGAGAAAGTACTGAAAAAATAACAGTTGAAAACAGATTTAAATACCAATAATTCTCAAAAATGTGAACAAAATGTAGCTTTTTATAAGTTAACAAAAAATTGAATTCATTACAAAGAGCAATACCATATGTTTTTTTACAAATTATGGAGTTGAATTAATTTAAAATACGACAGAAATTTAAGACCATTAATATTAGTAGTTAGGCCTATCATTATTCTACTATTTGACAGTAATTAGTACCAGTCATTATTTCAATAAACAATGAATGATTATACTATTTTCCATTATATTACTAGCTGGCTTAAAGCACAAAATGATTATAAACACTATATTACTAGTGGACTTTTAGCACAAAATGATGCCTTCAAGTGACGAACTACAATATGGAGATTCCCTACAGATAAAACACGTATACTCCTAAATACTTATGAGCAAGTTTGTTTATAAATGAGAATGACTAGCAACAAACTTAGTAATTACCATTGAGCAGTTTCATCACTATTAGAAGCTTATACAATACATAAACAATCGATTTGCAATAATTTAGCATAAAGAATACAACATTCATGATGATAGTATACAATTAAACAGCACTTTGATCAATAATAATAATTTAATAGTTATTTATGTATTAAGAGCGTGAAGCGCGACTTTATCGCTCGAGCCAAAACATTTACTGCGCGACGCGTAGCGGAGCGCAGTAATTTTGCGAGAGCGATAAAGAAGCTTCACGCGCGAATTGCATACAATATTTTTCCTAAAACTGCAGTTCTGGATTCCAACACAATAAAAGCTTGTAGTTTGTAACATCACAGACCATGAGCGGATTTGGTTAGCGTACGCCATTTTTGAGGTTATGTGAATTTCACTGATTCCGTGATCCACCAATGAGAAGGCATCAAAATCAAAACAGAAGCGTAAAGAAAACAGCTGGCGAGCGTAAAGTACTTTACCGCTTGCTGAGCAGTAAAGAGGTATTTTACAATTAGTTTTCAGCACGTAAAGAACTACTTTACGAGCAGTTGTAGGAAAAATAAGAAAGTTAAAAATACAGATAAGTTACAGAAATCCTGTTTTGCAGAAATTTCCCTCAAATTTATATAAACTTGTAAATCAAATCTAAGTACCGTATATATCAAATAATTATAAAAAGTAAATGATAAAATTTGAAAAACTTTAATGCTAATTTGAATCGAATAATGAAAAATAAAGCTTGCATTGGAAAACTATTTGTTTTTGAAATGATAATTTGAATGAAAATTAACATAAAGTAAACAAATTACCTACTTTCTACTAGCGAATCCTTGTAAGCATGATGCACTACAGCATGTATCTCACGAAGCACTACTTTATCTCAATTAATTGACAGTGTAGTGTTATAAAGTTGAGCTCAAAATTGAAAAAAATAAAACTTTTAACTCAAGTTTTCCAGCTGAAACATCAAATGAATCAAACATAAATCATCAACGGAACAAGCAGTGAGAAACAGAATCGGAATGGAAATAAAACAAAATAATGGTTATTCAGGAAAATAATTCTAGATTCTTTATGGCCAAAACAAGTTGAGAATTAATTTTCCAAAGAAACTATTCGTAATTTTAATATAAAGCATATTTTCTTTTTCCAAATAACTTCACAGTAATCCTAACAATGTGTCTAAGGTTTCAATATACAGAATGTTTCGCGCAGATTTACCAACTATAGGGACGTGAGCCGTAGCAGGTATCTGTTCAATCAGATAGATACGGTATAAGCTACGAACTGGGTCCTGTTTGTAAGAGTGACCGATTGGCCTGGCCAGCAAAAATGACTCTGTGCTCTACTGTAAAATCACTTTCCGGTGGTTCGGAACTATAGTTCTGACCTGTGGGTTACATCCTCAAAAAAAATTAATAAATAAAAAAAACTTGGTGGGCTTATTGTACCCACTAAAATATTGAAAACTAGAAGAGGCCTTCGTTATGGAAACTAGCACGCTTTCCTAAAGGTGGGTCTAAACAAAACCCTGTAATGTAACCCCGTCATCGAGCTTTACTACCAAACAAAATCAGCTGATCGAAACATCGTTGCATAACATCTTACAAACGCATAAAAATTTGTTCCCATAGTCATTCTGTCCGGTGGAGTTGGAAACCCAGCTTTTATTTAATGATTTTGCTTCAATAAAGGAATATTTACAAACTAGCCTAATTGAAATGAATGTTAAATCAAAGTTGAGTAATGAATTAATATAATAGATTATTCTAGTTGAAACTGAACCAAACATCGAAAGTTTTGAAAGACTGAAACACGAATTTATAACTACAGTATTTGAAATTGATAATAATTCACCTTATCTCTTTTTAGCTGTTCAATCGAACAATTGATAGCCGTTTTAGCTGATTCTGAATTGAGCCTGTCAATAAAAATGAGGCCGCATAACCAAGCAGCAAGTCCAAATGGCCAGGCATAGAACAATTCCTTTTTGGCAACTACTGTACATTTCTGCATCACTGGCCACAACTCAAACATGCCTGCAACAAAAATTTCCAAAGTTGAGAAAAAATCTGTTGATCCAAATATGTTCATAAAAACTGTGCTTAGAAGCCTCGGCTCACCCCTACATCAGCAATCTGACTTGAAATCTGAAGTCAACTGCACTTCTCTGGTCTGTACTCTGGTCTTTTACAGGGTTTGGATTGACTAATGTGCACTACAGGGAACATGAACTTTTGGCCGACCTTCACATTTTTTAGAAGTTTGAGGATACTCGTTTGTTATAGTTGAATACTTGTTACACTGAGGCGAGCTAGAATTCATTGGATGCTTGACAACACTATAGACAATCAAATTTCTCTTATTATGCTCCAAAATTATAACAATATGATGAAAAATAGTTTTTAAATTTATTCGATGAAGGGTATCATCTCCAGCGAGTAATGGGCCTAGATTTTTACGCAC
The DNA here is from genome assembly GCA_948455865.1 of Conomelus anceps. Classification (NCBI taxonomy): domain Eukaryota; kingdom Metazoa; phylum Arthropoda; class Insecta; order Hemiptera; family Delphacidae; genus Conomelus; species Conomelus anceps. Next base: position 39,697,660 of record OX418217.1, read on the forward strand.
CGAAATCTTTAATAAGGTTCCGGTTGCTATAAGGGAATTTGAAAGAGTAACCAAATTCAAGGAAATATTTGATGGATAGGCCATACTAATATGTGGAGGAGTTCCTTGAGGAGTATATAGTAGAGACTTCAAAAAAATGACGATCATGACACAGCAGCGTTTCTAGTGGGATAAATTCAAGTAACTTAAGTATAATTTAAGAAAAAAAATAATTATTTGAATTGAGAATTTGTGGAACGTATTACCAAGAATATCCAAAGAGCTCTGGTGATTGGCAACTATGACACACGCCTCGTCCTTTTCCAAATATTCTCTGCCTTTTAGCTCCCAGTTGAGTCCTAGAAGTCGGGAAATGTGGCAGCACAGCATTGAAGCTAACCTACAAATAAAACAGAGTATTCAACTTTCAAGTTGCATGCGAATTCAAATATGACAAGATTCCTTTTATATCACCTACCAAAATTGATTAAATTTTTACTGATGTGAAAAAAAGCCAAGGGACAAAGAGCTTTAGTAATAATTTTTAAAACTGACACTCTATTACACTTTTATAAATGTTTTACTCACTATATTGGAGATGCTTGAGGAATGCATTTCACTTCTAAAAAGAAGCTTCGTCAGCCTACGTCACTTCTTTTCAGAAGTGAAATGCATTCCTCAAGCATCTCCAATATATGAGTAAAACATTATATAAAAGTGAAATACAGTGTCAGTTTTAATATTACATTGTTCATTAAGTATTTCGTCTTGGAAAACATCACAGAAATAATTTTCTCCTGTACGCATGTACTATAATATTGGGCCTCGACCACGATACGAGCGGCAGGAGAGCAGAGCGGCGCCGCTTGCCGCATATAATTCCCTACGTCAACAATGTCTATTTTTTGCATTCATTGCCTGAGCAAAATCAGTTTGCGGCGTGCTACTGCCATAGATTAGGGAGTAAGTAAGGTTTGTCTATGCTACTTCACTGCCATTTTGTTCAGCATTACACACGACGTGGCAACACCGTCGCCGAACTTTGCCGAGACACTCCGACCATCCCCGAAGACAACACCTCCAAGCCGACTTCCCAATACGTTTCTGCTTTTAATTCCACTATAGAAATAGTTTTTTATTTCATGTAGCATACAAATTAATTTTACAGGAGATCGAAAAATTACTAATAAACAGCATCAACCAATTAAGTACATTTTTTTTAATTGACTACAAAGAACGTCTGCAGTATTTTAATTGCTACTTTGCTACTTGAATATTTTTGCAAATAATTTTAAAAGTAACGGCAGTACAAAACTTTGGTTCTCTCAAACCTTTTCGTAATTATTTCAAATGAAATAATGCAGCCTTTGGTCATAATTTTTTCTCATTATAGTTAGCTGGTCATAGTTATTTTTTGAAAGATGACTACCAGTATGTGGGCTATCGAACGTAATACAAATAAGTATAAATGAGATCAAGCATGAATAATTGTTGAAAATATGCTACTGGTGAATTTAACACTTATCCGTGTGGTAGCTATTTCGCATTGTTCAAATAATGCTTCCTCAGTCACGGTTGGAGATTACTGAATCAGGTCTTGAAAATTGGGCTTTGAAAAACGTAAAACTTTCTTCAAAGCCCAGTACTCAAAACCTGATTCAGTGACCTTCAACTGTGATTGAGGAAGAATTACAACAATGCGAAATAGATATCACATGAATAAGTGAGAGTTAAGTTTACCAGTAAAGTGTTTTCAAATAATATTTATGTTTAAATTTCAAGTGGAAAATTAATATGAAAACATCAAATAAATGGATTTGTTAATGAAACTATAGAGCTATACTAAAAGGTTACCTAATTATTGATGTACTCACTTATAAGCATTGATTGAATTCATAATAAATTTCCATTAAGGGTGTGAACGCAACTGCTTTGGTGATTGCTTCCCAAAAATATTGGGAGTTAAATAAATTTATTTCTGTCACTCAACTTTTATGGGTTGAATATAGTGTGAGGAAAGCTGAATACGTGACCTGCAATTTAATCTACTAATAAGAGCTATTATTTATTTTATCTATAGCAGTTTAATTTGTTTCTCACGACTAATATCTTGGGAAATCTCGGGTTGAAAGAAATATTTAAAAAGAATTTTCAATTGAGAAATGGATAGGCCATGTCATTGACTCCCTAATCGATTATCCCATATTTTCATGTGTGTTCCTCATCATTTATTTGTGATCAGTAGCTGAGAATATGATTGATGCTGATGCCTGATAGGGTATCTCCGAAGAGCCAAAGGGATGAATAAATTATTTATGGGAAAAATAAAAAATATTATATTCAAAGAATATAATTATTTACGAATAAACTTCATTTATAATAATTATTAAGAGCCTATCAAGCAGAACATAATATCAATATATAAACATTTTTCAGATGTATGCTGTCTATGCAAACTCCCAGATGAAGAGGATGCATTGGTGATTGTGCACGGTGGCTAGTGGACAGCAATACAGCGACATTTTACCCATTCACAAAGTCACAAAGCAGAAATATAACAGCATTGTTGAAAAAATGTTTGGAGTCAGGTAAATTTGCTTATTTTTTAAAACATTTTTTTGGAGGATGAAACCCACATAAGTCTGGAACCTGTGCGTGGGTGATGAATTGGATGATGGTGATTGATGAGTTGGACCTGCAGTTTTAGGTGGGTTCCGAACCACCGGCAGATGATTTTAAATCCAATTGATATATATAGTTACGTTTAATTTCCCACAATGCATCATTCCACGTGAAGTGCATAAGTGGCTACAGTGTTTCTTATTTTGATGAAGTGTTTGCTTATTATTATGTATTCATCTTGAATCTATTCCTAAAAGATACACACATGTACGAATATGCTATTATAATAATATATGCTAATGGATAAATATGATAGACAGATAGATAGATAGATAAATGACTTTTATTTGTGCACTTTACAAGTAATAAAAGTGCTGTGGGCGAAGTTGAGGCATAAGAGCCCCCTCTTCCACTTAACCCACAAATATGATAATATGCTAATAGATCTTATATGCTGTTACATAAATTACTAGCCGGCAGGCTCGCTTTGCTTGACTTCACCGTTTAAACACTTCAACACATGAAAAAAATATGTTCTCACCTGATTTACAAAATTGGATATTACATCTAGATATTGCTTTGCAATATCAACTACATTCCTAAATCATCTTCAAATCCATCAAAACGTCTACAGATTATTTATACAGAAATTGTCAAAATATTATTTGAAAGTGCAAATGGAAAATATTAGTGCAAAGTGCAAATATTATTAAAGAAAATGGTAAGCCATTTTTATCTTACCAGGATATCAATATCATGATCTCAATATTCCGGTGAGAAAAAAATCGCTGTTATCAAAGGCCGCCGAGATAATGTATCCATCAACATGTGATATATAAAATTGATGCTACTCTATTCATTAACAGCATATCTATGTTTATTTCACAAAACAAAATAAATTCTTATCACGTCACCAAGCCTACATTTCTATAAGACATTAAAGCCATACATCTGTAGCCATACTTATATTGTTCTAAACAGCTGATTAATAAATTTTATCTCAAAACGCCTTTCAAATTTCAGATAAATTAATTCATAAAATAATTAAATATGTAGGTACCAATTATACATAATTATTTACTCAGTAATAAATCTTTATTTTACTAAATGGGAAGGTTATTCAGTTCCTCTTAGACAAAACTGTTATTTTCATGAATATCTGGACTTTGATGGAGGCTCGACCAGAACAATAAAGTGGTCTGACAGCTATCCTGAGGTGTAGCCTACTATCTTGAAATCTGATGCTGATCCCATATTATGATGGAAAAGTCCATCATAAATCATATGTTTTTTAGAAGAGGGTCAGAGTGCCTTTCCTTTTATCCTTTTAAATTAATATCCATTAAATGCAAGCACATTTTCAAAGTCCATACACATACAACACTGCGCATTCCCAAAAGGAACATCCATGCAAAATTCCTAGAATTTGGTCCACGCGTTTAGCCGAAAATTCATTTCAGTCAATAATTGAGTGTTGTTACTACTACTCGTGCTCTTATTAATTTCCAATCAAAAATCTTTTCCAGGTAAAGCTTCTTAAGAGTGTGGGTGGCGAAGATATCCCTCAAGCCATAAATAACATTCTCAGGAGAGTCATGGTTGAACTGGCAATGCAATTTTCATATACTGGAAAAGTAGTGATGGCTGGGAAGATGAAAGTTGCATTTGGCAGAACTGATGTCGCTAAATGTGTTATGAGTATGTATTCCATTTATATATGATAATTACTGTCTTAAATAAGAGTGGCTAAGGCCTAGGCCCTTTACTAAGGTGGCTTGAGTGACAATGACATATAAAAAACATAATTTGTTTACAAATAATGTGAAAATTTCAGATTCCATTTATAGAGCTGACCTTGTTCGAGTAGCAGAAGCGTTTTGAGCTATACTTTTCACACCATTAGAGCAAGGCAAAACTAGTCTGTACTAAACACTGAAGATGATCTATCAGATGACACTGTACATAATCTTGAAACCTGTTTATGAATAAATACCGAATTTTATTCATTTATTAAAGTAGCTGCATAATTTCTTCATATATTGTATTACTTATCCTTTTGAATGTGGTAGGAATAGAGCCAATAATTCAATCATGTGAGCCTCTTTATTGTACTGTATTTCGCACAAAACTACATTAATGGTGATGTTGGTGCATTCTTAGAACTAACCTATTGCAGCTTCGTGGCAAGAGGGAATTAGCAGCCGATTTCCTCAAATTCTATACTCTATATGCTTACTAATTTCTCTTAATGCTTTTTGAGAGTTCACCCTAAACTAAATATATTTTTCACTTTTCCATTTCCAGTTTACCTATATTCTCTGTATTTCAGCCAAAAGTTGCTTCATAGAAATTTTTCAAGAAGTTTGATATGAAAATATGAAGAAATGTTGATACTATTTTTTTGCAGTCTAAGGGCTTTTTGGAGAGAGTGCAAACCAGTGAAAAATGGCATCTTTGGCTGCAAAATGGATCTAGCAAGCTAAAACAAGAGTGGAAAGGAGGTAAAATACATTTTAAAGCTGACATTTTGTACATAAATATGTTCAGTTAGGACCTAGATGCGTGCTGAGAAAGGGTTTGATAATATTCCATAAAGCTGGGTTTTCCTAGCTCCGCACTTTTTGCGGAGAGCACTGAGCACCAGTGTTGCCAGACACAAGCTCAAGAATTGTTGAGGATTTGGCTCAAAATGACTGCACATTTAGCTGTTATTTGCGGTAAATACCGTAGGTTTTTTGTTTTGTAATTTTGAGCAACATTCCCCAAAGTTCTTCAGCTTGCATCTGGCAACACTAGTGCGCAGTGCACTCCACAAAAGTGCGGAGCTAGTAAATCCCACCTATGGCTATAACTAACAATTTTTGAAAATGTGTCACGTCATTGTTTGATAAAAAAACCGATTTTTTTAAAATAATTTCATAACTGTACCTTAAGAGAAACGTGGCCTACAAAGTTTGGTATGCAGGCTCATTTAAGACTCTAAATGATTACCAAGTACAACATTCAAAATTTTCCCCCAGAAGGAACAAAAACTAATAAACTTTGTATCAACTCTCCTCCCCCGCTTGGGTCCATTTGAACTGTTAAGGCAAGCGAAGTCTGTTCAAAATGCACGGACAAGTTATTTTAATGGATGTAAATTTTCAAATGGGCTTCAATGTGAAAAACTTATCATGATTGGGCTAATGTACAAAGGGCATAAAAGAGTGATGGCCATTCAGTTTTATCATAAAACTTCTTGTACCGTATCTGGTTATTGTTAATTAGCTAATCCCATATGATTGATTATTGTGATAATTATGCATTAAAGTGTAGCCTGTTTGATTTATTCTGTTATTTCATTTACAGCTACCAAAGTCCTTATATTGAACATAAATTATCAGACTAACCTTTATTGACTGTATTTCAAGTCGACATTCAGCATTTGTCTGTCTGTTTGTTTGTAACACATTTATGGCTGATTAACCTAATTCTATAAAATTTTACATGGATCTTCCTTTGAGGAATGCCCAGGATGGATGTGCAAGGATTTTAAAATTGTGTCAACATTTGATATTATTTTCACGGTTTTCAGTGTTTAGTTTTTAGGGAATTATTTTTTGAGTGGAGTAATTTGGTAAAATTTTTAGCATTAAATTTAATCTCAATGTTTTGGACATTATAACATATTCAAAATTTGTGAAGAGAGCAATTTTGAACTTGAGTCTGTTGCGCCTTCACATTCATTGTGATTTTGTCACAATAAATAAATAGATAAATGGATGGATAAATTATGATTTTCAAAATTTGTTTGAATTTAGAGTACATTTAAAAGTGAAGAAACTCAGGCCTTCTTCTATAGAAAACATGATTTCAAATTGAGCTTCTCCATCATATATGCATTTGGAATCAGATTACAAGATAGCCCTCGGGCCTTCTTTTCAATCTGGTTAAGCCTTCATATGGGTTGAGTTATCACTCATAAGAGTAATATATTTGTTCAAGAGAAACAAATCATTTCGAATTATGAAAATTAATGCATAATTATGCAAGATTTATTAATATTGTTCTATAAATTCATTAGCAATAAGCTGTCTGGAACATTGTAAGTACAGATGATTGGCTGGGTGAAAATATGACTGCAACCGTGGTGTGATACTGAGTGACTTTTGTTGAAGGCAGACATGAAATAGACTACGCAAATGGAACCAAGGTTCAAGTCTAGTTCATCTCTGTGTTTCACAAAAATTCATCCTCACCTCATATATCTGTGCCACCCCAAACTGCTGCAGAAAGTAGGAAGCTGAATAATAATATTGTTCAAGTAAAACTAGAAATAATAGCTGAAGACAGCCTATTGAGACACTCTCAATGAAGATAAAATGATTTTTTACATGCTTAGGCCGGCCACACACATGAACAGTCGAGGCGAGGCATTTCGACTTTTGGCAAGGCATTTCGACTAAAGGCGTCTTTAGTGACAGAGAAAGCATGGGCGCTTATGGAGCACCATACACTTCAAGAGTCGCGGAGAGGCGAGGCAAAAAGGCGCCTTTCGTCACAGAGCAAAACAGTCAAGAATTTCGTTTCGCCTAAAGTCACCAAGAGTCGGAGCGTTCTGCGCATGCGCGAAGTCACGTGATCACCACTCAGCTTCTATCGAGTGTCCACTACACCGGAGGATCTGACCGCAACTCAACCACAGAATAGAGAAGAAGCCCATGACTTCATGCCTCGCCTTCTATTGTGTGTGTCCGCTTTGTGACAAGGCAAGTCAAGCGTCTTTACTAAAGTCATTTTGCCTCACCTCAACTGTTAATGTGTGTGGCCGGCCTTACTTGGCTTAGGCAAGGGTGTCTAATAGATGTTGTTAGATCTGGAAGATTTCTTTGAATGTGATGATTGTATTCAATTTTAAGATAGCCTAATGATTATCATAGAGTACAACAACTATATTATATAACAGGTAGGAATGAAAAGACGCCTCAATGACTAAAGACATGTCTGAGACACCAGTGTGTAGAGCGCCCAAACTGCTTTGGTAGGGGAAAAATGACTGGAGTTTCTTCTTGCTCTAGAATAGCTTTTCCATTATTGAATTACATTTTATTAAAAATAAGACTGGAAACTATTGGTTCATCAAGGTAATTTTTTCATAAGTGATTGACATTCCTGCTATATTTATAGTTGAAGATAGGGAACTAGAAACAAACTTGTAATGGATATTTTGAAATCTTGTTCATAAAAAGCTTGAACAATAAGCGATTAATTTGAGCCTGTCCAAGCTAAGCCGTCATATCATTCTTCTAAAATTGTGTAGGCCTAATTGGGAATGAAATATAATAAATTAGACTTTGTAACGTTCTCTAGTTTTCAACTCTATTAAGAATTAGAGTGTAAGACTAAATTTAAGTTGATGATTGATGATAAGTTGATGGCATTTTGCAAGATTGTATGTGCTAATTAACTAGGGTCGACCTGGTCTTGCTTCTTCTATAAATATTAGATACCGTACTTTTGAAATAGAAGTCTAGAAAGAGGAGAGTTTGAAAATTGGCGCTCAGTTATTGCTAGTACAAACTTCCTCCACGAGAGCGGCTTAGATCGACTCTGATTCATGAAATAATTTTTGGGTTTAGGATGTCTTATTTAACTATATTTACATCTCTAATAATTATTATTCATGGATATGAATACCTTATGATATAGTATTACAAATCTAAACATGATAACCCAGTGTAAAAATGTAAAAGTTCGTATGCTTGACCTTGTTTGATTTACGATTTGTGCAAATGGCATGAATGTGAGGTTATCGAAAACAGGTAACCTATACAAATTTATACCATTTCAACATTAACAATATTCATAACAAAAATATTGAACTAATAGAATATAATTGATGAATTGTAATCTATAAATAGATTCTGATGATAATTTCTATCGCAGGATGTATAATTTTCGAATTGACCATCAGAATGATGAATAAAGTTGCCATTGTATATTGTATTAAGTCGATAAAATCTGAAGATTTGTTGCATGAAAAAATTAATGAATGAATACTGCAATTTTTAGATGAGTAAATTGATATTATAGCAATTGTATTAGCAATAAATAATATCCCAAGATAAAAATAATTATGTATTCGAGAGCCGCCATCTTGTCAACAAATGGGATTGACATATTTTTCCTGTCCTTAAGAAGACTGGTGATTGCTTCCCAAAAATATTGGGAGTTAAATAAATGTATTTCTGTCACTCAACTTTTATGGGTTGAATATAGTGTGAGGAAAGCTGAATACGTGACCTGCAATTTAATCTACTAATAAGAGCTATTATTTATTTTATCTATAGCAGTTTAATTTGTTTCTCACGACTAATATCTTGGGAAATCTCGGGTTGAAAGAAATATTTAAAAAGAATTTTCAATTGAGAAATGGATAGGCCATGTCATTGACTCCCTAATCGATTATCCCATATTTTCATGTGTGTTCCTCATCATTTATTTGTGATCAGTAGCTGAGAATATGATTGATGCTGATGCCTGATAGGGTATCTCCGAAGAGCCAAAGGGATGAATAAATTATTTATGGGAAAAATAAAAAATATTATATTCAAAGAATATAATTATTTACGAATAAACTTCATTTATAATAATTATTAAGAGCCTATCAAGCAGAACATAATATCAATATATAAACATTTTTCAGATGTATGCTGTCTATGCAAACTCCCAGATGAAGAGGATGCATTGGTGATTGTGCACGGTGGCTAGTGGACAGCAATACAGCGACATTTTACCCATTCACAAAGTCACAAAGCAGAAATATAACAGCATTGTTGAAAAAATGTTTGGAGTCAGGTAAATTTGCTTATTTTTTAAAACATTTTTTTGGAGGATGAAACCCACATAAGTCTGGAACCTGTGCGTGGGTGATGAATTGGATGATGGTGATTGATGAGTTGGACCTGCAGTTTTAGGTGGGTTCCGAACCACCGGCAGATGATTTTAAATCCAATTGATATATATAGTTACGTTTAATTTCCCACAATGCATCATTCCACGTGAAGTGCATAAGTGGCTACAGTGTTTCTTATTTTGATGAAGTGTTTGCTTATTATTATGTATTCATCTTGAATCTATTCCTAAAAGATACACACATGTACGAATATGCTATTATAATAATATATGCTAATGGATAAATATGATAGACAGATAGATAGATAGATAAATGACTTTTATTTGTGCACTTTACAAGTAATAAAAGTGCTGTGGGCGAAGTTGAGGCATAAGAGCCCCCTCTTCCACTTAACCCACAAATATGATAATATGCTAATAGATCTTATATGCTGTTACATAAATTACTAGCCGGCAGGCTCGCTTTGCTTGACTTCACCGTTTAAACACTTCAACACATGAAAAAAATATGTTCTCACCTGATTAACAAAATTGGATACTACATCTAGATATTGCTTTGCAATATCAACTACATTCCTAAATCATCTTCAAATCCATCAAAACGTCTACAGATTATTTATACAGAAATTGTCAAAATATTATTTGAAAGTGCAAATGGAAAATATTAGTGCAAAGTGCAAATATTATTAAAGAAAATGGTAAGCCATTTTTATCTTACCAGGATATCAATATCATGATCTCAATATTCCGGTGAGAAAAAAATCGCTGTTATCAAAGGCCGCCGAGATAATGTATCCATCAACATGTGATATATAAAATTGATGCTACTCTATTCATTAACAGCATATCTATGTTTATTTCACAAAACAAAATAAATTCTTATCACGTCACCAAGCCTACATTTCTATAAGACATTAAAGCCATACATCTGTAGCCATACTTATATTGTTCTAAACAGCTGATTAATAAATTTTATCTCAAAACGCCTTTCAAATTTCAGATAAATTAATTCATAAAATAATTAAATATGTAGGTACAGATCGTTTCACGGTGCTTGGCGTCTCGCTGGTGGCAGGGGAGGCAGTGTGAGAGAGACAGAAAGTCTTTCCCACCACGCTTCCCCTCCAGCCGTTCCGTCAAGTACAGTCACGTCCAATACAGTCAACTGCTGGACTTTGTAGTGGTAGCGAATGGTGCTGGCGGCCGGCGCTGAATAAAACTGTCATCTAACTATATTTATTATATAAACCTATATTTTTGGGGTTGTAGTATGTGGCAGAAGAAAAACACGACTCATATTCTTTCACTCAAATTCTAATTACATACTTTTATCATACTTTTTACTATGTCCGACACAGAAACATCAAGTACTCCAAACAACCGTTCACGTAAAGTAATTGTAGCCAAGCTACATGGTATATAATATACGTAATTTTTTTTGTAAAACTATCAAAAAAAGAATTTCGGGACAGTGTAAATTTTGAACAAGTTTTGAAACTAACTTCACAGAGGCTACAAATATTAGTGATAGGGTACTATTGTATGTAATATTTTTATGCTTTATATGTGTTTGTGGCTGTGCGATAGGTTTTTGGTGATGATTCTTTTTTGGAGTTTTTTATATTAGCGATTATTAATGCATTAAAATGTTATCTTTTTTAACTGTTCCATTCTGTGTCATTCAACAGTTGGGTTTTTCAAAATAAATTTTAAAAAGTACAGAAAAGTTTAGATTATTCTTTTTAAAACTAATTTTTCAATCATTATTTTATATTAGGCGATGTATTTTTAGTCTCTGATGTGTCTTAGTTATAAGAAAATTATCAGAACTTCAAAGTCAATCCTAGGGGATATAAACATCGTCAAAAAAAACCCGAAATTTCAATTTTGAGCGCCCATATTTCATTGAATATTTTTTACAATTTTTCATAGCCGCAATACATGACATTTTAATACCTTAATAATTGCCAATACAAAAGCTACGAAAAATAATTCTATCGCACAGCCTTAAAACATAATTGTAATCCTAGTAATATTTGTGAATGTCACACGCTTAAATAAAGTAATTCACACTAAAGGAGAATAGTTATAAATCAATAACTCGTGAAGTAATTGTCGTACAAACATGGGATTTGGACTGAATTCTTCTTTGTAATGTGGCGAATAGATTAATTACTGATGGATGGCGTATAATGTTTTAATTATTAAAATGCAACAAGTAGAAGAAATAATCAGAAATTTGTCATGAACATGGTGGTAGACGGCAGCGAGCGGTATTAGGGAATATTTGAACTTGACTGTACCTCGAGGCAGCAGGTACAGTAGTGGGTGAAGGCGCTCAGTGCGCATGCTCCATCGAGGCGCCATGCACCGTGAACGGATCTGTACCTGTTTCGACTCACAACAGCGTCCTACACGTGTTTCATTATTTTCAATCATTCAAATTAAATTTTTTTCTCTAAAACATCTATTTAAACTTAATTTTGAAGTACTATTGCCTTCTTTTTCTAGGTCTACCAATATCTCTTTTCCTATCGGGTGGTAGTTTAAAATTTAGGAATCTCATTCCGGCTGTCTGTACTCTACTCTCTAGTGATTTGGTACAGTGGCGTACCGATAATGGAGCGAGTGGAGCAGTCGCTCCAGGGCGCAAGGCTCTGAGGGGCGCACCGATGTTGAGAGAAAATTGCCTTTTACTTACAAAAATATGTATTACTATAATGAAGGCCAAAAGGGTAAAATGCAACACAACTTTAAAAAACCGTATGAATACATCGCTGTGCATTACTAAAATGTCAAATTTAAAAGAAATCGGTTCACGCATTCAGCCGCAAATGCGTTACAACCAGACAATGCAAAACAGTCGAGTCAAAAGTAGCAAAGCCAAAACAATGTTAATTGGGTGGAAAAAGGTATAACAATTACAAGTAATTGAATGAAGACTTTGAATTTATTTTAGAAAAATAAATTGAAAAAGGTTCAATGGTTTTTATATTACTAAGAACAGGACTGAAATACTTCACTTTTGAATCCTATTAGATATTTATAAGATAAATACAAGACATTTTTATAGGAATGACTTGCAAAATGCTAAAAGAATAACTGCAAATGAATTCATAAAAAAGTGAAAAAATCCAAAACAAGCTGTTTGGAAATTGATAAAAGTGATAAAAGCAGAATCTGGCTTGGCGAAAAATTATTCATCGGAGATTCGCATTTCTGAAAAATACGGCGTAGTAAGAGGCGGGTAAAATGCCGTTGTTTCATTAAATGACCACTATATTAATATCAGCCCGATCGGGTGGTTGAGTATGACTGATTTTTTTTTGGGGGGGGGGGGCATCGTAAGACACTTCCGCTCCAGGGCGCTTGAAACCTCGGTACGCCACTGATTTGGTAGTTATCCACGATTCACTTCCGTAGAGAAGTACTGGGGCAGCCATCACTTTGTAAAATTTCATAATAGTTTCCTTCCTCGCTTTTTTACCTAGGGTTCTGCTGATACTACCACATATAGATTGGAATTTTCCTATTTTCTTTTCGATATCTAAATCGTCTTTGAAACTGATATCGCATCCGAGATAACAGTATTGCGACACTTGCCATTTTTAATTTAATACGAGTAATCTTTTGAAGTCGGAGCCAAATATTCTTTGAAGTTAGTAAGAAATGCTCTTTTATGTAAGAAATTACAAAAATATACAAAATATACAAATAGAAATATACAAAATTTGGCTCTGACTTCAAAAGATTACTCTCGTATTAAATTTAAAATGTTCTCAGTTTAAAGTAAATACTTTATTACTGGCTGTTATTACTATCTTCTGTGATGCATCGAAATCAGTCATATCATCTGTGAAAATTTTATCAAATTTCAATGAAAATGTTCGAAGTTTCAGTTTTCTTTATATTTACTCTGGTAAGTTGATTATTCAAAAGAAAATTATTACTAAAATTAATAACAAATTTCTCTGTATCAACATTAACTTCACAGATAAGCTTTCCAAAAATTTATTTTCCATATTAGTATTATAACGTTGATAATATTATAACTATAGCATTGACATGTAAAACCTCATTCAGTAGGTAGCCTACCTGCTAGACAAGAAATCAAATCTTTACTACTTTTTCGAATTGGTATTATAACCTATAAATAAAAATTGAAATGAATTATATTTTGAATAATAATTATGCGAATGCCGTATTATACATGACAGCAGTATCAACAGTTTAACATTGGGATGCGAGATTTGTTGAGTCTAAGGGCAATATTTATTTTCAATATTATTTAATATTCTATTTTCAAACATACCTATAGGCTTAAAACTCACTTCACCATTGTGTTTTAAGAAAGCCTCATGATCGATTTTTGAATAGCTGCAATAATTAAACAAAAATTAAAACAAACGGAAAATGAATATTGATAATTAAACGGTTTCGTCGATGTTTTTTCCTTTTTTTGGAAAATGAAGTCATCATAGGCCCAGGTCCTGTACCGTACGTGGATAATGAGTTGGACCGATAGTTTTTTGTGGGTTATGAATTCTGAAACCCGGGAAGTAATTTTGCTGGCCAAACCAAAGCGTTCACCTTTACTAGGGCAGCCCAAGCGCCAGTGTCTTATCTTATCTGACTAACAGATAACGTTATTAGTTTGTTCGATTCATCACCAGAATACATTTTTTTCAAAGAACTATAATTTTCTTTTTCCAGGTCGTTAGTATCCGGGTTGTGGTGGGAGGAGATCTTAAGCAAGTTAATAGCTATGTAAGTTATTTTTCACAGTAAATTCTATTAGCAACTTGAAGGTATCTAACTGACAATTTGAATTCAAAGGAGATTAATTTAGTTGATTTTTTTTAGATTACGTCTTGGAAACTCCAGTTAAGGAGTACAAAGAAAGTCAGATTAATAATTAATATACAATCTTATACACTAGTTAGTTTGTTGTAACAAATTAGGGTAAAGCTGAATTTCTTGTAGAATGTTAGTAGGCCCTATACAAAGTAGTTGCTCGAAAAAATCCAAGTCTCAATGATGATTATTCTCAATAATTAAAGATATAGTAGAAATACTCTTGTTTAACTCAGGAAGGAATGCAGTGAATGCAGGATAAATCAATCATGCGATTTATGTATGACTTTTTATATTTGATTTAACTTTTACTATCACTTTGAAAACAAGTGAATAAGTTTTTTTTAATGTTTCGGTAGTTTTACTAAAAGATTCTAAAGATGTTTCTAAAGATTCACTTCTACAACAGTGCTAAACGGCTGTCACACCAAAAATATGAGTTTATAATTCCACATTTAATATGAGTTACCTGTCACTCAAGTTTTATAATACACAGTGGAACAACTTTGAAGATTCTTTTAATGAGAATTTCATGGGTACTAATATGAGATCATTTTCAAGTGGCTCATAATCTAATTCAACATTTATTCTACAGTATAGAAAATTCAAGTTCGAGGTGACATTTTCCAAGTGCCTTTGCATAGTAGGAAGTTAGCAATTTTGTTGTTTACACACTTGAAAAAATACTTAATTTGTAGATAATGAACTGCTAAATTTGATAAATAAATTACATATTGATAACAAACTAGATTTGATAACAAATCTATTAATTTTTATTATTGAATACTTATATGTGATGTTTTCCATGACGAAATACTTAATGAACAATCTAATATTAAAACCAACACTGTATTTCAATTAAATATGTGATTTACACTCACTTTAACTGGAATACAGTGTCAGTTTTGATATTAGATTGTTCAATTATTTCGTCATGGAAGACCTCACAGAGTAATTCTGTCATATTTTAAAAGTTTATGGGAAATTTGGCGCCGACTTCAAAAGATTACTTGTATGAAATTAAAAATTTTCTCAGTTTAAAGTAAATACTTCATTTTAAACTTTTTTGTACGTGAGTATTTTATCAAACTGAATTTTATCATTTCACTGAAGTCGGTTTCTTTTTTTGTTTTAAAATATGTTATATTTTTAGCTTTTTAGTTGAATTTTCAAACTTTGAAAACATGATAAATTTCTTAAAGCCTACATTATGAAATATTTATCAAATTAGCAAGCCAATAATTAATTCATAACATCCAAACTTGAGTAAGTAAAAATCCACTTATAAAATGTTTCACACTGAACCAGCTTTGGGTAACCAATGACGTTTACCCGGCATAATTGCATTGCATCATTATGATTTCGAAAACCGTCTAGATGTGAAGCGCTCCATATGATACAATGATCAGACTGGTAAACGACACCGGTTATCCGATTGGCGGTTATGTTTGGAACTATCCGATTCAAACTTGATTGAAATGAAGACATCGAAGAATGCTCCTTTTTGTTTAATATTGGGCTAAGTATTGGGCCGATCCTTGCGAAACTTGGATGGGACCACCGCTGAGCGATGCTCTTTCATTTAAAAAAAAAATTCATCGAAATCGGTTCAATATTGTTCGAATGATTGATGTACAAACATAAAAAAACAGGTCGAATATAGAACCTTGTTCTTTTTGGAAGTCGGTTAAAAACAGATAAAAAGAGCTCATAGAATTGACTTTTGGTAAAAGCCGAAAAATAATGAGTCGTTTCATACAATAAACCGAACAATGAGAAATGTCGGGTTACTTTAATTTGGTTCTGAAGTAAACATTGAAAATTGAATTAATATTTTCTTGGATTAGACAAGATAATTTATTTATTCAATAAAGCATATTTACAAGAAAATACTGTCAAATATCGTCATGAATAACAGAAAATTCTCTACATGATTCATTGAACCTGAGTTCTGCCAGATAGCGAATTGCACTTTTTTGCAATATAAATACTTTTTTGAAATTTAAATCCGCAGTACTAACCCACAGCTACATTCTATATGCCACATGAGAGTAGAACAAAGAAAAATTGATTTATTAGTTTCCAACCAGTTTTTGATCATCTACATTTGTTCTGGTGATGTACTAGTAATAATGTTATCAATTTACCCCTGTTGCAATCTTGAGCAAAAATCTAATCTGTTCAATTTCCTTCATCATACTATTTCTGACACTCCGTCTAAACTTCCTAGCCATAGTTGAGGATTTGGTCAAAATAGGATAATGGAAATTATGAAAATGTTGAAAAGTATAATGAAATAACTCTTATTTTTGTTTGTATCTTTCTTGAAGGCAATGAAGTTCCTACTGACACTTGACAAAGCTACTTCCAAGAAAATTGTTTATACAGTAGTTTTGGAAAGTAGTTAGAGCATTAGGAATATAACCCTGAGTATGAGGACATCCCTCTACAATTAATTCAATGAACTGAGCAGTGTGGTCCGAAAGCAATGAATTTATGACATCTACATTTGTTCTGGTTAATTACGTGCTGTTACTAATGTTATCAATTACCGCTTTACTGAATTCTGTTAAACTGGTAAGAGCCTCGATATTGCCTTTTAAGTTTAATTGATCCATTATGTTGGATCCTGACCCATACTCTTATTTATCCTGCAATAACAATCAATGAGATTCATAGTTCAGATACTAATACAACTCATAAAAATTGATTGTATATTTATATTAAACTACTACTTAAAACTTATTTTTGTATGATTTTTGCGAAATTCTGTGAATAGAATATAAATAGGTAAATGATCTGCAATTCTGAAAATAAATAGTTATCCTATATTTTTTCTAAATATGGTCTTTATTAAGCCTCTTACAGCACTCCCATTTCCTATTTTTTTTTATTTTTTATTAATCATATGTTGAGCATTATAGCTTGTACAACATAAATCATACAATATTCAATATTCCGATCCCCGTGGAATATGTGGTAAAATTATCAGTTGTCTTAACTCATAACTATTATTGAATCAAAACACACGAATTTCGCATTGCTTGCTAATTTCATGTAGTTTGATTCCTTGAAATGGTTATTTCATGAAGTTAGGTGTATTTTTGACATCTTTTTACAAAACGTGTAGAGAAATTGATTCTTATTCAGAAATGACAAGTAACTCAATAATCGAAATAGTGAAAAATATATCTATACTTGGTAAATATCTGATTATAATAAATAATGTACTTGATTATTAATAATATCATATATTACTTATAATATAATTAAAAATAATGCAGGTACCGTACTTGCTTCAATAATATATGATTTGATGAAATTTGTGTGTTTTCGGCTATTGAGTTTTCTGTCATTTTTTCATCAGAATACTGCATTTGTTAAGGTGCAAAAAAGGAAAATTCATTGCTTTAATCTTTTTAGAATAATGATTCCTTAGCTTGATAGGAGGTGGGTAGCATAGAAGTGTGCAACACAATCCATCGACAGATCTTGTGAGAGTACCAATTCATTCATTTATTTATTTATCTATCATCTACGTACATCACCACATTGCAGTAGAATGAAGAGGCAGCAACAAAACGGTTTACTATTCTTTTTTAGGATACAAAACTCTTACTGGTGGTCTAAGCAGCCATAGTTTTCCCATCAAGAGCAGCCAATTCTTGTGTTTCAGAATCATTCAAGGCAAAGCAAAGTTTCAGCGTTTGCGTGGAGTTACATGAACTAGGTGACCCATTAAGGATGTGGTTGTGCTAGAAAAAATAATACAGAATTAGCTTAGTCTTTCACAAACTCTCTTCCTATTATTTTTGTTTTGAAATATATACCATCAAGATTATGTGACATACAAAGAGAAAGAGTGATTCCATTTAAAAATGTCAAGTTACAGGCTCTTCAGCAACTTCCCTGATAACGGGTTGGAATCTATTTGTGCGTCAAAAGGTAGATAATTAACTATAACTTTTTATGGTAAATTAATAAGAAATCCAAGATAATTAAGCAATAACATTGACTAGGAGATAGAGGATTGAAGTAATGTTCAGTCACAAGCACTCGGGACTGCGTTTGGGAGGGTGGTCAGCGTCAAAATCATAACAATATCTGGATTATTATTACGGTACTTAGCTGGTGGTTTGGAACCCACCTAAAACTGTAGGTCCAATATCCATAACATCATTGCATCCTCAACCACTTTATACACACGCAAAAGTCTCAGATTCATGTGGGTATCACCAGAAAAGTGTAAAACATAAGCATAATTTATTATAAAACAAAACTCACTGAATGTAGCATCAATGTAACATATTAGAGTTGGGTGGCATTGCTTTCATATTTAATCCGTCATTTAACGTGTAGGCAGTGTCAACTGAGTCACAAACCCTGTGAATTAAGTCTAAATTAAATGATTGGATGTACAGCAATCTGTATTTTCCAATTTGGAGCTATACAACTATTTTCTTGCTTTAAAAAAATTATCACAATAAAAACTAGACAAGGAAGAAAGATACGCTTCTGTATATTGTATTGTATCTCAGAATAAGTCTACCTTCCGTCCTATCAATTTGCAAGTTAGTACTTTGTTTCACTTGTTGTTATTGTATATGTATTTGTTTCTTATATTGACATAATGAATTTGATAGCTTAAGTAATGTTTCCTTATAATTTTATAATATTAATAGGAGAAGCTATTCATTGTACTTAATATAAATCATTCAGGTTAAGTTATTTCCACTCATTGTAAGTAGGCTATATTAGCCTAAATTATTCATTTTTTCTTCATGTCCTTGTTATTAATAATGAGTTCCACTAACTATATTTATTCATGTATGTAGAGAATAAAAATAGGCTGTGTCTGTAAATTTCAAGTAAAATAAAAGCATATTCTATTCTATCACTTACTTTCTACCTTCATTTTTTATATAAACATCAAAACTAGTCAAAGCGTAGATTAAAAAAAAACAACAATATTTTCAAGACATATATCATCCTGGAAGAATGGAACTGGTATTGATCTTTTAGAAGCTTGAGTGATTTGGTGAATAGTAAAGATTGGTCCCACCTCTTACACATGGTCTGTGAAGATCTATCTCTAGTTCGTCCAGCTGCTGATTGAGAGCTGGTGCATCTATAAAAAATATCAGGTTCCCTCACCTGACATTTCGGTTCTAATGCAATGATGAATCATTATAATCCAGCTAATGACAATTTAAATGAGATGTTGATAAAGAATCCTTTTGAATTTGGAACAAATTTGAACCAAAATGACAGATGAATGTAACTTACTCTTGGTGTTTGTAGCCTTAGGTGCATCGGGCGCTCCACCATTAGGATTATTTATGACAGACATTCCTGTTTTTGTTCGTCTTTGCAAATCCACAATACACTGATGGGCCTGTCCACAATACATAATGATGAAGCCTGTAATCAGAAAAAAATAAATATAAGTCTCGCAAATACCGGGAATTGTGAAAAAGGATCTCTTTCATATGGTAGCCCTGTTAGACACCCAGAAAGGTTAGGGTTAGTTGAGCATCATGTAATGCTACTTGAACATCACTTCTACTTCTTTTTTTGTGTCAGTGATCATCGACCATTAAATTATAGATACATATATACTTTTGCATCATTCATATATTCTTAACCGAAACCGAAAAGCAAGGAGTTAACCTTTCAAACCTTGGCATCAAAAGATCAAGTCAGATGATTAGCCTTCGTAGGTATATTATAATAATATCGTAAAACTAGAAAAACATGTATATTGAATACAATGGATTACGAAAGTGAAGTCAGTACAATTATAAATTTAAGTTAGAAATAAACTAACTTATAGGTGAGTGGTAATTTTTTTATACTTTGAATAGCATGGAAAATCGTATAAAACCAGAAATTTTAAGAAATCGAACCCATCAGCTATTTTTAAGTTTAGCCGGCTTGAATCTTGCCAGCTCTCAAGAATTGAGAATATGCAAAATTTCATACTTACTAAAGCCTACTGAATCTAAATCAGTTATTTCTCATTGATTTTCAGACGCAATTGTTTTTGGAAAGGCAAAAAACAATAATTTCTTGAATTGAATTTAACTTGAAACTATTGCTTACTTTTAAGGTTAGAATTGTGAATGGTCGATATTTGGTGAAAGACCGATAATTGATGAGTTTACCTAAATTAAAATTTTATAAAAGCTGGCAAACAAACCATGCACGTTCCACGCCAAATAAATAAAATATATTGACATTCAATGACCGATTTCAAGACGATAGTCTGACCGTACAATGTTAGAGCAAGGTGGTAAAAACTACATACTTAAAACTATACAAATGTCACGATCAGCGTCATGAAAAGTTTAGTACTTTAAAGATTACCTTAGTTATAAAAGTACAACAGAACTGGACTAACATCAAACAAAAGCTCATAATCTTGAATCGTAATAAAACATAAACATTGGCAATGGTGCAGAAATAATATTGACAACCAGCTGACACTAATTTCTTCACGCATGCGCACAGAATCACGCTTGTATACTGGCTGATCTAGTTTGGCGAACAAGTGGATCCGCGAACAACTGGTATAGACCCGTGGCTACAGTCACGGCAGCCGGGTCTCCATTGCCATTGGTGTTCCGGCTAGAGATGGGTCGTACTAGGTTTTTCTGATACTAAAGCCTGGTTTACACGGGTCGAGTACTTCGGGCGAGCTACTCGGTCCAGTCACTGGGCCCAGTTGTTGTTTTGTTTGAACTCGCCTCAGTACTCGACCAGATGTCCACACGCATCACATTTCAGAGCATGACTGTTGACAGACAGCTTTAGTTTTAACGTTGTGAGTTTATACAATGGCTCGCCAAAAGTTTAAGGCCCAATTTAGAAAGTGTTTTAAAAGAGCCTATGAGGTTATATTAGAAGAAATAGATGACGTTTTGGAAGAGGAAATTAACAAAGAACCTAGGGTATGGGTTAAAGATTGGTTAAAAGGAGGGACACTCTTGGGGCGTCCTCTCTTTTGCTACGTGAACTTGCCGTGCTGTAGAAGATGTGAAAGAGTACATATCTGTGTTGAGGATGACTCCTGAAATGTTTGAGTCACTTTAAGATATGGTAACTCATAGAATATCAAAACAAGATTCTGTTATGAGAGATGCTATCCCCTCCCAAATCAAGTTAGAAGTTACCCTCAACTTTTTGGCCACAGGCAATAGTTTTATTTTTATTTTTTTTTAGGATGAAGCCCACATAGGTCTGAGACCTGTGCGTGGGTAATGAGTTGGATGATGGTGATTGATGAGTTGGACCTACAGTTTTAGTGGGTTCCGAACCACAGTTTTCAACAGTTCTTGGTTGTAAGTTAATCTTAGGTTTTTAATTTTTTGTTTGGCTTCAGCTAATCCAAACCCTTCTTTTTTATTTTATTTATTTAATTTATTTTTATATTGTGGAATTCACATATTCCATAAGCATTCATTGTCTTGGTATAAACCTACAAACATCACTGTCTCCTCTTCATTCCACTTCATTTCTAGTTTCCAGTTAAAAAAGTGAACCACCAGACAAACTCTTCACCTAACCTCAAAACTGAACAGACGTTTCGCTGGGGCAAATGTTGGTGGAGGGGGTAGCTACTGGGCCGAGTAACTCGCTTCCCAACTAAACCACTCGACTCGCCCTGCAAATGACCGGTTTTGCCGACTCGCCCGCTACTCGACTCGCCGATCTGTCTACATCAAGCGAGTAGGAGGGCGAGTGTCAACTCGCATACTGACTCGCCCACTCTACTCGACCCGTGTAAACCAGGCTTAAGAATTCCGAGTACTAGTACGTTCTAATACCTATTCCAAATACCTGTTCCAAAATACTAGGTAGTATTTTATATTAGCCAGTTTGCCAGTTGTACAAGAGTACACGTACGAGAGAGTATCGTACTGCGGTACTGGTACTGTACTACTGTTTCTCACGTTAAATACAGCACGAATCTTTATTACTCGTGTTAAATACAGCACGAATCTAATTATTGAGTTGCTCTCAAATGTGCTGTAGCAAAATGAGACGTGGACGGCAAGACCTTGAGACGCTTGAGTAACAAACTACTTTTTAGTAATATAAACTTAAAAAAACACTTTTAAATGGAAATTAACTCACGTTATGGCGTGACGGCCGTTTCGCTCTGTTGCCGTTTCTCTGTTGTCTTTCCATGTGAAAACTCATACCTTAAGTCAATGTACTGTGGGTCGTCTGACGATGCTCTAGACAACAGAGCGAAACGGCCGTCACACCATAACGTGAGTTAATTTCCATTTAAAAGTGTTTTTTCAAGTTTATATTACATATTAGTGGAAACAAGATGGATCTTCAACATCATACTTTTTAGTACTAGTACTCAAGAAGTATTTGTACTGGAAAAGTACGCGTGTACACCATACACAACCAAAGACAATCTGGACGCATGCGCCTACAATCGAGTATAGTGAATATAAAGAGAGCGTGAGAGTGAGCGAGAAAGAGTGAGTGAGTAGTTGAATAGTTCTATAACGAGAAATGAGCTATTAATAGCTACTGTACAACTGCAAATTACAAAGCTTCACTCCCACTCCGTAAATTGGAGTGGGGACTTGAAGTCGCGTAGGTTACTAGTTTCTAGAAATACACACAGATATCTGAGTATTTGTTCTTCGAATACTAGGTGCTAGTCCGTACGTTCAAATACTCAGTAAAAATACCTGTTCCAGTAAATACGCCTCATCTCTAGTTCCGGCAGATTGGGACATCACTGGCTTTGAATATTTGCGCATGCGCTGCTATTTATAATGTCATAATGCTCAGTACCCCAGCATAGCTTGCCTAAATACAGCATATATTGGAGTGGGATATATTAATAAATATTGGCGTAGTACCATATATCTGATTATCACAGTATACCGTACTTCTTATTACATTCATTCGCACTTTCCTAGATCTAGAGATCATTATTTCTATGAAGCCTCATGTATAATTGGAAAAGAACCATTGAACACTCTTTTTTCTTCTAAATTCAACATTTGAAACCCCTAGAATAAAGTCTTCTTTTCAAGGCTCTTATGTTTTACTAAACATTTATGTCTAACCTGTTAGTGAATGATAGACAACTCGTAATTCACATTATTGTATTTTTCAATTGCTAAAACTTTGTTCTCAACAGCGCTCTGGACTAATTATTGAGTACCCAAACGTTTCAAATTTTCCAACAATTTTTTTGTGACGTCTACACACCCTAAGAAGCAATTGACATTTTTGGGAGTCGCAATTTTCTCACAAGAAGAGATAATCCCCAGGAAGCAATAATTCATTGACATTTTTTGGGGGTCGCAATTATATCATGAGAATTTAAATTTAAAAAAAATTTGAAAATTTATATTTTTATTTGAAAAATTAATAATTTGCAAACATATGAGGAGCTCCAAACCATAAAACGATTTAAATGAAGTGAATAATAACATTTCCAAAACACTACCGCCCCCAAACACAGTGCAAATGCAATTATATATATGTTTATTGGAAAACAGGTTAGACGCAATAAGGTAAGGAAACCACTTTCCTCTAGTTGGCTTTACGGGAGTTAGTATACACCCATCGGTTGAGAAAGAAAAGGAAATGTTCAAAGTCAGTGAGTCATCTATCTGCCGGCTGCCCAATGGAGACCCGGCTGCCGTGACTGTAGCCACTGCGTTACCTCTTCCTTCCCCCCAGTGGGTGGGGGTAGTAGAATTGCACCCACAGTATCCCTGCTTGTCGTAAGAGGCGACTAAAAGGGCAACTGTCCGTTGACCTCATTATCCTGGAAAACTATCCTTTATCCTGCTCTTCATCCCAGCCCCTTCCTCCACCCTTTCCTCTTTCTCTGTTATAGGCCAACCCAAGGTGTGATGTGAACCGTGCTGATGGGTGGATGGCACTGGGCCTTTTGTACAGTGTCTCAAACGGTGCCTGCAGGACACCAGGCGCCCTCATGCAGTATGTAGCCTTGCCCGGGCATGCGGGGCTCTGTCCGGGTTGACTCCACTTCCCTAGCTGCTCGTGGGAACCACATGAATTTCCAAAACAACCAGAACCAAACCCCAAGGTAACTCCAGAAGTTGCCTTGCCCTCAAACCCATCAGGATCCACCCCATCAGGGCAGGTTCCTCAATCTGAAATGGGTGCATCAGGAACACAGGAGGTTCCGTTGCATTCTCATGTAGAGGCTATCAACATTGAGAAGGCTTCTATGGATATCAACATGGACGACATGAGCTCAATCACATCAGCCCCACTGGAGGGGGAGGATGAGCTTCTCAGAAGTCCAGAAACACCAAAATCCGCTGGTATGCTTGAAGATGCCATAGAGCAACTGAGCAGCTTGCGGGTGAAGAAACCAAACCTCACCACTGCCCAAAGAAGGGCGGCCATTCAGGCAAAACTTCTTGAGAGAGGTGAAGCTTTTGACCCAGCAAAGTTTCGGAGGGGTAAAAAGAAAAAACCTAAGAGACCAGAGATGGGTGAAACTCCAGGCACAAAAGTGGGTCTAGAGGCTGGGTCAAGGGTGGCCAAGCGCCCTAGAGGCAACATGGCCACCCCTCCCTCAGCGGAAGGACCAAAAAGGCCAGGAGTGGAACTCACAGAGGTCATGATGTCCAACCCCTTAATCCAGGGACTTCTAGTAAAGGAGTCTCTTACAGGGACATTTCTGCCACCAAAATGGCCATTGTCTTGGAAAGCTATCCTGAGGCTAAGCTTTCAGCAGAGCAAGGAGAAGTCATTGAAGAGGCCATTATGGATGGGCTCCGACCCCTAGAGGACGGCTGCACTCCATCATTTGCAGGCACCTACATGGAAAAAGGTGTCTTGATTATATCCTGCATTAACAATGCTACTAAGCATTGGCTGGAGGTACTCATCCCCAGACTCAAACCACTTGGGGAGAAGAAACTCATTGTTGGTCTGAGGAAAGACATTGTGAAGTCAATGAGGGTATTCTTTAAAGCTCATCCAAAGCTTCTGAAAAAGACTCCAGAAAAGGTCCTTGAGATGCTTGACAAGCAAAACCCCACCTTGAAGGTGAAGGAGTGGAAGGTCCTGCCAGCCAAGCCAGACCCAAAAGGTTATGGATTTGTCTGTTTCCTGGATGAGGCCTGCTTCAATGCTGTTAGGTCGGCCAACTCTAGAGCCAACCTAGGACTCTGGCAAGTCTCAATTGTCTCAACAACAGTCAAGGACAATGCCCAGGGTCCTCCAGATCAATCTACATCACAGTAAAGCAGCCTCAGCTGCTTTCTGACAGTTCTTCCTCAGAGAGGGATTTGACCTGGCACTGATCCAGGAACCATGACTTCACCAAGGAAGGGTTGCAGGCCTGGGCGATACCAAGGGTAGGTTAATTTACTGTGCCTCTCTCAAAAATGTCAGAACCTGCATACTTGTGAAGAGAGGTATGGACTGCCTAACACTCACTGAATTCTGTTCCAGAGATCTCACTGCGGTGTCTATAACCTGGAGCAATGAAGGCAAGGAATGGAGCACAACTGTAGGCTCTGTTTACTTGCCCTATGACTCCGGGGACCTTCCTCCATCAAGAGAACTCGAACTTCTGGTGGAGTCATCTTGCGCTGGCGGACAACAACTCCTTTTAGGTTGTGACGCTAATGCTCATCACACAATCGGATGGGGGAGCTCTGACACTAATCCAAGAGGTGAGGCTCTCCTTCAGTTTCTCATATCCAATAATCTTTATGTCTGTAATGTTGGAAACCGTCCGACATTCGTCACATGAAATCAAAGTGAGGTTATTGACATTACACTTTGCTCAGAAGGACTCCTTAGTGCCATCGACAATTGGCACATAAGTCATGAGGCCTCTTTGTCTGACCACAGGTACATCTGTTTTAACCTGCAAAGTGAAGGCAGCTCATCCTGCTATCGAGATCCAAGGAGAACAGAATGGTCACTCTATAAGTCTGACCTCCTGTCTCAACTTGGATCATTGGGCAGGAGGGTCACCTGCTTTGCAGACATTGATCAGATTGCTTCCGATCTGCAGAATGCAATCATAAGCTGCTTTCAGGACAATTGTCCATTGCGGCGGGGAAAGAGTCGTACTAATACTAAGTGGTGGACTGCTGACCTTGACCGCAGAAGGGCGGTTGTCAGGAAGCTTCATAACCATTGCAAATGGAGCCGTAACTGGGAACCATACCACAGGGCACTCACAGAATACAGCCTTGCAATCAAGAAAGCCAAAGAGAACTCTTGGAGACTGTTTACACAGGAGGTAAATAGTCTTAGGGCAGCAGCAAGACTGCAGCGTGTCTTAGCTTCAAGCCCAATTGGCCTCCTGGGAACTCTGAGGTTACCAGGGGTACAATATACCACTGGAACTGGTGGAAGTCTCAAACTTCTCCTTGAGACTCACTTTCCAGACTGTGTTTTTGAGGGTGCTTGCTCAGGCATGTCTGGCAACAGCAAAATGGGCTCATGGCCAAGAGCTGATCGTGGAAGCTGGACTTTAGCCAGACGTATTGTCACACTTTCCAAAGTTAAATGGGCCATCTTCAAGTTTGGCCCATTCAAATCTCCTGGGGGGGACAGTATCATACCGGCTATGTTGCAGCAAGGACCAGAAGCTCTCTTGGTCCTCCTGTGCGAACTCTTCAGAGCAAGTCTGGCTTATGGGTACATCCCTCAAGCCTGGCGCCTCAGTAGGGTGGTCTTCATTCCCAAGAGAGGAAGAGCAGACTACTCAACTGCAAAATCATTTCGCCCCATCAATCTTACATCGTTTCTCTTGAAGACACTGGAGAGACTGGTGGAGAGACATCTAAGAAAGGGAGTGCTTTCAGGTACTCCTCTTCATTGGAATCAGCATGCCTATCAGCCTGGTAAGTCCTGTGAAACAGCCCTGCATCAACTTGTGAGCAGGGTGGAGGACAGCCTTGCTGCCAAGGAGATTGCTCTATGCACCTTCATGGACATTGAGGGTGCTTTTGACAATGTTACTTACACGGCCATGGTCCGGGCAGTGCATGGGCGTGGTCTTGAGTCTGCTATATGTAGGTGGATTGAGGCCATGCTCCACTCCAGGCGGATCAGGGCTGATCTTCAAGACAAATCGATGGTGATCATACCTGCAAAAGGTTGTCCGCAGGGAGGTGTGCTTTCTCCTCTTCTGTGGAACCTTGTGGTGGATGGTCTCCTCTGTGAACTCACTAGTAGAGGCGTCTTTGTCCAGGGCTATGCAGATGGCATAGTCCTCATGGTACAGGGAAGGTTCACAAATATTGTTGCTGATGTCATGAACGTCAACCTTCAATTTGTTAATGACTGGTGTCTTGGAGAGGGACTAAGTATAAATCCCTCAAAGACTGTAGTTGTTCCATTTACAAGGAAAAAGAACCTGGAATCTCTCTCCCGGTTGAAACTTGGACCAACACAGCTCAAAGTATCAGGTATAGTCAAATACCTAGGGCTGACTATCGACTCCAAGCTGACTTGGAACAATCATTTGAATAATATACTGCACAAAGCAAAATGGGCGCTTATGACATCCAGGAGATTTGCAGGCTCCATGTGGGGTTTGCCTAACTAACGTACTAGGGACACACAATAAGCTTCGGTTGACGTGTGAGGATCTTTGAATCCGTCCCTTCATAACATAACATAACATAACATACCTCTTCCTTGATTTTTGTCTCGTGGAATATGATTAAACACTTTTTTCCTCAGTTTATAAATAAATTATAGGATGGCATAGAATAGAATCTGATCATAGTGCATCATTTCAGGTTACGTAAAGTGAATATTGTTTAATCCTAATCAATAATTAATTTGGAGGTTGAAATTCATGTGTGACATTTAGAAAGAGGCCTAAAATTTGAATTTTTGTAATACTGTAATAGATAAATAATGAAACTTTCAAGGTTTCTACAGTGGCGAGGCGTGGAATCTTTCACCGGTCATCGCAGGGGGGCTCTCCCACCAACGCCAAAAGGGGTCCAAGGGCCCTCCCAAGGAAAATGTTCGAGGCAAATTGGTGACTTTTGAAGCTTTCCTCTGAATAGGCCTAACAAAAGGCAAAGACCCAATTCAAAAGGCAGAGAACTAAAAAGTATTTTATCCAATTGCACCTCTTGCGAAATATATATCTTCCCCACTACCATAGACCGACGATGGATAATATAGGAAAAAACGCAAAAACAGCCGAGATAATAGGCTCTGATTTGATGCACTCACTCGATCTAATTTTTTAAAATAAATTTAACCATCTAATGAATAATAAATGGTATAATAATAGATCACACTTTAAAAATATCAAAAAGATTAACTAAATTGCAAAACAATAATAATCCTATTGTAAAAGTTGAATAATTTAGCATACGCGAAATTCCCGTTCTTTCCACAACGTTGTAACTGAAGCTGAGTGTGGACTGGGGAGGAATAAGCATGAGGAGGCAGCTGCCGAAAACCCACGACAGTGGCCGAGAACGCACGAAGCCTTATTCATCGCAGCCGGTTGCGATGTATCACAAGATCACAAGCATTACTTGAATGGTTTAAAAACTAATGGCAGGGGGAATCGAGCTAGGCGCTGGTGTGATTCGCAAGCCTTTTGCGCTTCATTATAAATATTGAGCGTCTACTCGTCATATTCTTATTGGTTTTTGATACAATTTTCACAGTTTTTGAACATATTTCTGGGCTTTGAAGCCTACAAATGTCCATTATTTAAGAGTTGAGATTATTTCAATATTATTAGTCCAATTTCTCTACTCATCGCCGGATCAAACGATGACCGGACGCCTCGCCACTGGGTTTCTATAAAAGATGGTTGAACTTACGTTAGACCTAGGCTACTTTTTGTGCAAATCAATGATGACACATTCTTGAAATCACAGCAATGTGTAATTCACAAAATTATTATCAACTCTTTCTTATGCTGACATTGCGTTTATTCGAAATTTAAGAGAGAATTGTCAAAGTTATAAGCCTCCATTCCAATATTCTAAATCTAACCTACCAATAAGGCTGCACTTTCGTATGAAGTCATCTGGTCAAATAACCGACTGAGAGAAGCAGTAGGCTAGTTTCAGCTTTGATACAAATATCGACTATCAATATTCTCTTAGTCAATTCTATTTCATGGGACTACATATGGAAGTGCAACCTAGAATATTTCAGTTTTGTATATTTTTAAATTGATTATTATTAACTTTTCAAGTGAATTCAATGACTTGCAGTCAAATTTTTATTAAGAATAAGTAGTATTATTAAGAGTAAGTAAAATTCTACATATTGTTGATAAAATTTTGACTGAAAATAGTTGAATTCACTTATAAAGTTAATATTAACAACGCAGCTCGTCTTGGAACAAGAAATCCAGGAATGATTATTGTTCTTTCACCATGATCTTGAATTATGAACTGTCTCACTAGTAATAATATCTGCCTTTGGAAAATGAACAATGCAAACTTCTGAATATATGGTGGTTGAATATCTTTTTGAGGAATAAAAGACATTCACTGTTTTTCATTCCCTGTCCTTTGAAAAGCTAAACTTGAAGCTTTGGTTCATTGACATTGTTGGATTGCAGCAAGACACACAGCGTTTATTGGGCATCTTATCTTTAATAACAAACACACATGATAAAAAGAGAATTTGAAATCAATGATTATTAGCTACTAAAACATGGTAGTGGTCAATGTTTAGTGCTTATCTCTGCATGCCGAGTGTGCACCCTGGTTCTAATGCTATGCCACTGGTCATATGCATCATTAAAACTTATATTTTGCTTATGCACAGCATAATTATGGAAATGCTGATGTCCAGTACAAATGGGAACTTAGCATGTTTTGTATTACTTTTTGTAAAACATTACGTGAGTGAAACAGCATAATTATGGAAGTGATGGTGAAGCCTAATTTGTTATCTTCTTTAGATTTATTGATTACATTTTCCACTTTCATGTTATCCATTGTGTTTCACAAATATTAATGCAGCACATGCATGTTCCTATTATTTGCACTGGACTTTAAACATTAGAACGTATTACATACATTTTTAAACTTTGTGCTAAATCCTGAATCAGAAATTGCAATTTCTATTGCAACCAAATTGGCTAAACTTTGAACTACTACTAGTCAACATTTTCGGGTAAATCTTCACAATACTGAAAAGATCCACTGGTCATATGTGGAAAATATTGTTATCTATTAATTCCTTAGCAAAATTGCACATTAAAGATAATCATCCATTTTCGATAATAAGCAACAATGCTTATATATAGATTGATGTTCTACACTCGCTTGAATCTCAAGACAATACTATGTAAGAAGACACAGCATAATTAAATTTCAAATACTGCTCATTCATCATTAAATTTGTAATAAATTAAAATGAATAATTCAATCTACGAAAACATTGAATTGAAAAGGGATAGGTTAGGGTGGCATGTATACCTTATAACACTTGAACTTCAACGAACATTGTTGTACAGAAAATACATTTTATTTCAAAGTTATAATATTTCAATAGCTATTAAACGATTCGTAGAGTATTTCACAATTTCACTGTTATTGATTTTAGAAAATAGTGTTCTCGAAAATAGTGTTATTGATCAACGAAACTGGTTGAGTTCATATCTCGCAATCTGGCAGTGTCTCCAACCCAAACAAGCTTGATGTCCCTATTTTTAAGAGAAAAATTCCCTAGATTTCTGAAAAAATTCCCTAGATCTCTAAATCGGGGAAATTCATTAAAAATTAGGCTATAAAAACCATGGACTTAGAAAGAAAGAGGAGATTAGTTAGCCGAATTAAGTGCAGGCCAGTCTTAACCTTCCATTTCTAGCGCTATTATTTGAAATCAGAGAATCATCAGTTGGTGTCACCAACCCAAACAAACTTGATTGCCAAAATGACTCTCAAATATCACTAAGAATCTGGTATTGAAGCAAAAATATTACTTTTTATGATGTTTTAAGGAAACTTGAAATTTCCCTAAAAACCTTCCGAGACTCCCTAGATCCCTTGAAATTCCCTAGATCTAGGGAGAAATTCCCTAGGTTGGAGGCACTGCAATCTGGGTCTGGCTGTAAAATGGCGGACGCAAGCCTTGAAAAAATACGTCATCGCTGTTAAAATCGAGAGCGATTGGGCCTTCTGTAGATCTAGGAGGTATTGTCTCTATACTACTACAACTGGATCGCGCGCTGCATATAAGGAAGTGAGCTTTAGCGGTCCGGTTCTCTCGACAGTACTTCCCCCACCACTAGTCCGTGTAGAAGCGCGCTCTTAGGCCGGCCATTCACTATCAGGTACACCTGATCAGGTACGCATGATCAGTTACCCGATCAGGTGTACATGATAGTGTGTGGCCTTTCAGGCGACCTGAAAGCGACCTGACAACTGATGAATATTCGATCAGTTTGCCTGACAGTTCGAGCAGACTTGATGTGTGCAGAGAGTATAGAGTAAGAATAGAGCAGCCTTGCGTATAACTGGTTGTACAGCCGGAGTGCGCCTAACCCCCCAACCTCACTGGGGACCTACCTCGCCCGGCCGGTCCTCTGACTTCATGTTAAAAGCGTTCCGTAAATCGCCCATATCTCAAGTTCCAATCAAAATATTTGAACGAAAATGATTTCGATGGCTTCCTTATATCATTCTCTACAATCAATGTCCTATCCCTTTTCATCGTAGCTGCCATAATTAGAAAGTTATCTGTACACAAATTGAAATAGTTTGATATCTTGGGATTACATACATTTTTATTTTTTCAATAGACTTTTATAATAGCGTTTAACGGAAAAATGTTCTGGATATAAATTCAAGTACTTTTTCAGATATTTGAATTGATGTATAATAATAATATATACTTGATGATCCCAGAACAATAGATTAATGCGTTTAAGAGCTAAAATATTTTTGGGAATGGCCACCGTGACTTTGAACTGCTTAACTATAATGTATGATTATATAAATATATAATAATAATAATATAAATTTTCTGTCTTGATATCAGGGGAGCTTCTTGACAACTCAAAACAGACTAGCTGAGTATACCAAATATTGCAAAATGGTTTCCCTCTGTTTCCAGGATTTATATGATAATTTGTTGACAATGACATTTCTACTAATAATTATTTATTTTCCATGAATGAAACAAACTAGACAAACAAATTCAGCAATTCAAAGCTGTTGTTGACACAAAGTCCAGTCCATTTTACTCAGTTGTATCATAGATCAGGGATTAAGTAATGGTTCGTCTATGGTTGTATTGATGTCGATTTCAAAGGAATTCAACCATAATGGCATCAAATATCATTCAAATGATTTCATATACTTCAGTAATATAATGTTTACACAGAATAAACAGTTCCAAGTCGTGATGATTCATCACTGATTACTATTTCCGCTATTCAACCTTCTCACTGGTAGTAGTGTAAGGAAATAAGTTCTTCGTCTATAGTCTGTCTTCAACGTATCAATGCATTGTTCTGTGATGATCAAGTATATATAATTATACATCAATTCAAAGATCTGAAAAAGTACTTGAATTTATATTGAGAACATTTTTCCGTTAAACGCTATTATAAAAGGCTATTGAAGAAAATAAAAATATATGTAAATCCCTAGATATCGTACTATTTAAATTTGTGTACACATAACTTTTAAATTATAGCAGTTACGATGAAAAGGGATAGAACATTGATTGTAGAGAATGATATAAGGAAGCCATCGAAATCATTTTCGTTCGAATATTTTGATTAGAACTTGAGATATGGGCGATTTACGAAACGCTTTTAACATAGAGTCATAGGACCGGCCGGGCGAGGTAGGTCCCCAGTGAGGTTGGGGGGTTGGCGCACTCTACGCTCCCGCAAGGCAGCTCTATTTTACTTCTATTCTCTCTGGATGTGTGTGTGGCAGAAACCTGATCAGGTCTCAGTTCTACTGTCTTTTTGGCGAGAATACAGTAGTTCAAATTTTGAAAGTTTAAAACTTTTTAAACTTTATGTTCATACGCATTATGTTGATAAATATTATTTATGCTGATAAACATTATTTAATTTTGATTAGAGTGTGTTTGGGTTGTTGGTCACTGTCGAGTACTTTCCTGTTGTAAACGTTTGCATAAGGTGGGTCAGAAGGGAAATGTTTAAAACCTTTGTAGCCTTGTGCCTCCTGATAACAATTATTATTACGATTTTAAGGACAGATATATCACTTGAAATTAATTAATCAATATTAAAAATATTAACTGTTAATTGTAATTTTTTTGGAGGATGAAGCCCACATAGATCTGAGAACTGTGCGTGGGTAATGAGTTGGGATTGGGATTGATGAGCTGGACCTACAGTTTTTGGTGGGTTCCGAACCACCGGGAAGTGATTTTACTGCAGAGAACAGTGTCTTTTTTGCAGGCCAATCTTTTTGGTCACCCTTACAAAGAGTGCCTAGGAGAACGCAGCTAATCTCTGAACAGATACCTGCTACAGCTCATGGCCAACACTTCCCTAATTTAATGACTTGCAGTCAGTTTTAGGTTGTGAATATGTATAATAATTGTACTCACACTTGGCCGAACGTTTTCGAGTTATGGAAACTCATCTTCAAGGCATCCTAGATCAGCGATGTTGGTTTGTTGGTTAGAAGAATTGTGGTTTTTGTATAATAAAACACAATTTTATACAAAAACCACAATTCTTCTAACCAACATCGCCGATCTAGGAGAAGATGGGTTTCCATAACTCGAAAACGTTCGGCCAAGTGTGAGTGCAATTCTTATGTATTCACAAATTAAAACTAACTGCAAGTCGTTAATTTTACAATGAAATGTTAATATTAACAACGCAGTTAAATAATCAATATTTATGGGTAAATTTATTTCTCCTCCACAACCATTCCTTACACCATTGTTTGCGTTTATTCCAACTGTTTTTATGTTTTACAAAAACTACACAAAATAAGGAGAGAAGCAGATCATCTTCTGTAGAATCCATGTTGAACTGACAAACTTGACAGGGTATACATGAAGAGTGTGTGTGCTCATCAGGTATCAGGTACACCTGATCAGGTGAGCTGATCATGCGTACCTGATCAGGTGTACCTGATAGTGAATGGCCGGCCTTACACAGCATGACTTACGGCGGTACCATGTTTGCCATCGCAAAAACCGCTATATCTTTGTTTGTAGTGGCTCTATTTTAAATTAGTTATCATATTTGTAATCCGTATAAACGTGTGAAGATTATGGTATAAATTTCATATCAAAAGAATTTGATAGTAAACTATTTATGACACTCAAATCTAACGAATATAGTTGAGTGATAGAGTAATTTTGAAAGCTACTTTCCTGTTGTTAATTTTAACTACTGGTGTATTATATTACATAATTGTGATCTGATTAAAGCTTAGAAGATCAGCAAGCCTTTATCATTAAGTTATTAATAAATTTAGATTAATTTCCATGGTGTTGTTCTGCCACAAGTTCTCATCTAGTGCTGACTCCAATTTGTCACTGGTAAATGCAGTCTGCAACATTTACCAGTGTGTTTTAACATAATCTATATCCATAGGTTCAAACAAAAGGTGTATGTGAGTATTCAAACATTGATGTAGCTTATACTACTTTTCCCAATCAAAAAGGTTAAATATAGGGAAGAATAGATAAGAAAAAGTAAAGTTATATTGGTGGACAATACCAAAGTTAAACAGGACAATACATACACATGTGGTTTGGAAAGTAAAATTCAAATAACCTTTGTTTTGCAGGAAAATTCTGTAAGAATAATTTCAATAGATTCGTGTTGGGATTTTTTCAAGTTCTTAGCCTTATTAACCTTCCTGTTATTATATATTTTAGGAACAATAATTCTATTTTTCCTTTCTAATTTCGCTTTTAATGTACAAACAAATGCACACAACTCAAGAAATACAAATATTAGGCCTTTATATCACAAACTTCAAGTTTATGACAAATTTCCTTTTGAAGCTGGTCGAAAATAATTTGATAAATACCCTAATCAAATAAAATCCATAACTAGTTTACGAAAAATGTCTAAATAAAAGGTCTTTCATTGAATATATTATACAGAATTAATTTTATAGCATGTGCGACTATATAGATAGTTGAATTAAAATTATAATAAATTTTCGTACACATTTTATCTTACTGGTGCTGGCAATAGGGCCCAGATTAAGATTTTTAATATTAAAAACCCAATGAGTATTCTAAATGTCCTGAGCCTGAGTTCTAAATAGTATGCGCCTTGATTTTGGTTTGCTTTCTTGTAGATTAGGAGGAAAATCGAATTTCGTTGGTCTCACAATTTGCATCAATTTTCTTCTTATACCACCAACTTCGAAATGATCCTCATCAAAGTTCTTGCTACATAAACATTAATGATGTATAGGATTACAATTTTTTTCGTTTTGTCGCCACCAACCCATTTTGCTCTAACAACTGAGTCAGTAGGGAAACTGAAATACAATAATTCACTATTCTACTATTGTTCTATTAACTCATATCTTCTTTTTTTAAGGTCAAAAATGCCTGTTTATATTAAAGCAATGCATTTAGCCCATATGAGGAATTTTGGTACACTACAATTATTGATATTTGGCTGGAGAGTTACTATGCTAAGATAATTGCCTAATTGGTAAATAGGTTTCAATTATACTTAATATCTTACTGAGTTATAGGCAAGAAGAGCGGGATTTGGAGAAGACTCAACAGTTGAAACATATATTATACATAGATGGCTTTTCTACCCTGTTTTCTATTCAATCATGCTTAAAAATACGTAGAACTTAACATACGCCTTTGTAATATTATGGGGAATACAATAGTTAAAACCGCATTAAATTCTATCAAGTAACAACAAAGATATGCCAGTTTTTGTTCACGTGAACAAGGTAGCTCCATAGGATTTGTAAGGCTGCAGCGCACTTCTACACGGACTAGTGGTGGGGGAGAGCCGAGTGGCCGGACCGAAACTCCAACATACAGCGCGCGATCCAGTTGTCTATATAAATATATAAAAGCCGATGTGTGTATGTATGTTTGTATGTATGTATGTATGTTCCCAGTAAACTCCGAAACCGCTGAACCGATTTGAATGAAATTTTCAGGGACGATGTAAAATAGTCCTGAGATGGTTCCTGTGAAGTTTGGGAGTTCATGATGCCCCCCATTTTTTTCTGGGGGGCAAAACGTAGGCTACTGTACCTCTTAATATTTATGTGTCCTAATTGAACTCAGAATCCGCTGAACCGATTTCAATGAAATTTTCAGTGACGATGTAGAATAGTTCTGAGATGGTTCCTGTGAAGTTTGGGAGTTCAAAGCCCCCCATTTTTTTTCTCCGGGGGTTAGGGGGGGCATACTTATACTTTGATATTTTGTGTCCTAACCGCTGAAGCGATTTCGATGAAATTTTCTGGCACAATGTAGAATAGTCCCAAGATAGTTTCTGTAAAGTTTGGCAGTTCAAAGCCCCCCATTTTTTTCTTCGGGGGGGAGGAGGGGGGCATACTTATACTTTGATATTTTGTGTCCTAACCGCTGAACCGATTTCAATGAAATTTTCAGTGACGATGTAGAATAGTTCTGAGATGGTTCCTGTGAAGTTTGGGAGTTCAAAGCCCCCCATTTTTTTTCTCCGGGGGTTAGGGGGGGTGTTATGTATTTGCGCCATTGAGCTTCACCTCAAAGTTGCCAACATTACAATCAAACATACATACTCAAATACTCCACACTTATTATGATTAATAAGAATTGTATTATACATATTCATTTATAATTATATACAACTATTTACAAGTTAACAAATAACAGTATTGTATTCACACATATTATATATAACCTAATTACTAAATAACGATTTACAAAACATCTGGTTCAAGTTAGCCATGAACACAAGAGATGAGACACAACACACACAGACTGTGTGTTGTACTTGTAACCTATGCTTGTACTTGTACTTGTACGATTACGATTAACAAGATTATAATTCAATAAATGTATCTACATCAAACAAGGACTTTTGACTTTTGACATATTAAATTGGCGACGAGTATTCGGATAAGGCAGGACCTGAACAATTACTTTTAACGATGGATGCTGATCAATTCGAGAGATTTCTCAAGAGCATGGCTGGCCTATCTACTCAACACAACAAGGAATTCCATGTTGCTTCATTCGAACATTTTGATAACAAAAATGAAAATTTTAATCTATATTTGCAACGCTTTGACAATTATTTGAAACTTAAAGATGTAACGGATGATGTAAAGAAGGTTCAATTGCTTTTGAACTCAATTGGGAGTGAGTTATACAGTACACTTTCAGCATTAGTCTCACCCAAGCAGCCATCTGAATTCAACTACAATGAGTTAATTGATCAGTTGAAGAAACATTTAGCCCCCAAGAAGAATCCTGTAATATGTCAACATTACTTTCTTTCTAAATTTCAAAATGACCAACAAAATATTGCCGATTATGTAACGAGTTTACGAAGAGATATTTCTGACTGTCAATTCACTACCGATTGTGCCTGTGGTAACAAAATTTCTATTGCTGATACATTTCTTAGAGCCCAGTTCATTAGGGGATTGAAGGATAGCTGGATTAAAGAAAAATTACTACAATCTACCCATACAAGATTTAATGATCTACTTGATGAAGCTATTGCATTGGAAGCATCTAAAGTTGGTAGTTTAGAACTGTCAGAAAAAGAATCAATCCATTCAACGCCTATTGTCAATAAGGTTAGTTACAACAAACCTAACCTAAGAATTTCTTCTAATAAGTCACCAAATTTACGTTCTAAAATAAACTTCAAATTTCTCGGAATTGACAACTTATGCTTACGATGTGGGAAAGCTAACCACAAATCTTCAGATTGTCGTCGTGATAAGTCTCAACTCAAATGTTTTTCCTGTGGCATACATGGACATGTTTCTAAAGTATGCATCAAAACTCTTACAAAAAATCAAAATTCATCAATCAAACATGTCAATGAAGATTCACAATTCTCTGATGAAAATGAAGAAGATTTCTCTGGTACCATTTCCAACATTATTGATGTCAAGTTTCTTTCTGGTCCTGACACTGAAAAATTCATAATTCCAATAACAATTGGGAAAAATGTTTGTAATTTTGAGGCTGATTCAGGTAGCCCAGTCTCTATTATAAATGAAAAAGAAATGCATAAACTTCAACTATCTAACAAATTATCACCTACAAATGTAAAATTTCGAACGTATACCAAGGAAGTTTTCTCTCCACTTGGCGAATTGACTATTCCTGTAGAATATCGAGGAAAACGATCCAAAGAAAAACTATATGTAGTCAAATCAAACTCTCCTGCAATTTTAGGCAGGGCATGGATGCGCCATCTAGAT
Organism: Conomelus anceps; assembly: GCA_948455865.1. Lineage (NCBI taxonomy): Eukaryota > Metazoa > Arthropoda > Insecta > Hemiptera > Delphacidae > Conomelus > Conomelus anceps. The sequence goes on from OX418217.1 coordinate 39,736,416, forward strand.
ATTTCAATTAATAAAATCTGCCATGTTCCATCAAATACAGACTCATTCCAGGAAGAAATTCTTCAAATGTATCCTGATGTATTCAAAAATAAAATAGGAACTATTCCCAATTACAAATTTTCTCTTAACATGGGAGATAACATCAACCCAGTTTTTCTAAAACCTTGACCTGTACCTTATGCCTTGTTAGAAAAGGTTGAATCTGAACTGAAACATTTAGAAAATGAAGGCGTCTTGACCAAGACTGATTACTCTGATTGGGGTTCACCCCTTGTTGTTGTGCCAAAACCAAATGGTGAGATTCGATTATGTTTTGATTACAAACCAACAGTAAATCCTCAAATCAAAGAAGCAAGGTATCCAATTCCACGCATTGAAGACATTTTCAACAAAGTTAGAGGGGGAAAATATTTCAGTACATTAGATATTCATAGAGCATTTCATCACCTTGCAGTTGATGAAGAAAGTCGCAAAGTTCTTGCCATATCTACTCACTTAGGAACATACTTTGTGAACAAACTACCCTTTGGGATCAAGGTTGCTCCTAATGAATTCCAAAAAGTAATGGACAATGCACTGCATGACCTAGATGGGACTGCTGTCTATTTTGATGATATAATCATTCAAGGTACATCCAAAAATGAATGTAAAATGCGAGTTATTAAGTGTCTACAAAGGCTTCAAGATTTAGGCCTCCATGTCAACCTTCCAAAATGTCAATTTTTCAAGACTCAGGTCAATTATCTTGGACACACAATATGTGAAGATGGATTGAAGAAATCAGAAGAAAAGGTAAAGTCAATTTTAGAAGCAAAGCGTCCCACAAATACAGATGAAATCAAAAGTTTTTGTGGACTTGTCATGTATTATTCGAAGTTTATTCCACATGTATCAACTATCATGCAACCTATCAATCAACTTTTAACTAAGGGAACAAAGTTTTGTTGGAACAAACATTGTGAAAAATCCTTCAAACGCATCAAACAAGAAATAACAAGTGACCGAATTCTGGTACCATTCAACCCACAGTTTCCAGTGACATTGGCTACTGATGCCAGTCCAGTTGGCCTTGCTGGTGTTCTTTCTCATATTATAGATGGTCAAGAACGGCCCATTGCATTCATTTCACGAACTCTGACACCTTCTGAAAAACACTATTCACAGTTAGATAAGGAAGCTACTGCTGTCCACTGGTGCATCAAGCGTTTCTTTCAATATCTATATGGAAGAAAATTTACTTTGATAGTCGACAACAAGCCATTGCAGATGATTTTTCATCCAGGAAAAAACCTCCCAACCATGACAGTTGGTCGATTGATGCGGTATGCTGCTTTTTTGAGTGGTTTCAACTACAGTATTGAACATAGAAAATCTGGACTACATGGAAATGCAGATTATTTGTCACGCTCACCTGCTATGACAGACATTTCATGTGAAGAAGAAGATGATCAAATCCTGGTACAAAATATACAGTCTATATCAACAAATACAATAACATCGGCCATCATCCAACAAGAAACTGATAATGATCCAGAACTCTCATCTCTGAAGTCCAGTCTACTCACCGGTGAAATACAGAATCCTGAATTTTGTCTACAAAATGGAATTATTTTCCGAGGGGTGAGAGTAGTTATTCCAAAGAAGCTTCAACCTCAAGTATTACAGGATCTTCATGATACTCATACAGGCATTGTGAAAATGAAAGCATTAGCTCGCAGGCACTGCTACTGGAAAAACATTGATCAAGACATTGAGGCAACTGTCAAGAGTTGCAAAGGCTGCTGTGATTTCAAAACTGATCCAGTGAAAGCACCACTACATGTGTGGGATGTACCAAAATCTAATTGGCAACGTGTCCATATGGATTATGCAGGTCCATATAGAGGCAACTTCTATTTGGTCTTGGTTGATGCAAAATCAAAGTGGCCTGAAATGGCTATGACAGCCAGTCCACCAACTACAAGTTCAACAATTGTGATGTTAAGAGAAATGTTTTCCCGCAATGGTCTACCAGAGATTCTTGTCAGTGACAATGCTACACTCTTTACATCAAGTGAATTCAAAGGATTTTGCAAAAGAAATGGCATCAAACAGCGGTTTATTGCTCCTGGTCATCCTGCCACAAACGGGTTAGCAGAACGCTACGTCCAGACTCTGAAACAAAAACTCAAGTCAATGTCATATGATAAAGGCTCACAACATGAGAAACTACATGCTGCTCTACTCAAATTGCGCACTACACCACTAGAATCAGGATTGACTCCAGCTGAACTTTTCATGGGGCGTCCCCTATGCACCAAACTTGATATCTACAAACCTTCAGAACCAGATACTAATCTGGCTATTCAACCTTCACCTGAAGCTGTCCGTCATCTTCCACTAGGAGCAAGAGTACAGGCTCGCAACTATACTGCATCTGGAAAATGGCGATATGGTACTATTGTTGAATGTCTTGGACATTTACACTATATTGTTGAACTAGATGATGGATATACTATCAAGCGACACATCAACCAGCTGCGGCAATGTGAGGTCCCTTTGTCTGAGGGCACATCCTTCCACCCTCCAACTGCTACATTGGAGACTCCTGACTTTCGACCAAGACAACATCTGTATGGCAGATCAGTAACCCCACTGCCCATTCAAGAACATCCACAGACTGCTGAGATGAATCCAGACCTTGAGACTAGGTGCTCTTTCCAACCATCTCCCATGAGGCATCATGATGAGGCAGAAGACAGGCACAACACAGCTAAGATGAGTCTACCATTGGCAACACCTGGAGGTGTTAAGATACATGCTGACTCCAGTTTCCAGCCCAGGCGCTCCAGCAGAGAAAGACGACCAGTCAAGAGATTGGACTTGTAATTGTTAACGTGGCAGAGAATTGTTATGTATTTGCGCCATTGAGCTTCACCTCAAAGTTGCCAACATTACAATCAAACATACATACTCAAATACTCCACACTTATTATGATTAATAAGAATTGTATTATACATATTCATTTATAATTATATACAACTATTTACAAGTTAACAAATAACAGTATTGTATTCACACATATTATATATAACCTAATTACTAAATAACGATTTACAAAACATCTGGTTCAAGTTAGCCATGAACACAAGAGATGAGACACAACACACACAGACTGTGTGTTGTACTTGTAACCTATGCTTGTACTTGTACTTGTACGATTACGATTAACAAGATTATAATTCAATAAATGTATCTACATCAAACAAGGACTTTTGACTTTTGACATATTAGGGGGCATACTTATACTTTGATATTTTGTGTCCTAACCGCTGAAGCGATTTCGATGAAATTTTCTGGCACAATGTAGAATAGTCCCAAGATAGTTTCTGTAAAGTTTGGCAGTTCAAAGCCCCCCATTTTTTTCTTCGGGGGGGGAGGAGGGGGGCATACTTATACTTTGATATTTTGTGTCCTAACCGCTGAAGCGATTTCGATGAAATTTTCTGGCACAATGTAGAATAGTCCCAAGATAGTTTCTGTAAAGTTTGGCAGTTCAAAGCCCCCCATTTTTTTCTCCGGGGGGGAGGGGGGCATACTTATACTTTGATATTTTGTGTCCTAACCGCTGAAGCGATTTCGATGAAATTTTCTGGCACAATGTAGAATAGTCCCAAGATAGTTTCTGTGAAGTTTGGCAGTTCAAAGCCCCCCATTTGTTTCTCCGGGGTGGAGGGGGGCATACTTATACTTTGATATTTTGTGTCCTAACCGCTGAAGCAATTTCGATGAAATTTTCTGGCACAATGTAGAATAGTCCCAAGATAGTTACTGTGAAGTTTGGCAGTTCAAAGCCCCCCATTTTTTTCCGCGAGTGCAGGAGGGGCTGCTTACTTACCCTTTGATATTTTTGTGATCTAACTGCTTTTGTTCCCTTTGATATTTTTCTGGTACAATAGTCCCAGATAGAAATCAAAGTGCCCCTCACCTCCTGAGTGATGGGACCGGGGGGGGGGGGGGGGTCAAAGAAGTGAAATTATGAATATTACAAAATGATTTTGATGTAGATTTGAGGTGCAATGCAGTATAGTCTTGAGATAGTTCCTGTAAAATTCGGAGTTCAAAGTGCCCCATTGTTTCTGGGTGGTGAGGTGTGGGGGGGGGGGGGGGGGTTGGGAGTCATACTTTTTTTACTATTCGGTAGATCTTTTTAAGATGAACTAAAATATTGATTTTACATTTTTAAAACTTCAAGCTTAACTTGAACTTATTTGTAAATATCAATCTCAATATCAATATCCATTTACAATTTATATTTTTTTAAAAACATGTACAATTAATAAAATTCCTGAAAATATATTGTTACAAAATATGTACAAAATTTAGGTGTGTTTTTATTTGGGCATAGCCCGTCTACCTGCCCCACGCATTCCTCATTATCACAGCCCACTATGCCCCCTCTCATTGCTGCCACTGGCGTAGCAACGCACGCCGGGTAACCGCTAGTTGTAGTATAGATATCGATGGGTCTATCTCGTGGAGCTTCTCCTGTTAAGACGACTGTTCAAATTTCGAGGCAAAGCCAGGTTATACAGCCAATCTTCTGGCTCGCCGAAGTCTATAGCATATTGATTAGTTACAATGAATCGATAGAAGAGAATCGATATAATTACCTCATTCCTTTGTAGACCCACTCTGTCGGGTGCGTGCAGCGACAGAGGTGGTCGATTTCTATTTCTTCACCAAACGACAAAAGGGGTCAGCGACAGAGGTGACCACATTCCTGAGATGACCAACTCTGTCGGGTGCGTACAGCGTCAGATGCGGTCTAAAAATCGTCCGTGTTTGTCGTCGACCACTTCTGGCGCTCTCCCGTTTTTGAGTTGCCAGAGTTTGGATTTAGCGCCTCATAGTACATAGGAACACGCTGAGAAAAAACTGCTATATTTTTCCTGCAATCACATACTTAAGACACTGTTTAATATGCAGTGTTCTGAGTTTGAAGTTGGCTTGAGCCAGAAACAGTTTGGAATGCCAAATTATCACTATTGTATGTAAAAAAATCATGAGCTATTTTTCAAAAAAATAATTATTGAAATTCATCAAGGGAGTTGCGAGTAGTCTCTAAATAAATTGATTTTCCCCTTAAGAACCTGTGTAAACTTGGCTCTTTTGTCCGATTTGGCCTTTTCCCGCCATAAAAAAGTGGCTTCACTATTCCATAGCCTTGAAGGTTAGAGTTACGCATCTAGTAGCATATATCAATGGATTAATCAATCATTGATAAATTTATTCATCAACCATGACTCACCGTGGAAGTTTTGAAGATTTTAAAATGAAATGCTTACAAATTATTTGGTATTAATAGTAATTTATATTCTGATTCTGTCTGTGAGATATGATACGACTTCCATATTTTCATAGCCTTCGAACACGTCACCATATTTCGCGCTTATGCGGTGGTCATGGAAGCCAAGGTCCGTCGATCTTGATGATATGATGCCTAACCTAAAACATTTGTAAGTGTGTTGAATGAATTGTAACGATGCTTCGCATGTGAATGTCATGAATCGAAATTAGGTATGTATTCTAAAGTATCATGAATTTAAAGTAATTTTGAGTCATAAATTAATGCGATTCCATAGTTGATCCTTTAATCAATATGCTGACCTAATGAGTTACTGGCACCCTATTATTGAGGGTAATCTGAATTAATTTTATTATGATTTGTTTACTATCAGAAACTCACATCTCTCAAGTTCTTGAATCGACGGCATTTATAAATGAAAAATTCTTTTTTGGTTGCATTAGTAATTTTATGCTTACATAATATCAACTACTAGTCTGACATGCCACATAAGTTAACACAGATATGAATCAAGTTCAATGAATCAAATCATTCTAGTTTTGATTCTTGTAAAACGTAGCAGTGTTTTTGTGTAATGCTCAGAAAATCTATGATTTTTACACTCGAATTCAAATTTATCAGCGTATAGCGGTGAATGAAAAATCCAAATCTTGATCGTTCACCAGGTCTTCCTAGATAGATCGCGGCAATTTACATAAAAAACTATGGTTGCAGATGGACTATGAACTTGAAAACGCGATCATGATTGAACGTTGTCACAATCCAGCCATGTCATCATTGGAAAAATTGTCAGCATTGCAATAGCTCCTTCCAAACAGCCACCGTTATAAGGAAATCTTGAAAGCACTCACCGGACTGAAGGTAGCAAACAATTGAACATTTTAAAAGCCAGCACTGTATAGGAATCTATGACTGGAGAGCCTACTCCGTGGAATCTCTAAATCTGTAGGAATGCACTAGACCCCTTCTCCTAAAAGATGCACTGTTTTTCCTGACGTGATTCCAATATGTATTACCATTCCGGTAATTCTGAAGAAAATATATGCCACTTCCGATTTTCTTGGAATTCACATATATTATAGGCTATAGAATACTATTTGAACACAAAATGCACTAAAATGAATGGGTACCGTACGGTACTTACGTATTATATGGAGGCCACTAATTTACACCGCTTAACCTAACCTAATAATTTTACTCACTTTTTGGCCAAACGTTTTCGAGTCATGGAGACTCTCAATTAAAATTGTCTGCAATTCGTTGAATTGAACATAAAAAGTTGATATTAACAGGGCAGATCGTTATGGAACAAAAAATCCAGGAAAACAATGGTTGAGTTCTTGGGAGTTTTACCGGTAATTAAACATTAGAATTTGCTGATACTTATGACTTTTTAAGGATTTAGTAAATCTAACAGTATGCCTGGTTATATAATCTTTTTGCCTTGTGTTATAAGAATGTACAGTAGAATTTTTATCAAAATTAGAAAGCTTGCTCTTCACAGAAATCAAATTGTAATAAAAGTACAAACAAGACAAAGTCATAATTCTATGCTCTTCAAAAATACCTCTACAAGATTCTGAATAATAAGACGAAATTGTCACAAGCACATTTATTAAAACTTTGAGAAACTAGTTTCGGTTGTTACACCATTATCAATCTCAATCAATCTCTGGATTTGGTTTGATTGAGATTGATAATGGTGTAACAACTGAAACTAGTTTCTCAAAGTTTTAATAAATGTGGCTGTGACAATTACTTCTTATTATTCTTTATGGATACCTTCCACAATATCACCTTCGTCACTACAAAGAAAGAAAAATCTACAACATTCATTGTATTTCAAGCCAAATACAACTCTGAGTACTTTTTTCTGCCATACAAACACTTTTTTTTGAAGAAGGTGAATTGCCCCACAATTTTACTCCATATATCAAGTGAGTGTGAAAGAGAACAAAATATATCATTAAATTGACACCTAGGTTTACACAGGATTTTAATCTTCGCTAAAGAAAAGTTACTCTAGATAGCTTTTTACATAAATTCTCTAGGTGATATTCCCAATTAAAGTTTACTTTCTAAGTACATACCTAGCAATTTAACAGGCTTGAAAAATGATCATCCAAGTTTAGATTGCTTTGGCTGTTAAGTGAAAATATAATTCGCTCTGTTTAGTTTGATTTACAGTAAGTAAATTGGCACTGAACTACAATTTTGATTCATCCATAATCCTTTTAATCGAATTTTTAACAGTAGTTATATTAACATCAGAACGCACTAGGGTAGAATCATCTTCATATAGTAATAGAAAGAACAGAGATATTCTTGCTGAAATCATTTACAAAGACTAAAATAAAAAATGGGCCAAGTACCCAAGGTATCAAGGAAATATGAGTTTACATTATTCAAGCTTACAATTTTCTTCCTGTTCTTTAGAGTCTGGATTAACATTATTTGCTCCTTACCTATTATTCCATACTTTTCTAGCTTTTTGCATAAAATGGAATGTGAGACACAATCAAACGATCAATCATAGATCCCACTGGATGCTTCTGTTCAAAACCATTCAAAACACACTCAACAAGTTTTTCCACTGCATCTACAGTACAATGATTAGGCCTAAAGCCAAAATGAAAAGGATAAAACAGCCCATTACTAACAAAGTATTCATTAAGTTGAATTCCAATACAAGTCTCAATGATTTTACTGAGTATGGGAACAATTATTGCAATTGGTCTATAGTTCTGTGGTTCATTAGCATCACCCTTCTTGAAAACTTGTAACAGGTGTAACTTTGGTTGCTTTCAGTCAGGAAAAACTCCTTCGCTAAGTACAAAATTTACAATGTGAGTTCAGATATAAAAACATCAACTGCATTCTTAAACAAATAATTTGAGATAACATACACGTTTTCAGATCTTGAGTTATTCATTTTATTAACAATGAAACTAATTGTTTGTTCATCAACCCTCTTAAATTTGAAATTATTGCTATTCTGATCTTTATTTGTACTATTGATCAACAAATCGGAAAAGCTGATACTATTTGCACTTGGATTTTATTGAGCATTAGTAGTATCACATGATACCTTTTTCAAAAAAAATTATTAAACTGTTCAGGAGAAATTGGTATAGAATTTTGTTTTGTTGGTTTTACATGATTACCTTCCTTTTTAGCAATTATTAGCCAGGCTGCCGTACATTGATTCTTAGCCTTATTTATAAATCTACCATTTGCTTCTAGCTTCGCTTTATATATTTCTTGCTTGTACTTGACCTTGAAATTCTTGAACAAAATCAAGGTTATTAGAGTTCTTCCATTTGTTATGCAGAAGGAATTTAACAAGAAGCAATTTTCGCATACCGTCTAGTTCAGGAGTAAACCAATTTATCACAGATGCTTTTTTCTTTCGACAACTGTTACTAACATTTATTTGTGGACAGTAAGATTGAAATACTTTGTAAAAATATATAAGAAGCTACTAACATCATTGGTATGAATATCAGACCTATCTGCAGCAGAGTACAATAGTGGTGTGAAATAATTCAATTTGTCTTGAGAAATAATACGCTTTTTACTGTATTCTTTTTTACATGAGTTATCATTTTCACAATCTGATATAACATTCAATTTGAAAGTAGACCAAATACCTGCATGATTAGAGAGCAAGTCCTGGTTTAGAAACTTCACCTCAACATTGTCAGAAAGAATATTTGATGCTACAATGTCAAGACATGAAACCAACTGCTGCCAAGTTTTATGAAAACTACAGTAAGTCTACTTTCATGCAGAAATCGGAAAGAATTCGGAATACAGCCTTTACCATTGACTCAAAAACTCAACATGGATCACTTTCCACTTGTAGAACACTTATTTTTGTATTTTTCTGTGCTCTACACAATATATGAGAATTTTAAGAAAATCGGATGTGATCCATGTTTGCTTCAGAATTACCTGTAGAACTGTATGTATATTTGTAAACTGCTGATATTTGACCTGTATACCCTGATGCTTGAATATGGGTTGGAAATGGGTGAAGTAATCACTGTGCGTCAACGCTTGAAATGCCCTCTTTTGTAGCATAAGAATGCCATTTACATTACCGCAAAGCAGAATGCCATATTGGATGTGGCTGCCAAACACTGCATGTTACATAATCAGCAAGTGGTCAATACTCAAAATCTCAAGAGCCTTCTCAGTTTACTGAATAAGTATATTACTCTTGACTAATATCAAAGACTATAACATCTGTGATGTTTTGTTAATTTTTATGAGGAAAACTGTAAGGTACATCGTGATAATGAATAGGACCATTGTTGTAGCCCATTATATGACTAAAATTATGGTAGAAGAATCAACTCTATCAAATAATTGGTTACAGAGATATCTAAATTCGCGTCATCACTGATATTCTATGGTTATTCAATGGTGATATCGATGCACCAGAACACTATTATCACTACTAAATGTCTATATTTCACCCAGATCACGTCGATATGTTTTTTCATTTCGGGCTGTAGATCTCTAAATCATTCCCCCCCCCCCTTATGAACAGGTTGCCCAGACTATTCAATACTTGCAAATGAAGTAGATATATGAGGTAGATCGAGGTAGCAGTGATACTGTGCATACGTTTTCAGAACAGGCTCTGCGAATTTTGAAGAATAGAATATTAATTCGAATGGATAAGTAGTATTTTTGTTTATTATTATTAGTATTTATAATATCTTAATAATCTCCATTATTAATTTGTCTATTATAATTTAAAATATCGTAATAAAAAGTCAAATTCTATTTTCGAGGTTAGGTGTACCGATATTGATAAATTTTCTTGTAATTAAATAGTCTCAAGTTGACAATTGTAATAAATTAAGTAATATTTCATTAAACATTTAACTTAAATCAATTGAAAACAATTTTTAGCTAGGAAAATGAGTCCAAGCAAGGCATCTAAATTTAATTGTTTAACTAAAACTCAGGTAACTACGCGATCTCAGCAATTATTAACAAAAAAATCTCCAACAGCTCTTAAAGCTACCACAGACACAGAACTTCACTCAGCGATGATTGAGTTTTCAAATTAAAATTCTCTTATAAAATCACAACTCTAATTCACAACTTACAGAAAACAAAACACTAACTCCTTTCTGCACCAAATACCACTGTCTCTATACTGACACACACACACACAGAGGTCACTCACAGTTCAATCTTCAAACACTGACTTACTCGTTTACTCATTACCATTGGTTGCTGCCTTTATATAGGGTCCGCTTTTCTAGAAGGTTCTTCACCCTTCCCTCACCATCCATGAATGAAAGGCAACAACAATGTCATTGACCACAGGAAGTTTCGAGATGTGACCTGATTTTGGTGTTGCCATTTGTAGCTAATAGCCTTTGTTTCCGCTGGGCGGGGGAGCAATGACCTGGGCTATAAGGCGAGAGATTGAGCTGCCACACACCCCCTCTTCCAAGAATACCCACTCCTCATCACTAGCGCCTTCTGAAAACTTCCTCTGGATCCTTGTCACAATATATATATATATATTTATTGCCATTATTTGTAACTTTCTGATTCAAGCAGAATTTCAGCCACTTTTTCTACTATTGTAGCTATCTTACTTTCCCACTTCACATATCTCAGTTGAGTAACAAAGCAAATTTTTTGATGCATTTTATCTTTTACTATCTCCTTTCTGTCTTAATTGTGTCATTTTTTACTCATTTTTACTAAATTATTGTCATTATTACCTATGCTTATTGATGTAATAGATGAATGCTGAGTAGAATACTGTAGGCTACTTAGAAACTACCAATTTTCAACTACAATAATTTTGAAACTAAAGAAAAATCAAACAAAAAGGCTTTTGATCTGTTAACATTATTTCACTGCTGAAATAACAGACTTCATTACTGTACTATCATGCTGATAGTATAGTTTCTTATATGTACTATAACTATAACTTACTATACTTCATCATCAAGCAAGTTTTTATACAGCATCAGGCCGTCTCTCGCATCTCAATTTCCACCTCTTTGTGTCCTCAGCATCTTCAGGAGTCAGCTGTCTTAAGATCATGGCACCTCTTATGGCTTGCTCCCATTTGCTCCCGCTTGGGAGGGCGTCCTCGGTTCCTTTTCTCATGAGTCATCCATTCCATGATTGATTTTGGCCATCTACCACTCCCCATTCTTTTGATGTGGCCATACCACAGTAATTGTCTTCTCTCTATGTATTCAGCAACTGACTCCTGTTGATCCATTTTCCTCCTGACATACTCATTTCTTATGTGTTCTATTCTGGAAACCCTACAACTGTGCCTCAAGAAATCCATTTCAACTGCATTTAGTCGGGCTTTATTTCTCTCTGTTAGCTCCCAAGTTTCTGCTCCATAAGTGAGCACACTTCTAAGGATAGCAGTGTTCAACATTCCTTTCATCTTGGGGCTAATCTCTTCTGACCACAGCAGTGAATTAAGTTGTCCTATGACTTTCTTTGCATTTGTTACGCGCTCCGTGATCTCTTGTTCACTGTTCCCTTTCCTTGATAAAACTACTCCCAAGTATTTTACCTCATCACAGCCATCTATAATTTTTCCGTTTACATCCAGATCGTCTCTTCTCCCTCCAGCCACCAAGTAATTGGTTTTGTCATAGTTCATTTTGAGACCCCATTTTTCATAGGTCTCCATCAATTTCCTCAACATATACTGGATGTCAAACTTGTCAGATCCTATTACTACTTGATCATCAGCAAACAGAAGCGTGTTTCCCAATCTTTGAGCATTTACTTTGCCACTCTTTCAATGCTTCATTGATGTAGATCTTGAACAAAGTTGGAGACATGCAGCATCCTTGCCTTAGACCTTTTGAGACACCAAATGCAGCAGATATGGTATTTCTATTTTTGATCACACTCTTCTGGTTGATGTACAAATCTCCAATTGCATGTATATATTTTTGATGCACATATTTTCTGAGTACCTAGAAATGCTTCACAACCGGTACATTGTTGTATGCCTTTTCCAGATCAACCAATACTATGTGTGTCTCCATGTTTTGGGAAACTCTCTTCTCCACCAGCTGTTTTAGCGTGAAGATATTGTCTATGCATGATCTTCCTGCAGTGAATCCACTCTGCTCTTCTCCAAGTTTTATATCTACTTCCATTCTATTTTTTATAATATGGCCATACAGTCTTCCAATAGATAAGGTGACACTTATAGCCCTATAGTTTTTGAGGTCTTTCCTTGATCCTTTTTTGAATAGCCCTATAGTTTTTGAGGTCTTTCCTTGATCCTTTTTTGAATATAGGCGTGATATAAGCCAATTTCCACTCTTCAGGGCAATTTTCTCCATCTATCAAGCACTTGTTGAAAAGTGTCACCAATGATTCTTTTACACAGTCTGGACTGTTTTTAATCAACTCTATTGGAATACCTCCAGGCCCAGGTGCTTTTCCATTTTTTGTTTTCTGCAGAGCATTCTCTAGTTCTTTCATTGTCACTTTGGAGATGATCTCTGTTTGATCCATTGCATTACCAACATTTTTTCGTGCTTCATTATTCTTGAACTGGTTCCTTGTTTCTTCAAACATGTTCTCATAGTGTTCCTTCCATTCATTCAAGGGTATCATATCAATATTTGCTCTATATTTGGCGTTATTCCTCATTCCTTTTATGACTTTACACGCACATCTACTTCTCTCCCCTATCATGCATCTGTTTACTTCGTCACATTTTTCCCTCCATGCTTCATCCTTTGCATCTTTCACTTCTTTCTTTATTTCAACTCTTACTCGGCAGTAGTTCTTTCTGTCTTCTGGCTCTTGTGTTGTTAGCAACTTGTGGTATAAGGCTCTCTTTATTTTTATCAATTCCTCTATACTGCTTTTCCACTAGTAAGTTCGCTTCTCTCCTGACTTTGTATCCACTCCAAGAGCTTCTTTTGCAGCCTCATGTAGAACTATTTTCAATTGATCATACATTTTCTCTGTAGATCCTGTTATCCCATCTTTTGCTTTCTCTGCCACCCTCCACTTGAATAACAGTCTTGTTGATGGATCTCTTAGTGCTTGCACCTTGTATCTAACTTCATTTGTTTGATGCAACTGGCTTTCCAGGGTTTCAGATTTCCTTCTTGCTCTCCAAGGGAAGAAAATGTTGCTTCTAACCAATGTATGATCCGTTCCACATTCAGCTCCTCTGTAAGCTCTAACATCATTTGTCTTTAATCTGGAATTTTGTTTGAGGATGACATAGTCCAGGATAGATTTCAATTTCTTTGTGTGTTGGTACCATGTGTATTTATGTATGTCCTTGTTTTCGAAGAATCCGTTCATTACTTTCAGGTCATGTGCTTTACAAAATTGTATGAGTCTATTTCCATTATCATTAACAACATTTTCTCCAAAAGGTCCAACCGTTTCATCATTCTTACTGATTCCTACTCTTGAATTGAAGTCTCCTGCTAATATCAATTCATTTCTGTTCTTTTTTGAGGATATTGTTTTGTCTAGTTCCTTTTCGAAAGAATCCTTCATTTCCTTATTTGAGTCATCTGTAAGAGCGTAAACTGCAACTATTGTTGTATGGTGTCCACATATTTCCATTTCCATCTTCATTAATCTCTCGGAAATCATTTCCCTGTTTCTTATGTGTTTCTTATATTTGTTTTGGACCCAGATTTCTACTCCCACTCGGGCTCTCTTATCTGTGTCCACACCACTGTAGAATCTTATATAAGAATCCATATTTTCTGTTCCTTTTCCTTTCTTTTTTGTTTCCGTGAGAACAATTATATCAATTCTATATTTTCTTAGAGTTTCCACTATCTCATTTGTTTTCAGGTTTATTCCTTGCACATTCCATGTTCCGATATTCAAAGTCCATTTCCGATTTCGTTTCCATTTCATTCCTAAATTAATTCCGTTAGTTCCAGATCCGTTTTTCCGAGGCTTGTTATTGAGATTTTTAGCAGTAGAATTTTTTACCAATCTAAGGGAGCTGGCCTTAGGCTTGAACCCCCTTCCAGGAGGACCAGGACTTTCTGTCAGGGTTTACTCCCTTAGCCTTTGGCAAACCAATACCGAACTACAAGGCAGCAGTGGGAATAAGGACGGGGAATGATGTGGAGGTATGGGTAGGATCGAGGTTTAGGACATGAGACCCTCTTGGTTTGGGTTAAAGAGGACCCCATGGCATCACGTGGGCAGGGTCACATACCTGAAGCAACCCTGTCCTCACTGGGATTGTGAGGAGTGTTTACTCGTTACCCTCAACTTACTATACTTACTGTACTATAACTTATTGTACATGTAGTACTTTTATGGAATGCATGAAATTTAAATATAGGAAATTGATAAACTATTAAAAAACCAAACTTACTGCACACATTTAAAATTTCCATTGTTCTTATTTTCAGCATACTCGTCAAGATGAGATTGCCAAAAACTTGACTAATCCTGATTGGATTCGAGTTGGAAGTGAATAGAATTCTTTGAAAGTGAGTATCATCTCAGTCCTTTTGTCTTTGATTCTTTATGAACGCATATTCCAATTTTTTTAGAATTTATTCTGATCAGTTAATTTTAGTAATAGCGTTTCCTCCTTATTTTGAGAGGAAAAATGGATTTATACTGAATGATTATTTTGTTAAATCTGTGTAATATATTTTAAACTAGTATAATAAAAGAGTTCAGTTTAGGTATTGTACCTAGCCTTTGATGGAAACATTGGAGATGCTTAAAAGATTTATTTCTAAGATTTGGTGGAATAATTTTAGTGAAAAACCTCAACATTATTGCAACATGGCCGATTTTTTTAAATGGTAGATGAGAGTCCCCTCAATTATCCCCTGAAAATCCTTATTAACTCCACCTTGGCAACATACCCAATAATTCTAAATGACCGGCATTATGGGGCCTGAATAATCTATTTCAGCTAATATCTGGATAACTGTTGGAGTTTTCGAAAAATTATGTTCTTAAAAAATTATAGCTCCTCCCAAGCTGATTAATTTACATAGACATTTTTTCTGTCAAACGTACGGTATAGCCGCAATCGTCCCCGCCATACTCGGTCAAAATCAGAACTTTAAAAAAAAGTTTGAAGTAACATTTTTGATCTCTATATCTTACGATCGTACAGTCATAACTCAAAATCCCTCTGGGGATAATGTAGTTCTCTACAATCTAAAACCAATTTAATCTTTATATCTTCAGTCGTTTTTCAAGTAGAGCTGTACAAAAGTTTTCGTGCATACAAATAAATGCTGAAATTCAATTGGGATCTAAACTACAATTTCTTTTAGTTCAGGATTTTTTCTTGTAATACTGTTGCTAAGTCTATTAGAAACACCTCTTTGTCACTTTCAGATGTGACCAACTTTTCAGTGCGCCCAAAAATGTGCGCTCTATTGTTCAAATCTTCTAACACACTAACTTGTGAAGCTCTTTGAGGCGGTCCAAATTCATAAATCACATGTCAAATTTGGTTTAAGTTGTAAAGTTTCATTTCTGAGGGAAGCTTACTTGTAATTTTTTCTTTTTATCTGCAAAATGACTAGTTTTATGTGATTAAAAAGATCTATCTTGTAAATTGATTTCAAATTGGAGATTATAATTTTGTCTTTCCATTTGTTGTATATTCCATTTCCATATTTCCATTTGTTGGTAGAGATAGTATGCTTGGCTAGTGCGGATGGTCTGTGAGTAGCTCTACCATTCAAGTTGAAATACTTAGGACAAACAGTACACAGGACTTTCATTCAAAGTGCATTAACAGTCTTATGTTTTCGCCATCGTTTCATGTAATTCTTGTTATCGTGTGTGGAATACTTACAAAGTTATAAGAGTATACTTTCGAGAGAATTCAGTTTTCTATCTACATTCATTTTCAACCATGCCTCCCAAAGCTACAAGGTCAGTTGTTGCTGCAGATAAGAAGTCGACTACGGACGATGAAGATAACAGTTATGTCAACCAGATAAAGCAGGTAACAGTGAAGCGAATGTAAATAATAATTCAGAGTTTGACAGTAAACTGGATATCATTATAAAGGAACTCAAAGTGATCAAGACCGATGTTGAAGCAATTCGAGCTGAGCAACGTGAAATGATTAAATCAATTGAAAATTGCTATGTTATGATCAATGACAATAAAAGCACCATATTAAACCAGCAAAAATGATTGAACTCATGTGTAGGTGATATAAAGGTTACTTCAAATGAGATTGTCACTTTGAAGGGCCAGTTGTTGAAAGTGAACAATGAACTAGCTTCCATGCAACAGTATACTCTTAAAAATTGTTTAAATGTTGCGGGTGTGCCTTTTGAAAACGGTAAAGATATTTTCAATATCCTACAAAAAATCTCCCAGTATATAGGATTTGACTTTAAACACGAAATGATAGATAACTGTCATAGGCTCTCGAAATATGACACCACGAAATCGTTTCCCCTCAAATTATTGTGGGATTCAACAAGAACTTGGACAAACAACAGTTTATGGGTAGAAAGAATATGAAAGGAAAAATTACAATGAGTGACCTAGGTTAGGGTGGTAATATGAATATTCTTTATATTAATGAACGTATGTCTCCAATGAACAGAGAACTATTTCAAAAAGGGAAAAAGCTGCAAAAAGAAAAACTTCTCAAATGCGTTTGGTTCAAAAATGGTAATGTTTTTGTGAGGAAGGACGATGCTGCTAGGAGTGTCATTATACAAAGTATCAGTTACTTCAACTTTGAAAACTGAAGAGGCCTATTCTGAGAGGAATAATCAATTATTATTTATAATTATTTACCTCTGATGATATTGATTCTTTTTTTTATTCAATAATAATTATCATGCTGACTTCAGTTGCATGAAAGACTCTAATGAATGATTTTTTTCTATCAAGAAAATTTTAATTTATAAGTTGAATCACTTGCTTCACTCATTATTCAAACATCTATTGGTGACATAAATAATTTTCAGAAATAACTAATAAAAACAAAATAATTATTCATTTTTTTTTGTATCATGTCATGTCTTTCTTTCTCTCTTCATTACTATCATTTGCACTTAGTATTCATCTTCATTCAACACTATTATTTTCTCTCATTATTATATAATTTAGTATTTTGTCATGTGTTTTTTTTTGTGCTATAATGGTGGGCTCTCACATCTTTTTCCGTCTTGAACTGGTATGTTTGCTTATTACGGAAATTTTTACTATTTATCTTTATATTCTTTCAGTATGAATGTTGTTCAAATTACTAGAATGAGTGTAGTTCAAATTAATAAAGTATCACCAAATATTTCCAAGCTTTTTAACCTTCAAAATATATTTTTTAAACTACTACTGAACTATGGTAGAAGCTTGTAAAATTGTGGAGGAGGTCACCGAGGTGAACGCATGCTTTCTGACGGACGGGAAAAATATTATGGTTTTGCATCAGAATATACAAAGCTTAAATAAGAATTTTGATGCTTTCCTAGCTTATATTAGCTGTTGGAAATCCAAGCCAGATGTTATAATTCTGACTGAAACTTGGTTTCAGCCGATTCAGGATAGATCCCCCTATAATATTGATGGTTATGAAAGCTATTTTGCTGGAAGTGATGGGAATAGAGCATCAGGAATTGCGATCTTTGTCTTGTCCAGCAGAGAAATTATATGTTCACGAGAGGATTTGAAGATTGTGGGAACTGATTCTGTGTTATTGAATTTAAAAATTTCCAATAATAATTTAAGTATATTAAGTGTATATAGATGTTTTTCTGAATAGCCTTGGCCGGTTGTTGGATACTGAAAGGGTGAAGACTGACTCAATAATTATAGGAGACCTAAACATAAATAATTTGAATAGTCATGGTGTTTTTGAATACCTAGAATTGTTGCACTCTAACGGGTATCAATCACTTATAGATATTGATACTCGATTATCTACTTCAAACTCAACCTGTATTGACCACATTTTTTACAAATCAAAATTCAATAGAAATATTATTCAAAGTGCAGTTATAGAGTCACACATTTCAGACCATAGAGCTGTCTCCATATCACTATCAAGGCTTGAAAACAGTGAAAATCATGCTCCGTCAGCGATTAAAGAGTCCCTCGTCACTAAAAATGTAATTAAATTACTCATGGAGCATGATTGGAGCAGTGCATATACGTGTAATAATGTTGATGGTAAGTTTTCTTTGTTTATTGATGTATTAATTGCTTATATTAAGCGTAGAACTGTAAAATGTCATAAATTACAATCTGTTAATAGTGGTAAACGCTTAAAACCATGGATGACTGAAAATATTTGTGTAGAAATTCGCTATCGAGATAGACTATGTAAAAAACATAAAAATGATCCACATAATAAACTATTGAGACATGATTTACTAGCTAAAAAAAATTTATCCATAAATTAATAAAACAACAAAAATATAAATTTTACTCTAATTTAAAGACCTATCCTGTTAAAAAGCAATGGGAGATCATAAATAATCACTGTGGTCAATCTTCTGCAAAAAAGAAACCTATTAGATTACAGTGTGGAGATGATGTTATAGAGGATGAAAAGGCTTTGGCAGATAAATTCTATGAATATTTTATTAATGTATCTAATCACATTGCCTCATCCATACATGATCCAGATGAGCTCACTAGAGAATATTATAGTAGTAAATTCAAAATGGCTAATTCTTCCTGGATTTCTTGTTCCATGACGATCTGCGTTGTTAATATTAACTTTTCATGTGAAATTTAACAACTTGCAGTCAAATATTTGGTAAGAATAAGTATAACAACTCACTTAATCTGGCCGAGTACTTTCGAATCTATGAGATCCATCTTCAGAGGCGTAGCTTCCTAGATCATCATGTCAGTTTTTTGGTTAGAAGTGTTGTGGTTTTTGTAAAATGTGATCAAAAAGTTTGTGAGATTTAAAATTTAGTTGTTCATTGAGAATGTTTTGTTTATTGTGTGTGGTGTGTTTGTATATTTCAAATTGTTCCAAGGTGTTGAGTTCGTGTCCTTTAGATTTTATGTGTAGAATGTGTAGGTTGGTACTGATGTTAGTAAAAGTGTGTCCAGTTTGAATGATATGTTCTGTAGCTGTGTTGTTGTCAATGAAACAATAGAAATAGTACAGAACATCCTTATTCACAACAACACAGCTACAGAACATATAAATGAAATAATAGACATTCTAAAAATCATCACTCAACAAAATTACTTTACCTTCAACAATAAATTCTACTCACAACCTGATGGACTGCCAATGGGCTCACCAATCTCAAGCATATTTGCTGAAATCTATCTCCAACACTGCGAAAACACTCATATACTCTTTAATAACAAATTTTCACAGAACATAATATACTGGCACAGATACGTAGATGATGTTCTATTGCTATATAGAGGAAACAAAAGACAATGTGAACAACTTCGATCATACATAAACAAAATACATAAGAACATTCAATACACAGCTGAATATAAACAAAACAATTCAATAAACTTCCTAGACCTCTCAATTACAAAGAACACAAACCAACAACACAGCTTCAACATCTACAGAAAACCAACAATGACAGATACCCTAATACACAGCACCTCCAATCATCCAACACAACACAAACACTCAGCATTCAGGTCAATGCTACACAGACTCAACAACACACCACTATCCACCGACAATTACCACACTGAACTAAATACAATAAAATACCTAGCACAAGAAAACGGCTACAAACACGACCTAATTGACAAACTCAATCATAAAATAAAAAACAAAACACCAACACCACTGACAAAAAATACATCACAATGACATACATTAATCCACAATCACACAGACTAGCAAAAATCTTCAAAAAAGCCGGCCACACCATCTCATTCAGAACAAAAAACAAAATTAAAAAATGCACTTACACTCAAAACCACACTGAACACAAACAAATACGATCTCCCAGGGATCTACAAACTGAACTGCTCTGATTGTAACAAATTCTACATAGGACAAACAGGCCGCACATTCAAACAACGTTACAAGGAACATTTTCAAGCCCTGACATCCAAAGCTGAATCGAATTTTGCCGACCATATCATTCAAACTGGACACACTTTTACTAACATCAGTACCAACCTACACATTCTACACATAAAATCTAAAGGACACGAACTCAACACCTTGGAACAATTTGAAATATACAAACACACCACACACAATAAACAAAACATTCTCAATGAACAACTAAATTTTAAATCTCACAAACTTTTTGATCACATTTTACAAAAACCACAACACTTCTAACCAAAAAACTGACATGATGATCTAGGAAGCTACGCCTCTGAAGATGGATCTCATAGATTCGAAAGTACTCGGCCAGATTAAGTGAGTTGTTATACTTATTCTTACCAAATATTTGACTGCAAGTCATTAAATTTCACATGAAAAGTTAAGACTAATTCTTGTCATTCTCTTTTTTTGAAACCCATTACTTATCAAGAACTTGTAACTGAAATAAATATTCTAAAGAATGGCAAGACTCCAGGGCCTGATAAAATATCTTCAAATCTAATTAAAATAATATCCAATTCAATAATACAAGTATTATGCAATATTTTCAATGCCAGTTTTCAGGACAGTAAATTCCCCTCCAAACTTAAATTGGCTAAAGTCATAACTGTTTTTAAGAATGGGCTTAAAACTGACATATCAAATTACAGGCCTATATCCCTGCTCTCAGTTTTTTCCAAGCTATTGGAAAAATTTTACAAAAAAAGAATAATGAGCTTTTACAAGAAAACAAATTATTTTCATAAGGCACAGTTTGGATTCCAGGAGGGTCTGAGTCAGGCATTGAATAATTTTATGTCGGATATCTATCATGATATGAATCAGCCTCATAGATCAAGGACCTCAGGTTTGTTTCTTGATATTAAAAAAGCTTTTGACACTGTTCAACATAACATCCTGCTAGAGAAATTATATGTTGCTGGTATTCGTGGAGTGGCCATCATGTGGATGAAGTCTTACCTTTCATGCCGGAAGCAGTATGTGTCAATTGGAAATTGTAACAGTGAGTTGACGACAGTTGAGTATGGTGTGCCACAGGGATCGGTTTTGGGTCCAGTTCTTTTTCTGGCCTACATCAATGATTTGTTTTCCAACTCTTTCAATGGATCTTTGACATCATTTGCTGATGACACAGCATTAGCATATTCTGCCGAAAGCGAAATTGAACTGCAGGAGATGATCTAGCTTGACCTGGTAGATCTGCACTGCTGGTTTGATTGTAACAAATTGGCACTCAATGCTACTAAAACTTGTTACATATATTTTTTATTATCAGCTCCATTTCATTTTACTTATCCAATCAAGTATCATAAGATTGGCTGCAATCATTTTAGTTGTAGCTGTGATATAATTGACCAATTTGACTCTGTCAAGTA
Organism: Conomelus anceps; assembly: GCA_948455865.1. Taxonomy (NCBI): domain Eukaryota; kingdom Metazoa; phylum Arthropoda; class Insecta; order Hemiptera; family Delphacidae; genus Conomelus; species Conomelus anceps. Next base: position 39,758,207 of record OX418217.1, read on the forward strand.
TCTGGGATTGACACTTGATTATGGTTTGACTTGGAATTTACATATAAAGAAAATTAAAATGTACCTATTATATTTAGTAAGGAGATTCCATCAATTAAAGCAGTTCTTTCCTGTGAGTATCTTGCATGCCATGTATTTTGCATTTTTCAATTGCCGGTTAGAATATGGGATTTCTTGTTATGCATCTACTTTCCTATCTCATTTCAAAAGCCTCATCACTTTACAAAAATCAGTGGTTAGAATAATTCATGGTGTAAATAGAAGAGCCCATACTTATCCAATTTTCAAATTATTGGGAATCCTCCCTTTGAGATATATTTATGTTTTAAAGGTGTTATCCTTGTTCTACAGAATGAGTGGTAGTACAGGACTTTCAGCTAATCATGAAATTGATCATCAGCAGGTAACTCGTCAATCAACGCGACTAATGTCGGAAGGCAATTATTTTTCTTCATTATTATTTTTATGAAGGTATATGATCCAGTTAATATAATTGGTGTTATTCAGTAATGTTTAAGTACATGGACATATTTATATGTCTATGATTTATAATTATGTGTGTGTGTGATTGTGTGTTTTCTGTTTTTTTCTCCAACTCCTGCTCACGTACAAAGGCTTCTTGCTTTTTTGTGAGTAGTAAAATTGTTTACTTCATTTCTATATTAATTCTTTAATAATCAGTATCCAAGGTAAGCAAAATCACTTTGTATAAGTCGATAATTTTTTCGGTATTTCCGATTCTGCGATCAAAGTAAGTGCTGGACAGGGAAATGATATGATCCTTTCTGATAGGAAATTAAGTTATCAATAATCTTCGAAATATATTCTATCAATCCTAAGTTAGAATATATCATGAGAAAATCGAAAATATCCAAAAAAATCTGGTGTAGGCCTAACTATTTTATTGCACGTGATACCTGAAAATTTATTATTTGAAGTTGAAGAAAACAATGTTAAATATTAACATTTCTTCTATCAGACGTACAGAATTCACTTTTCTAATCGAAATAATCACAAAGTGTCTATTTTCAAAAGATGTGCTCCCTTCTGGCGTTCATTTTCTTTTCGTGAAGAATATTATGAAAACTCTGAAATGCTCGGTGTAGCAAGTTCAGCGATCAGTGCTGTTTTCTCAAGTATCTATTCTCTTCTAATTTCCATTTCAAAATTGCGCACCCACTATTTAATCGCAAACACAGGTAGACACAATCATGTTGGTTGAAGTATTTTACGCGATTGTTCCGCATCACTTTCAATGATCTTAGATTATTCGATGAAAATTTATTCACAATAATTAAACTCTGAATAAAATAAGTTGAGCTCTTAGTCGGGCTAAAAAACGGTCGTTGCCAATTGGGTAAAATTTCGATATCAACAGATCTGTCATTTGATTCGTGATCTATTTGTAAAATTGCATCACCTTCATTTTAGCCCGTACTCAAACACTTATAGAGTTGAAGGTTTAAGAGAACATTTAAAATTTTCAATAAAATTGAAAATTGCAATAATGTAAATTTGTTTTATCACTTCGCTCTGACTCATAGGATGCACTAAAATGGGCGGAATTCATAACAAAATAAAGGGGAGAATGTGTACGTTCTATTAGTCCTTTTTCATCCAACTAATATTCTTCCAAAAGTAATTAAAAATGATGCCCAATGTCGAGACGATTGGGCCAGCAAGCATCAACTTTTCGGAATGCTAGAAACTTTTTTGTTTTAAGAGGAAAGTGGGTCATGTTAGCAAGAAGGTTGTTCAGAAATAATTGAAATTATTCTTTCACATATCGAAAGTGATTATTTATGTAACCCGAAGATCACAAGTTGGTTTTGAAGGAAGCAAACTGTCATTTTTGAGGAATTCGAAATTAATCTGATGATTAAATCTAACCTGAAGATGTTTTCAATTCAAACAGAAAAGAGTGCTTGAAACTTAATCCTAGTTGAATGAATTTTAAAATGTTTTCCATTCAAAAATTAAATTATTATCTATAGAACTTTGTTCTTGCATTTAATAGAAAGAAATATTTTTGAACGATATGGAGTTTTCAAAATTTATTTCTGATTAGTATTTTTTGAATAAGAGCAGATTTAAAAGAACTAATTTGGCTAATGCAACCATATTATGTCAGATGCATTTTATATCTGGACATCATGCTAAACGTCTAAAAATCGTTTCAACTCATCTGATATTTGTGGAATTGGCAACATAGGCCTTTGTGTATCCTGCACAGTTGCCAATTTCTGAGTGAAGCCTCATAAGATGATTTGAAACAATTTTCTTGCATTACAGAGCTAGCAGAGATGGATCCGACTTAAGGATTTCAATAGGCTTATAACTCCAATGTTTTATTTGGCTGCTATTAAAAAACTACCTATCAGAATAAATACATAGGGTACTGAAAACATCATAATGTTGAAAAATATTGCTTTCATTTATATTCAAAAACCAAATTTCAGATAATAATTTTATTCTTGAACATTATAAAATTGATTCAAATAGGTTCAAGTTCGGAGTACTCGTCTCTGTTTGAATCTCTAACCGTAAGTTATTATTTTGACTTTCTCGCTGACATCAGCCACACTAGAATAAATGCATTCCATAAGGTATAGGACATAATTGCGTATTCCATATTCTATGTCATAGGACATGATTGCTAAGTTGTGTAACAATCGCTCAAACAGCATAAAATTATTTATCAATGATTGAAGGTGCAACATGATGTGTCAAACATTGTTTTAAATCACTGATTGTTAACTAGAAAACGGCGACTGAACCGTGTAATTCTCAACTTTTGCTGTACACTGCTAGTTTCTTGAATTGAAATTGGTTAATGAATCGGAGGTTAAAACTGTTTAACAGTATAACTTCCAAATTGTATTACTAAAAAATATTTTATTCATGTTCATTAATACTTTAGTTATTGACTTCAATTAATGTCAAATAAGAAGTGAACGCTGTGATATACTGTACTCCACTCTGCCCAAATTTTCGTGAAATCTCAAGATGAAAACTTTGGCAGACAACATTTTAAATCGTTTACAGCGTTAAAAAGTGCAAGGTGTGCTACTCCGTTGCAATGTCTAAATAATGACTTCCTCAAGTTTTCTGTCTCCAGCTAGACTTCTTTATTAGTCCTTCCTTTTTGAGTGTAGAGTTTGTCCATTACTTTACGTCTTGATCTGTTTTTTATCCACCTCCTGCTTCTTCTGTTTGACTTTTATACTTCTTTACTTTCATTTTTCCAATAAGTTATTACTAGTTGTTTCTCTCCCTCCTTCTATTGACGGTTTCTTCTGATTAATGACTGCTCCATTCAACAATATAGGCATACATCTTTAAAATTATTAAATATACAAGTATAAATCTCTATTAGGCCAAAATTAATTTTAAAAAGCAACATTCTACTTTTTAAACTAATGAAAATTTGTTCAATTAGTTTTTGAGAGAATGTGATTGAGGTTCATTAACTCTCAATTAGAATTAGACAATGAAAAATCAGATTTAAGGAAAATAAAGCAATATAATTGATGTAAGCTTTGTTACAGATAACTTATAAATTTACTCTTGTAATTAATTTCACTGTTTAGCGCTAACAGCAACAATGAAAACATTCGGTGGGGGAAGCTGTTTCAAAATAATAACTTGCTGAAATAAAAGAAAAAATGGACAATTGGTGATACAGCCAAAAAGCAACATAACAAACAAAAGTAATAGTAATAGTAGCGAAAGTGACAATCAGTAGCATTATAAATTATAATTATCTGTTTTAAAATCACTTTCCGGTAGTTCGGAACCACCTTTAACTTTGGGTCCAACTCATTAATTGTTATCATTCAACATACACACATCTTAGACATAATATTGAACATATATTGGACATATAATAGACATATTATTGGCATACCTGGCCAAGCCCAACTTTGTTTACAAACTTTAAATATTTTTGAGCGATGTCAAATTTTTAAAAGTATCATTCGAATGGGTGGTAGGGGTGTAACAGATAATCATAATAAATAAAACTTGACATTATCACAGTCACATTGATCTGGTTGTTCTTGATATTGGTAATGATAATGATGTGGTAGATATTCATAGTGAATAATAGTGATACTATCACAACCACTTGAATTATTCGCACACTAGATACTATAGTAGAAAAGTCCCATCATTATGAATAATTTACATTGAAAATGAAGTGATCGTGCATTAGTAATTTAAGCGGTTCTGTTAACATCAGTATTATTTGCTATGATCTGTTAATAAAAATGTGGTTCCGATAATGGCAAGCCTCAATTCATTTTAAATATATTCCCTTAAATTGAATTTCAACTGACATTAGTTATGATGGTGTGATTTCCAGTTCAGTCTAATTTGATGTGTATTTTTGTGTATTGGTTGTAATTTTCAGAAACATGATGAACGGAGACTCTCGCCACGTGCCAAAAGAAGGGCTGCCAACTCCCAACAAACTGATGAAGCTGTCGTCGTATCTGCTGGCGTTGAGGCCGTGGTCGCTGAGTGCATCACTGATGCCAACCTTGCTCGGCTCGGCGATCGCCTACAAATCGGGCAGCGCCGAACCATCGAGTGAATTCAGTGTGCTCATCCTGCTATTGACTCTGTTGACAGTGGTGTCAGTGCACGGTGCTGGGAATGTGGTCAACACTTATTTCGACTATGTTAAGGGCATTGATAATAGGAAAAGTGACGACAGGACTTTGGTCGATCAGATTCTATCAAAGGATGAAGTTGTGACATTGGGTGCGATGCTTTATGCAGTGGGCTGTGCGGGATTCATAGTCCTTGCTCTCATATCTCCAGCTAGAATGGAGCATCTGGCGCTGGTGTATTTTGGCGGCTTGTCTAGTTCGTTTTTGTATACAGGAGGCATTGGCCTCAAGTATATAGCTCTTGGCGATGTGATAATTCTAATCATATTCGGTCCCATTTCGGTGCTATTTGCTTTCATGTCACAGACGGGCAGACTAGAGTGGGCAACCATCTACTATGCCATTCCACTTGCTCTCAACACAGAAGCTATTCTGCACAGCAACAATACAAGAGATCTGGAAAGTGATAGACAGGCTGGAATAGTGACATTAGCAATTGTGATAGGGCACACCTTTTCACACATTCTCTATGCTTTTCTTCTCTTTACGCCATACATAATTTTTGTTGTTCTTGCTACACGCTATTCCACGTGGTTCCTACTGCCCCTGGTCACACTCAGCTCAGCATTCAGAATTGAGAAGCAGTTTCGTTGTCAGGATACAATTCAGCAAGTACCTCGAGAAACAGCCAAACTGAATCTTTGTTTCGGCTTCTTGTACGTATTAGCATTGAGCATTAGTGACTCAAATCGTCTTCCATATATGCACTGATTTTAATAGTGCATTCTAGCAGTACCTGAACTATTACTGGAATTTCATCATTTTAGAACTTTTTTTTAGATCTGATTACAGAGCATTTCTTAGTGACTAACTGTAAATTTATTAAAATAAACCAAATTAACGCCAGTTTCTAATTTCACTAATCGTTTGTAAATAATTGTAATTATTTGGTTACAAGTCGTGGAGAAATTTCAAGAAAGTTGTTGGCATTAAAATTATATCTTCTGAGCTTTTGCCTTTAAATGAATAAATTCTTCTGTTCTGAACCATATAAAATCGGGTCAGAAATCTACACAAAAGAAATTTTATATTTTGAAATGACAATACATTATTTAAAAAAAGCTTTAGTAACATAACAATATCCTCCTCATTGATGAATAGTATTCATTTCTGTCATCAAAGTAGTTGTACAGTAGACTTTATATTATATGTGAATGTACTGATTGATTACAAAACTATTGTATCTACGAATTATCATTTATAATATAATCGTTTATGGATAGGCAGCTTTATTGTCTTATATTTTACTTATTTGTTATACTGTAATTATTTTTTATCAGTATTATAAAAAACAAACATATCATTTTGAGTCAAATCAATTCATGTACGTCTTCAATCTATCATCAGTTGAATATTAACCCATTCTTAGCCGTACACACATTCGTCGTTGTACCAATAGTGTCCCATCATGCTTTTTTTAACTTTAACTTTGTGCCTGTTATTCCAAATTATACTGTAACAAATAGTCTTGCTGTCTTATCAATTAAATTGATAGAGTATATTCAGTAACTTTTGCCTAAAAGTAGGATGCCTATTTTATTGTTATCCATTGTTTACTGAATCTGTTTTTTGGAGGTTGAAGCCCACATGGGTCTGAGTTGAATGATGATGATTGATGAGTTGGACCTGCAGTTTTAGGTGGGTTATGAACCACTGGGAAGGGATTTTACAGCTGAAAACAGTCTTTTTTCTGGCCAACTAAAGCGGTCACTCTTACAAGAAGAGCCCAAGCAGTCGTGTCTTATCTGGCACGGCTCGAATCTGAGATGTAGGAGTTAGAAGATTAGCAAATACAAAAGCGAGTTGTAACTTTTCTTAGAACAAAGATAAGATCTTTAGGCTAATGCGATGCACACACTAACGATTTAGGTAAATTTCAATTGACAAAACAAACTTGAAGGTCTTGATTTTTTACTGTTAGAGGAAATGTAATAATATGCATTATGTTTCCAATAATCAATATAATGGGTTGCTAACGTATCTTCCCCATGAAACAATCGCATGAAAATCTTGATATCTGTACCAAACCCAACGTCTCTTAGTTGATTGTTTCGTGGGGACGACATGGAACTGCAACTACATAATGTGCCACAAAATTTCATATATTTTTTATAAAAATTCTCAATATATTCTTAATTATGGAAAAAATAAGTAACTCATATTGCAGTTGGGGGAAAACTGACAGACTACTGTTTTTGATTCGATTTTAATCTGGATATCAAATTCGACTGACAGATCTAATTTCACAATACAGTACAGCCAGAGTTGCTAGCAAACGCTGAAATTAGTTCACCATCAATTAGTTTTAATCTTGTGTTAGTGAGTGAGCTGGAGGAGGAGGACAGAATAGAGTGAGTGAGTCAGCGAGCGAAAGAATGAGTGGCTAATGTGACGCCGGGAATTTCGACTGGTTTTAATTCATCAGTCAGTCAACGCGAACAATTACTCAAGACTTAGTTTCAGGCATCGGATTTTGCCAAGCACTAAACCAGTCGTTTTGATTCGATCTGGCCTTACTCGAGCGAGTGAGTTGGAAAATAGGGATCGGCTTCAACATTCAACCCCCTTTTCACCCCTTCACCAATTCACCACCAACTAGCGCGCTCTGAAACTTATCAGTCTGTCTTTTTTCCTCTGAAATTCGAACGCTGCTCTTAGCTTTGAAGCTAAATTATTCTTTCTAGCATTCGAGTGTTTCATAAATCAAATATGCTTTTATAATAATAATTATAGTTATGCTGAACTTCATTATGATGCATTGAACGGCCTGTGCTAATCATAAGGAACGCCTAATTCTGAGGGAGGGTGACACTTGCCACTTGATACTTGCACTTAAACCCACCTTTACAATACTAAACAACATGATAAAAATCAATTTTTATTGTACCACAAAAAAGAGAAAACAATGTAAAACATTTTATAGTATGCTTAAATTTGAAGAGAAAAACTACAAAAAACAACTGAATTCAACTTGATATAAGGAGATGTTGAAACACACACATACCCGACCCTGCCCCCCCCCCCTAATCAACGCCATAACAGCCCACGGACTGGCGCTCACTGACAATCAGCTTGACATCGACAGGGAGGGAATTCCACAGCCTACTGACCGTTACCTGGAATGATTTATTGAACATCACTGTTCTATGAAAAGGAACAGCCAGCAGGTGAGATCCGTGGCGAGATCCACCCCAGCCGATATCACTCATGAAGCGGAACTCCGCCGCCAAGTAGTTGGGAGATCTAGTTCTAAGAAGCTTGTACAGAAACAATGGTGTATGAAGACACCTACAGTCATGAAGCTTCAATAGTTTTAGTCGATTGAAGTAAGGAGTGATATGTTCATCTCGCCGCAGATTAAAAATGAAGTGCACACAGTAATTGTGTGCATGCTGCAACTTCTTAGCTAGCTGAACAGTCATGTCTATGGTCACTAAGTCACAGTAGAAGAAGACAGGAAAAATGGGGTTTTTAACAAACATAGTCTTGGTTGAAAGTAGTAATAGGTGCCAAATTTTCTTCAATGAACTAATAACGGCTATATGGCTCTATTGCAAGTCAAGTTCACGTAGTCGGAGTATTTAAGAGCGTTATTCCAAGATTTTTGACCTTAGTTTGGAAGTTTATTTGAATGTTTTTAATTTTAATGAATGGTCCGTCAGTAGGACTGTGGCTGCAGCTATTTAAAAGACGTGAATAACCAACAATCATAACTTGTGATTTACTCTCATTTATTTTCAGGCCGATTCTGAGTGCATTTGACTACACGAATTAGATCAGCATTAATTTCACTAAAGCGAGCTATGAGTTAGGATAAAGGTTAGATTTGCTGGTTTTAAAATGAAATATTTGATAATTTTACAAAATTTTCAATATAGACTCAATTTTTATAACAGACAGTCACAATGAAGTGAATGATTAGACGGAATACACCAGGCTGAACAGTGAGAATATAACATGACAGCATTCAACTTGTTTGATTTCAGTCGAAGAGTTCTTCGCACACAGGTTGTTGCCTATGTGGGGGACTTTTTTCTAAATTTATTGTACAATTGTGCCTATTTTATCATGAAGGAAATAAATAAAAATCAATAAATCTAAAATACTTATACAACTAAATTGTTTATAAAATTTTCAAGAGATTGTGGTGTTCTTCAAAAAGACACTATCAGTCAATGCTTGAATGGAGATAAGGACAAAGCAGCTAAGCATATTACCAGCCTGCTCACAACTCAATATTGTACTGCAAACTGCATTATAAATTGGTCTTAGCTATTATAATTATTGAGTTTATTTTATCCAACTCTTAGTGTTGTACAATAAAATAATGGTGTTATGAAATATAAAAGCAGCCACGAATCAGGGTTAATTACTGTTTTTTTAAAACCACCGATTTTCTCCCTCGAAAATCATCTCTGCTCCCCCCCCCCCCCACCACCAGTTTAAGAACCCCTGCGATTGAGGATGATTATTGGTAATCGTTATTTATTGGTATTGGTATTTGCATTACCTTACTCTTAAAATTCTGAAATATGATATGAATGCTTTTATAAAAAAGGATTTTCATGTCCTTTCTGTATGTGTGCTTTTAATTTATTGCAGGTAACAACAATTTTTTTGTAGATTACGTCTTGGACTTCAGTTAAGGAGTACAAGACAAGTCAGATTAACAATTATACAATCTTATACACTAGTTACCATAGTTACTATATCAATTAGTTGAGGTGAAGCTTAATTTTGATGTGAAAGGAACCCTTGTACACTATAAAAAGCTTATCAACTAAATAATTTTTCAATTGTTTTTTAAATATTTCTATATTTTGAAGACTGAAAACTGCGCTAGCTTGTTGTAGAGTTTTCTACCAATATAACTAGGATTTTGTTTCAATAAGCTACTATTGTGACTCACCAAGTGATAATCTTCTCGGCTTCTTGTATTATGATCGTTCGTCAAGTTTATACCACTCTTTTTTGGATATCTGTAGCTTCATGCACATATAAGAAAGGTACAGTTTTAGGAGTCTCTTGAACAACGGTCTACATGAATCTAATCTATTTACTCTTTCCATACACCTAACAGTTTTCTTCTGGGTCTTGAAGACCCTATCACGGTTTTGTTTTGAATTTTTAACAAAATTACAGGTAGGGATGTCAAAATTATTATGTTTAAATAATAAACACCCTATCCTGGTTTTGTTTTGATGAATTTTACCCCATTCTAAGATAGCGTACCTAATATGTGACAGTAAGAGTGAGACCATGGTAAGCTGTAAAAAGTAACTTTTTGTAATTTAATCTAGCGAGCTGTTGCAGGACATATACCCTAGATGAAATTTTACAACATATTTTCTCAATGTATGGAGCCCAGTTTTTGAACTGAAGGTATTGGCATTTTTCACATTTTATTGTTAATTCCAACTGATTCAAGAATTGGACCTATATGGGCACTAATTTCGAAATTATCTAGAATGGAATTGCTGAAAATGAGTGATGCATAGTCTGCAAATAAGAGGTATTTACCACTAATTATTTCTTAAGATAAACGGTTGATATAAATAACAAAAAAGTAATTGCCTACATTTATTCTTTACCATACTATTCCCAACTAACTACTGTTGTTAGTTCTACACATTGTTTTCTCCCAATAAGATATGATGCAAACCATTTCAGCTCAAACCCATTTATGACTACATTTTGTAGTATTTCCAGTAAAGTTCTATGATTAACACAATCAAATGACTTCGATAGATCTAAGAGAATTGCAGTAGCTTTTTCACCCGAATCTATTATATCAATTAGTTTTTCTACTAGAGAAACTATAGCTGTCTTTGTTGATATCCCTTTCTGGAAGCCATCACAGATGAAGTTAGCCTCTTGAAGGTGCAGAGGTAACCTATTTAGAACTACTCTTTCAAAACTTTTACTAATTACATTTAAAATATTAATGAGCCTATAGTTTTTCACCTTTTCTCTATCAACACTTTCGAAGATAGGCAAGATCTTCCCTTCTTTCAAATTCTCTGGAAAAACACCTTATTCTAACGCAATATTGATCAGATGAATCAAAGGGTCTAACAATTGATCTTTCATTCTTTTAGAATTTTACTGGATAACCCATCCATTCCCATTTTTTCTATTATTCAAACTATCAATGATGGTTACAACTTGTCTTGGGATACTGGATGACATTTTAATTCATTCTGGATCGCCTCAACATTTTACAAACATTTCACATGTATCTACACTCAACCGTACGGTAACGTGATAGTAGAAATATTTTTCTGTGAATTCTAGATGGGACTATTCCCACTCACCCGTCGCGGTGCTGGCCGTGCTCTCACCATGACCGTACCGACACAGCCAGGAAAGTTGTTGACGATATTTTTGTCAAATCACGGCCGTAATTTTTAGCTCCTTTTGGTTAGTTGTTGTTCGCTAATTGCACTTTTTGGTTATTTGCTTGGTTAGTGTCTCTTTTCTTAAGATTTCTTTCAATCTTGTTCAATAAAATTATGAAGGTATTTTCTGACATTCTAAAATATTTTAAAAAATCTATGCATCGTCCATTAGCTCCTTATAAAGAGTAATGAACTCTCCTTCACTTTGTCTCTTTTTCAGTGCTTCATGCACACACATCCTCTTATTCACTTGTCGAGCCTCATCCTGTTCTTCATCTAAAAGTAGAGCAATCATTAACATCTCAATACCGTTAAATTCTGCCATTGTCACTCACTCGCTCACAAACCAACAGACTGTGGCTACCAAGCACAAACCACTGACATAGAAGTGCCGGTTACGTTGTTCTCTCTTTCTGGAAGCCATTCTGTTCATCACAGATAAAGTTAGCTTCTTGAAGGTGCAGAAGTAACCTATTTAGAACTACTCTTTCAAAAATTTTACTTATTACATTTAAAATACTAATGGGCCTATAGTTTTCCACCTTTTCTCTATCACCACTTTTGAAGATTGGCAAGATCTTTCAAATTATATGGAAAAACACCTTGTTGTAATGAATGATTGATCAGATCAAAGGGTCTAACAATTCATCTTTAAATTCTTTTTGAATTTCACTGCATACCCCATCCATTCCTACAGTTTTTTTTGTCATTCAATGATATTTGACAACTCGTCTTGGGATACTGGATGGAATTTCAATTCATTCTGAATCGCCTCAGTATTCCACATATTCGAATTACTGTTATTATTAATTACTTATTAATTAATAACTAATTAATTATGAATTAACTAATTATTAATTAATTATTTTTGAAGATTCTTAGCAACCAGTTGGTAATATCTGTTGAAGAAATTACAAATGTCTACACTATCATCAATATACTGTATTTGTTATTTTCGTTAATTATTCTGGGGACACCAGAATAAGCATCTACTACTTGAGCTACTTTCCTATCTTCGTTGGTATCTTCCCAAAGTATCTTTTTTGTTGCTATTCAAACGGAGTTGACCTCTGCCTACCCTTGATAATATTTCAAGAGTCATGTTTACCGAGTAGTTGCACATTAATTGAGGTATTGAGGGCTCACTATATTGCTAGCTACTTCACAAGAGCTGTGATGCCAGCCAGGGGAAGGACATGAAGGAGTTTTAACCTGTGAATTTATTTATTTTTGTGACTAATTACTTTGTTGTAATATTTTGTTTAAATTTTTGTTTTTACTTTATTAATTTCAAAATTATTTTGAAAATGACATTAGAATAAATATAAATTATCAGAATTTCATTATTTAAATAATCATAACTGCAATGGAGCGCTCTACAATTAATCACTGACATTTGCTATGCCGGCTAAGGTCTGTCAACTAGCAAGTGAAGGAATCTTGTTCAGACAGAAGAGTCCTTCACTTGATTAGGAAGCGGTTGGATGTGTGTTGACTGGTTGCCATGGCAACACAATGTTGTTGTTGGGAATGTTGATGACAAAGTGAAGGAATTCAAAATATCCTGCACCTGAACTTGTCACAAACAGTCGCTAGTAGCGCTGTGGTCAGAGGCAGTCTGGCCGTATGACAGTTACTTAGTGAAGCAGTAGGATGCAGTAATAACAAAACCTAACTAATCATTTTGCATGTTATTATCTGCTTAAGTTCAATTCTAATGTTGGAGTATTGAATAAGCTATTGAAAAACATTCAGTGCGTCTTCAAAGTAATAAGGCATTTTGCTACATTTTGATACTAATTAACCTTTTTGGTTACAGTTCCGTTTGTAGTCCAGTAAATAATTGATAGTTGATAAGAGTTAGGTTTAGCTTTGGGTTTGAAACAAATCAAGTTTGGAATGGTTCATCAAGGCATGTTAAACAAATCATTTGAATTATAACTTATGAAAGTATTTTGACACATTAAATTCGTTATTTATTAATTCAAGTTTTGTGAGTTTGTCCATGAAGATGAGTTGGATTTGTTTGGGGTTGGGTACTTTTATTCATAGAATTTGCACAGTTAGTTATTATTTTGATTAGTATCAATGGATATTCCCAATGACTTAATTTGTTCCTTGTTAGAAAATCTGGCTTGATCATGGCTTCTTATAGCTAACTTCAAAAATGTTTGAACCAAATAATTATGAAACTTTTAGTTGAAGCTGTCTTTTTCCTCAGCAAACAAGAGCTGGCTTTCATGGACAGAATGAAGCAATTTTTTCCTTGAATTGTGGCAATTTCGAAGTACTTTTCTATTCCTTCATAGAAATAAGCTCAGAAGAAATAAGGACACATTATGGAAAAGTCAGACCTATTTTTACAGGCAAATCTAAAACTATACAAAACGAAGTTATTGAATGTATTTAAAATTATATCAGAGAGGTTTGAAATCTGAGACTTCATTTTTTATGATATCATTCAAAACACATAGTGCTCAATAATTGTTAGGAATGTTACAACAAAAGGTAAGTAAGTTGAAAGATATTTACGTTTCTATGAAGTTAGCTGTGACAGAATTTGTCATCTTCAACTCATCACCGTTGTAGGTCTCAGACCCTTGTGGACTTCAACGTATAAAAAAATTATTTATTTGATCTGGACCCCAAGAAGTCTTAAAATTCTCATAATTATTCGAGTAGCATCATTGTTATTATTAGCAGTTTCAATTGAATATAAATATTGACAATCTGCTCTGATTTTTTTCAATGAAACGAGGCATTGTATTCTTTTACTTAGAATGACAAAATTTTTAATATTGAGATTGTACTTTTACTTTTAATGGGCTGTTTTGAAAAGGATATCAAAATCCTCTACCTATATAATACTTTGACATTCCCCCCCCCCCCGCCCCAAAGATTTCAGATATTTGCCATCCTATATTAGTCTTAAGCGAATGATCAGCTTTATGGTACTCATGAGCCGTGCTGGGTATCTGTTTAATCAGATAAGATAAGTCACGAGTGCTTGCGCTCTAATTTGTTTGGTTTGTTCTTCACCATAATTTTGGAGTGCGAGCCGCCACTGATACCAGCACCATTTAGATCAATGCAAATTACAAATTATTGTGGCTGTGCGGCTGTAATGGCAGATGAACTCGCAGTCATGATCATCCTCCACAATGAATCTACATTTGTGATTTACATTACCGTAGTTTAAATTATAAATGTGACAAAAAAATATTAAGTTAACATTTTGTGCTACAATACAATATGTGCGACGATATAGAAGTGCTTATGGATCTTATTACCGTTCTTGCATCTTATATATTGTTATCACAAAAAATGGGCTCTATTACACTTGAAATTATCACTAACTTTATTTACACAACTTGAAATACGCACAAATCAGTTAATTATCACACAAGAAAATTGATAAAGAAACAAACAGTTCAATAACGTTCAACTAATAATGAATTTACTGTATCTCTGTACAACAACTAATTACTAACTGTCATTAATCTGATCTTCTGATCAATAATAATTTAATAATAATAGGAGCCCAATAATCTGTTCAATGACAGAAAAAGGAATGTCTAATAAACAGTTGAAACATTCAATACCGTAATAAACTGAACACTTATTATGATAAACACTATGTACCATATTTGTCCACTGCCAGAAGCTTTCACTGATATGAACAATAACTGACTGATTATGTACTGCCACTGCTTTGTTTATCACTTTATAACATTAAACGTTCAAACAACTACTGGCTCACTGCTAACAAGAACAGCCCCTTTATAAAAGATTTCTGTTTACTCTAGAAGTCTCCACAAATAGGCCTATATGGGTCATTCTACTATTTACTTGAGCATTATCCATAGTTCTAGAACATTCCAGATAAGAAAGATACAGTGATGAGGAGGAAAGGAGGAAGACAATAAACATGAAATGCATGCTTAAAATACGGTAAGACATTTATGACCTCTAAGCAGATAATGCCGGATAGACATTTCCGCTCATTGTTGCAATATGAATTTAACCTAAATTATTTATTTGTTTTGGAAATGGTAAACCCAGCTTTTATTCTACCTTCTGAAGTTAATCCTGAGTATTGGGAGTTCGGTATAGTTTTATATGCTGCTTATTCAAGAAGCAGTAATTATTTTTGTAAAAACAGTGCAAAAAACTGGAAATTTAGGCTAATTTTTCTAGCTACAAGTTTGAAAAAACAATTTGCTTACTGTTCTGTAGGTTATGAAAAACTGTGTAAATATACCAAGTAACTTGGAAGTTTTGTAATAGGACGAAAAGGGGAAGAGAATGCATCTAAAAACTTGAAATGGAGTCAAAACTTTATTATTGTCCCAGCTTTAGAGCTAATTGTAGTTGGGTAATTCTTCCAACTCAGTAAAAACTGATTACTTCTTTGTTCACTTGAGAAAGTATAAGTTAGCAACTCTGTTATTTTGACCACGCTACCCATTGCAAGGCACATTACAAACTGTATTCTGTAGAATGTGAAGAATGAACAATGGAAGTAAATACAATTATATACCACTAGAAATTACCACACATTTAGAAACGATCCTGAGTAGCCAATTGACTTATAATTTTTATTCCTTGTGCTTGATAAAGTTGACTCCTGGAAAAAACAATGGACTGTAAAGGTATCGCTGGTTCTATCTTCTTGGCAGTAGTGGGAGTCAACAATAAAATTAAAGAATAATTGGAAGAACACCGGGATAATCCCGGAAACATGATGAATGATAGGATAATGATATCAATGGTGCAGAGTTCAATGGCAACGAACAAATATATTGCATTTAGTGTAGGCATAAGCCAAAAAAAAAAACATTATGAAATTGATATTAAGATTGCAATTTCGCAAGAGAATTTGGATATTGTAGACTTCGTGGATTTATAATAATACAAGTTATGCACTTTATACATTACTTATTATACACTATATTCAAAGGATAACCACATTATTTGCTCTTTACTCATTACTTAACCAGACTAGACTACTTTGTTCATACCACCACTACTCACTCAACCGTAATGCCAACATAATAAATCATAATACATTACATATCTCCTTCCTAAAAATAAAGTACCACCTACATCTTATTTTTTTAATTAGTAGTTTATATAATTACAAATTCAGTTTACAGGTTTACACATTCTACTAGAACGCCTCACTTCTTATTGTTAACTCCCCCTATCTGGTACAAACCTATTGCTCTGTTCTGGTATTACTTGGCTACTCATTTCAACAACATTTTCTGGAGTCTCACATTCTATTAAATCATTACCTGACATTGTTAATCCAGTATTAACAATTTATTATGACTCATTTGGAATCAAGAATTTGGACTGAACATTTTCATATTTTTCATCTGTCTGCAATTCATCCTTTTCATTAGAAATAAATATTTGATCTGAAAGATGTTTCCAAATACGCCCATCAAAAGTTTCAACTAAATATACATTTAAAGTAAGTTTACTTTTTATTTTCGCTCTAATCCATTTCTTTGATTGAAAATCCTTAACTCTGACCTGATTATTTTACATTGAATTCTTTATGATATGTTCCACGAGCATCAAACATTTGATTTGATTGAGTATTTACAACATTTTCACTAATAATTTCTTCCTCATTATTGGCTGATAAATTGTCGTCTAGTTCTAATTTTTCTACCTATTTATAACTCAGCTGGACTAACGCCAGTTGTACAATGTGGCATACTCTGATAATCCAAAAGCAATTTTCATACTGCTTGATTGCCATTTCTTGAATTAACAATTTAATTTTTTTTCAAAAGTTCTTACAACATTTTCTGCCGCTCCATTTGAAGATGGATGATATGGCGCTGTTGTTCTATGGTTTACACCATTTTTACTCAAGAATAACTCAAATTATTCTGAACAAAAAGAAGTACCATTATCTGCTAGGTACTAATAAAGATGGAATACCCCAATTAAAAAAATATTCTCTCATAGCCTCTATATCGATTTTTACTGGTAATATTACTCATAAGTTTTACATCAACCCATTTGGAATAGGCAACCACAATTACTAGAAACATGATTGCAAAAAGGTCCAAGACAATCTGCATGAATTCTACGAGCCGGTCCTGTAGGCCATTTCCGACTACAAGGTACACTTTTAGGAGGATTACTTCTTTCTGTTAAGCATAATTGACATGACTTTACTGTATTTTCAATTTCTTTATTCAACCCTGGCCACCAAATATACGATGTAGCTAATGCTTTAATTTGACTATGCCCATGTGACTACTGTTCACCTAGACTATTTCTTTGCAATGAAATCGGGATGAGTATTCCATGTCCCCACATTAGAAAATCTTGCTCCACATAATTCATGTTGTCTATTAAGAAATGGTTGTAAAGACTTTTTCAAGTTGTTATCATTGATGATATTTGCTGGAAAACCATGATTAATATTGTTACGGGTTCTATGTCTAAAATAACGCTGGCAACACTTAAATTTATCACTTGCGCTTTATTAACACAAATAATCAACAACTCACTCTGTTCAGTAATTTCTTACACAAAATAATGAAATCGGAAACAGATAAATCGATATTGTTCAACAAATAGAGTTTTCAATATTACTGTACAAAAATTAATCACTAAAAGTTAAAAGGCCGATCTAATATTAAATAATAACTGTACAATAAACTGTAAACTGTAATAAAGCTATAACTTATATAAAATGAAGTTCTATTCTGAGTATTAAAAAAAAATTGTCGAGGAAGAACAATTAACTTGCCCAGCACAAGCCCATAATACAGTAATAGATAAAAGAATTATCACTATAGAACTGTCAAGAGAATTATTACTATATACAGACAACGAAAATTCATTACATGGCTTGTAATAGCACCAATGTAATGCACTGTCTGTATTAATGGGAACTGTCACTACTGCCACTTATCAACGTAGAACAACAACTGAACTGATATTACAAATGTCTCTCTCTGTTTATATAATTTTCCATAATCGAGATATCTCTCGATTTTTCTATCAACTTCTACCAAATTCTAAAACAAACAGATAAAGTCCCTTGCACCTTCCACAATATTCGATAAGACTCCATTAATTTCTAACCAAACAACTAGAACATTCTACAAAGCTCCAAGTAAACACCATAAAAGTGTCAAAAGAAGAGTAATTAATTGCTTAGAAGTAAACATTTACATAGCAGATAACACCAAGGACCATTGTTCCTTCTTTCTCTCCATTTTCACTACAATATAATGTTTCACACTTCAAAATTGGATCTTTTGTCATTTCTATGGCTATCTCTTTAAATGACAATACCGTTTTCATGTCGTCTTCCACAAAATTCAAATATGAATAATCACTAAACTCATCAAGCTCCATCATTATTACATTTACTTAATGGAATGTGTGACAAACCATCAGCAATTGCATTTTCTTTTGAACTAACATGTCTAACTGAAAAATCGTAACCTGACAAAAATACACAGTATCTCTGCAGTCTACTAATAGCTGCCATAGCTGAAATACCCTTCTTAGGTCCGAGATAATAAAGGTTTATGATCTGTGATCAACGTAAAATGTCGGTTATACAAATACTGGTGAAAATATTTCACTCCATAAACTAAAGAAAAAGCTTCTTTGTCCAGCATACTATAATGTTGCTCAGATTTAGATAAGGTCCTAGAGCAATAAGCTTGGTTTCAAATCCCCATTTGGTAATCTATGAGAAAGTACACACCCTAAACCATACATTGAGGCATCACAGGATAACACCAAGTGGATTATAATGCATTAGAACGTTCTTAGAAATCAATTTTTTACTTTTTCAAAAGCTTGGTTTCTGATATCAGTCCATGTCCATATTTATACAAAGGAGATAAGATTTGCACAACATTTGGTAAACATTTTGAATAATAATTTACTATGCCTAAAAATGCTCCTAATTGTGTAATATCCTTAAGAATAGGAGCATTTTTCCTTTTGTGTAGCTATACCTAATTTGTCTGAAAAAACATTAGGATATTTGCTTGAAATTTCATCTAATGGTTTGTTTTCTTATCTGAGACCAATTTGAAAACATTTCCTACTAAACCTATTTCAATTTTCATGAAAACATGAAACATTTGAAAAGCAGCAACTATTAAAAAAGAAGAACAGAAAAAAGGATAACTATACATAATACTTGGCTATATGTATGATGACCAGGCTGCACGTCCGTTGCTGAGCAACCACTCCCCCAACCTATGCTTAAAGACAGCAATGCTAGCACCCTCGGTTTGTGAGATATCCAAAGGAAGACTATGATAGAGTGTTTGAGCTGTAAAATGAGTTTGTTTTGTTGAGGGAATGACAGTCTAGGAAATTGAATACCCAAATGCAACCTATTCTTGATTGATAATTATGTTCAATGTTTTTAAATATGTTTCTGTTTTTGAGAATATATATAATGCTAGATTTTTTACATAGAGCTGCTTAATATTGAGAGCTGGAAAGTCTTGGAATGAAATGTGTGTGGTATATCTTACACTGTTTTTCAGTATTGTTTTAATGGTAGCCTTCTGTGAGACAGCAAGAGGCCTTAGAATCGCAGAAGATGACCCATCCCATGCTAAAATGCCATATTCAAGAAGTGATTGCACATGGGCATAGTACACAGATCTGCACTAAGCCCCGGTCACCAGCACATTTGACCAAACGTATAGAGAAACCTTATTCTTGTTTATAGTTGCTGAATTTGGGGAACCCAAATGAATTTACTGCTTGAGATTACTCCAAAATATTTATATTCCTCTACATGCTCAATAACATTGCAGTTGCAGGCTACCAACTGCAGCTCACCACAGACATGCAAATGCAGCTCTCTACTCCCTGGATCTGCATCTCTGTGGGTAAAAATGGGCAAACATTTTGTTTTACTTACATTCAAGGATAGCGTATTTTGATCTAACCACTTCTTAATTTTAATGAGGTCAATAGAGGCCTTGATGTATACCTTGTCCCATGAACTACCATCTGTGATTAAAGTCATATCATCCACAAATAGAAAGAGTTTCCCATTTAATCCTAGCTTTGAAATGTCATTGATGTAGTTGTAGACTGTAAATAGAAGGGGACCAAGGTTACTTCCCTGCACCACTCACTATTGAGCTTTCACTATTGTGCTTTCATCACCATTAATGAACACTTTTTGTACTCTGTGAGGTAGCTTTTGAACCATTCTAATGACTTGTTGACAGTGGCGTAACGTTTTCCAATTGGGCCCCCCCGCAACCGGGTTTCCGGGCCCGTCTCCTCAAAATCATATAAATATCCCCCCTCTCCCTTGTCACCCCTCCCATAAAAACTTGAATGATTTTTTTTGGGCAGTTATAATTATGTAAGAGCAAAACACCTTTTTATCTAAAAATTTTTAAAATTCAATCATGTTTCAAGGGGGGATAGTCTAATGATTATGGCCTACGGGCTCCTGAAAGATGAAAATAGTTGAGTGTTGATTATGTTTTAAATAATTATCTAATATTAAAACTGACACTGTATTTCACTTTTATATACTGTATTGTTTTACTCACTTATATTGAAGATGCTTGAGGGATGCATTTGACTTCTGAAAAAAAGCTTCGTCAGCCTTTGTAACCTTTCAGAAGTGAAATGCATCCCTCAAGCATCTCCAATATAAGTGAGTAAAACAATACAGTATATAAAAGTGAAATACCGGTACAGTGTCAGTTTTAATATTGGATTGTTCATTAAGTATTTCGCCATGGAAGCATCACAGATAAATAATTAATCTTGAAACCTAGAAACCTTGAAATTGATGTCTTCCATAGGATCCACATTCACATCCTCCTTGTTAGCACCTTCGCTCCTTTTCCCAGAAAATGTGTTCTCTCAGAATTCGCCTCGTTTGCAGACACGGACACTGGTTAAAATTTGAAAAAGGGCATTTTATCTAAATTACCGCGAAATTACTAAGTCAGGAAAAGAGAAAAAATTTAAGAAATTTATTCTTAAGAGGCAGAAGAGAGAAAACGTAAACTACTTATATAGTACTTGATCCTATTATAAGAAAAAAATTCAACTGTGTTAGGAAAACTGAAACAATTGAACCAAAACTATTATTTATATACTTATTCTGTACAATAATCACGTAATTTATCCGATATATCAAGGGCATAAATATTCCTTCTGAACATTGTTTAAAAATGTACTAGTCGATAAAAAATAGAAATAACTGAAACATGACTGTACAACATCACAATACCATAAACGCAGCATGTTTAAAAATATAATAGCAATGAAAAAAAAAAATGGCACTCCAAATAATAAACTCACGATCACGAACTCAATACGGTTTACTCTAGGCCAATTTATCGGACACGTGTAGGGCTACATGCATCTAACTGGACGATTCAAAAGAGACTGAATTCAAAATACTGTATGAAGAAAAATATTGACTTTATTTCTACACAACCCCCTACTTTCCATTACATCACAATATTATGCTAATATACATTGAGGAATTCGATGGGAAAATAATATAAATTTCCTCTAATATTTGCACTTTGGGGACATGATTTGTGACAGTCTAGATAAGTTTGTTTGAAGAGTGTTTTGTCCTCGGTATGTCTCCATTTCCATTTCCTGAAGTCACAACATCCTGCTTCTGAATTCCTTCACTAAAGCTATTTGCGAATTGATAAAGTAAACAATAGACCTGACAATAATTAGCCAATTCATTCTTCTTCCTTCAGTAATTCATTTTTATTTCTTTTGAAAAAAAAAAAATATATATCAGTATATGGCACGGGCCATTTCTTGAAAAAATATATTTTCATTCCGGGCCCCTTTATAGCCCGGGCCCCCCCGCGCCGCGGGGTCTGCGGGGGTGTACGTTACGCCACTGCTTGTTGATCATGCCTATTAATCACAACTTTTCAATTAATTTGTTCCTGACAACTGAATCAAATGCTTTTGCAAGATCAAGGACCAATAATAAATATTCGTTTTTTTAGGCCTATTTGCTGAGTTACGAATTTTGTAACATTAAACAAGGCAATCTAATATTAAAACTGCTGACACTGTATTTCACTTTTGAATAATGTTTCACTCACATATATTGGAGATGCTTGAGGAATGCATTTCACTTCTGAAAAGAGGCTTTGTCAGGCTGCTGCCAGGGGTCATGCTTTGTTGAGGTTAGGATTAGCAGAACTACTTCACCCACAATAACAAGTATTACACCCAACCAGAAGGACTACCAATGGGATCCCCAATCTCCAGCACCCTAGCAGAAATATTTTTACAGCGCATAGAGAATACTAAAAAACACCAAACACTCAAACAAAATAATCTACTGGCACCGCTACGTTGATGACATTATATTGTACTCTACAATGGAAACCAAAGACAGTGTGAACAACTCCTAACACAATTGAACAAGACCCATAAAAACTTACAATTCACAGCAGAATATGAAACAGACTACACCTTAAACTTCTTAGACCTAACTATCAAAAAGCTAAATAACATGCACAAATTCAAAATCTACAGAAAACCAACTCTCACAGACACACTCATTCACAACTCATCCAAATCAACACAAACTTGCTGCTTTTAACTCCATGATCCATAGACTCCTAAATGTTCCACTATCACAAGCTGACCACCAAGAAGAAATCAATACAATCAAATATTTAGCACAACAAAACGGATACAACACGAATCTAGTAGACAAAATCTTGAATAAAATGAAAAGTAAAAATCCAAAACCTGCAAACCAAAACAGATTTAACAAACTCACATATTTCAACAAAAAATCACACAAAATAGCTTACATCTTCCAAAAATCCGGATTAAACACAGCATTCAGAACAACAAACAACCTAAAACACCAGATCCAAAAAAACCAATTCACCTAACAAACAGCACAATTCACAAATTCAACAAACCAGGAATATATAAGCTCAAATGCAACACATGCCCCAAGTACTACATAGGACAAACAGGCAGATCATTCAACACAAGATACAAAGAACACATCAAAGCACTACATTCCAACACTGACTCAACATTTGCAGATCACTTAATCAACACTGGACACAAACACAATAACATCCAAACTGACTTAGAAATTCTAGACACATTCCAAAAAAAGCCACAAACTAAATACACTGGAGCAATATGAAATATTCAAAAACCATAAACAAGATAGAACCAACTTACTGAATGACTAAATACAATTCAAATCAAACGCAATTTTCAACTACATAATGGCTGCTCATCATAACCTCAACAAAGCATGACCCCTGGCGGCAGGCTGACGAAGCTTCTTTTCAGAAGTGAAATGCATTCCTCAAGCATCTCCAATATATGTGAGTAAAACATTATTTAAAAGTGAAATACAGTGTCAGTTTTAATATTAGATTTTTCATTAAGTATTTC
The DNA here is from genome assembly GCA_948455865.1 of Conomelus anceps. NCBI lineage: Eukaryota > Metazoa > Arthropoda > Insecta > Hemiptera > Delphacidae > Conomelus > Conomelus anceps. Next base: position 39,781,731 of record OX418217.1, read on the forward strand.
GTCATGGAAAACATCACAGATTAAACAAGGCATCAGAAGTATTTTTGGTGGGTCTAAAACCATACTGTATTCCATCAATGATTTGATTATTCTGATATAATTTGAAAGTAATTTTGTAAAGTAAGAGGCTTATAAAGAGTCACTCCAGTAGTGAATGCATGCCACGATTTTAGGTTAAGCTACACCAGCTGAGTGAGAAATCTCTTAAAAAAAAAAGCTACAAAAACGTCAATGTTTGGAAGTTTTCAAAATCCGTTTTAGCACATGTCTACGTTCTCAACTGAACATTATGTAATACATTACTTATTACTTATTATTTTTGTGGGAATAATTAGTAATTAATGATTCATTGATTAACAATCTAGCTGAGAGCAAAAAATTTCCACAATGTATAAATTTATAGAAAATGCTGGAACCTCCCTCCTTATTAAATTCTGTAATGAGGCGTTTCCTGGCCCAACTTTATAATATGAATTTTCGATCTTTTTTCAAGTCTACTTTTATTCTTGTTTGAAACGATATAAACAGGTTCAGAAGAGTGATGTGTTCCTGCTGAATTATATCCTGTACAGGCTAATACATTACCCACACAGCACAATAAACCTGTTCCAACCTTGTTTCAAGCCTAAAACAACAAGCTTACAAGCTTAACTTTAGCTTGGGTAAACAAGCTTTTAAGCTTAAAAATAGCTTGTTTTAAGCTTCAAAGTTACCACTTTCTCAACTTGTTCTAAGTTTGAGGTTACAAGCTTAAAACTAACTTACAATACCAGGCTAATAACAAGCTTGTTTAAGCTAGGCTAAAGTAAGTTTAAAGTAAACTTGCATTATCAAGTTATTAACTGACTTACAATACCTGGCTAAAAACAAGCTTATTAGAACTAGTCTAAAGTAAGTTTAAAGTAAACTTGCATTATCAAGTTATTAACTGACTTACAATACCAGGCTAAAAACAAGCTTATTACAACTAGTCTAAAGTAAGCTTAAAGTAAACTTACATTCCCAAGTTATTAACAGGCTTTTAGGTAGCTGATTGAACTTTATCAACAAAAATCTGCAAAATAACAATATTTGAAACACTGCTGTTGAATAACAACAATATTGAAATTGGAGAGCAACATTTGAAAAAAACACTATAATTTCCTGGACAAAACTATAGTATTTAAAATTTTTTTAAATGAAGCATATAGGTATTATATGATAAAATTAACAGGTTTGATTACCAAATCACTTGTAAAACAATGTATATAGTTTTCATAGTTAGTAGGGGTTGGGGATAAATTATATGTACAAAGAAGGAATCTTCATAAAATAATTTTAATGTATACAACACACACAGCAGTGTTTATTCTGAAGTAGCTGCTTGAGGGTTTTCTTCTACAAAGGCCCTGAAAAAAAGAATCACAATTAATATGGAGGAAGTAGGTTGATAGGGCAAATGTCATGAATGCACATATATGTGCAAACAGTTCTGGCAACAGTAATGGCATTTAGAGCCAAGGTTAATAGATAAAAGGTTGAACGGTCGATAGTTGTTTTTAAATCCGACAGGGGATTTCTTCATGGATGACGTCACTTGAATCAGTTCTCCAGAATCAGTTTCCCAGCTGGGAGAGATGCTTTGTAAATGGGCCTCTCCCAGCTGGTAAAATCAAGAGGTCTTGTCTACCTCTGCCAATTTAATGCATGAATTGGATTTATAATAAAAACTAGTGTATTATTCATATCCTTTCGAAAGAGAATTGCAATTTCTAGCTTCCTTCCAGAGGAAAAGTATTTTCTGTGTTTTTTTCATTAGTTATAAGAGATTGAATACATATCTCCCATAAGAGAGCATGTTAAAAATCTGAAAAACTGATTCACGTGACGTCATCCATGAAGCAATCCCCTGTCGGATTTAGAAAGAACTAACGACCGTTCAACCTTTTATCTATTAACCTTGATTTAGAGCCATTATATATTTTAATCAACAGTGATCATCCAAATGCTACAGCTTAATTCAAACCAAATTGTCACTTAAATCAGTGATAGGTGGCAATCATAATATGACTGAAGTAGCTCACTCTAGATGTGTAGCACAAATACAATAATATGTGCTGGCAGTGTACCCATTTCTCAATATGGTAATAATATTTTTGTCATACTCTTACATATTCACCACTTTACCAAGCATTGAATCGAGCCGGTAAACAACTGTTTACAGAAAGAACAGCAGATTTTCATTACTACATCCTTTTTCAGTGTGTCAATGGATATTACCACATTCCAGCTGATTCAGAATTTGGAAAAACAGCTGATCTCAGATAAATTTTTAGTATTTTACTACTGTGGTAGATTTTGAGGTTATGTTTAATGATGCTTTTTGTACTTGCTCAAATTTTATTATTTTTATATTTCAGACTAGTATGACAAAAAATATCATTTGTAACTCATCTGGGAAGATGTTTACCATACTTGTATGATAATATACTGCACTCGACTTCATCTCATGCATTAACTTATAATACTTGTATGGTAAACTCCATTTCCCACACTTGTAGTGTAATATACTATCTTTTTTTGTCAGCTGATGTCACTTGATGATTATTACCACACACTGTGTGGTAAAGATCATCAAATGATTATTACCTTACACTTATGGGTGGCTACTTGCTAGTAATCTATATATATAGAAATGAATGTCTGTCTGTATGTATGTATGTTCCCTATAGACTTCAAAACTACTTGACAGATTGGCATGAAACTTTGGGAATATGTTGTGTGAATATTGGGGGTGATTTCTGACCATAAATTTTAATAGGGGAGCTAATAATTATTAACTAATCCATTTTATAGACCTAACCTACTGAACTTGCCGGCCAAACAGCTTAAAGGAACAGCTGATAGAAGTCAACAGTTTTTAATCATATGGCAGGCCCCTTAGCGGCGTTATTTATGCTGTATTAGAACAGCAAAAGACTTTGCACTTTGCATGTAGGCTACCTTGCAGTCAGAGCCTTGCAATATAGGAAACATACAACTGGGTATGATGAAATGTAATTATGCCAGGTGGATGACATCTGTTAACCAATGCAGCTAGAAATTTGAAATGCAGCCTCAGTGGGAGGTGGCGAATAATAAAATCAAGGAGAATTTTTATGAGAACATAGCAATGCGTGTCGGGCCAGCTAGTTCACTGATAAAACATTTGATCAAAAGCTAGATCAGCTGATCTAAGATCATTATTGCCCATTTCACCAGGAGTTGCTGTGTTTAAGGTATATAACACATCTGGTGAGGTGATTAATAAACTCTTAAGATAATTCTGCACTCAACTTCATCTTGTGCATAAACTATCATACTCATACAGTAAACACCATCTTACCACACTTGTTATGTAATATACTAAACCCATAAAATGTAATCTATACATTTTATAATAAAAACTTGAAAAACACTTCTAAGTGGAAATTATGACTCACATTATGATGTGACGGCCGTTTCACTCTGATGTTAAGAGCATTGCCAGATGACTCACAGTATACTCAGTGTACTGTGGGTCATCTGATGATGCTCTTAACATCAGAGTGAAATGGCTGTCATGCCATTTACATGAGTCATAATTTCCACTTGTGTTTTCTAAGTTTTTATTATATATTAGTGGAAACAAGATGGATCTTCAACATCATATACACTTTAATTCATTATCATGGACAATTATGAAAAAAAATGTATTTCTGAAAGGAATGAACTATGACGCAATTTGGAGGATAAATAATTAAAATAACTTAAATAAGTACTCTTACTTTTTGGGGATCCTTGAGTTGGCTTGCTGCAACCAGTGACACATGTAGACCTTCAAATCTTGGTCAGTAGATGAAGGGTGAATTTTCTTCACAGCAACTGTAAAATAATAGTGTTTTTGTCATTTCAGTGACATGAAAAACTACTGACAATAGATCACTTTAGGAAACGTTGTTTAAACGCCTCAACAAGTCAGGGTGGACCATCAATTGAAATTGATGAAATCAATGAATCCACATGGTCAAGTTAACTTTGAAATGGGAACTCCAAACAGGTGTATCTTAACCCAAGTATGAGTGAAGGATGGGTGATGCCTTGTGTAGCTTTGTTACTGACAAAGGCCAGCTGATTCATATGTCAGGATCATTAATTGCTGGACATATGCATGTCAGGATCATTAATTTTTTTTTCATTAATTGATGGACATATGCATTTTAAGATAACTGAATCTGAAAATTAGGCCTAGGGCATATTAAAAATGTATGTAAGGTTGATCTTTGCATTGCCTTATATTAATCTGACTCTGAATTTTGAATTAGAAAGACAAAATAAATTAATGTTAATGTAGTTAGTTACATGACAAACTTTAATGGGTTATGAAAAACATATTTTGCTGTTTGTTAGGTGAGATGTTTTTTGTTTGAGCTGGTGTCTCAGGCTAATTGTTGTTCTGAATGCTGTGTTAAATACAGATTCTTGAAAAATATGTACTACTTTGTGCTGCACAAAGTCAAAAGTCCTGTAGATTTTGAATATGTGTTTTTTTGTTGAAATATGTGTATGACAAATCTGTTTTGGTTTTCATTTTATTTAGGATTCTATTGAGCTAAGGATATCCTATTTAGGATTTTGTTGAGCTAATATATTTATATTATATGAGCAAATATTTGATCATATTAATTTCTTCTTGGTGGTCGGTCAGCTTGTGATAGTGGATCATTATTTAAGATCATGGAGTTAAAAACAGCAAGTTTGTTTGATGTGGATGGTTGGATGAGTTGTGAATGAGTGTGTCTGTGAGAATTGGTTTCCTGTAGATTTTGAATAATAATAATAATAATATCGTGTGACCTGGCCGGCTCAGGTCTGGTGTCAGAGTTATCAGGTCGCACCTGAATAAGTTCAGGGCCTCTGACGTGACTTAACGACTGTTTTTTAGGCAGCCGGGACCGACAGCTTAACGTGTCCTCCGAAACACGGGAGATTTTGAATTTGTGCATGTTATTTAGTTTCGTGATAGTGAGGTCTAAGAAGTTTAACATGTATCTAATTCATATTCTGTATTGAATTGTAGGTTTCTATGGGGTTTGTTAGGTAGTTTTATTTGCATTCTAGCATAAGTAGGTATAAGGTTTATGTTATGTTATGTTATGAAGGGACGGATTCAAAGATCCAAAGATTCAAAGATCCTCACACGTCAACCGAAGCTTATTGTGTGTCCCTAGTACGTTAGTTGGGCAAACCAATACCTGTGCCCTTTACAAGATCCAGGAGTTTTTTCCCTATGCTAACGTCCCATTCATCACCTGGTTGTTTGCAGCCAAACAGAGCCCTTCTCCTTGCCCCGAGTCTCTCACAATCCAGTATGATATGCTTGGCAGTCTCTTCAGACTGATTGCAAAGCCTACACATCTGACTTTCATTTCTGAGTCCAATTGTGTGGTGATGTTTCCTGAAGTGGCCATGTCCAGTTATCAGAGCAATCAGCTGCTTGACCTGACCTCTACCCAGCCTCACCAGCCAGTTGGTGAAGTAGGAGCTTGTGTCTGCTAGCAGCCTTTTGCCAAGTGCTTGACCTAAGTGACCTTGCCATTGCTGGTGGTGTAAGTCCCTGGACCATTTGTTTATTGTGTGAAAGGCAGTTGTTTTGCTTATGCCACAGCTTGGCTCTGGACCAAAGAATGACATACTGGAACCCTGCTTAGCAAGCCCATCTGCACACTCATTGCCACCTATGCCTACATGGCCAGGTACCCAACCAAGATGCACAGAGTTGTGTGTTGCGAGCTTGCTGAGTGTTTTGTGACACTCCCACACCAATTTTGACTTGATTTCATTAGAGTCAAGAGCCTTGAGGGCTGCCTGACAATCTGACAAGATTACTATATGCTTGTCACAATAGCGTCTGGCAATGCCTATATTGGCACAAGCCATGATGCCCCAAATTTCTGCTTGAAAGATAGTACAGTATTGTCCCAGACTTGCACAGATTTCTGTTCTGGGTGATTCACTGTACACCCCATAGCCAGATTTTCCTTCAATGAGAGAGCTGTCTGTATACCAGACAAGGCTGCCTCTCCTGATATAGGGCCCTTCCTCAGACCTCCACTCTTCTCTAGAGCAGAATTTAACAGAAAAAGGTTTAGTGAAAACCATCTCCATACTCATGACATCTGAAGTCATTTCAAGCACAGGGCTGTGAGCAACAGCTTTGGTGATTGTGCAATGGCCTGTTCCAGACAGGCCTTCCCTCCATTGGCCTGTGACTTTCAATCGATAGGCTGATTTTCGTGCTTCTGCCTTGATTAAAATACCCAAGGGCAGTAAGCCAAGAGCAACTTCAAGAGTTGCTGATGGGCTGCTCCTGAAAGCTCCAGTGACTAGGAGTGTGCCCATCCTTTGTAAACTTGTGAGTTTGGCTGTGGCTGTAATCTGGTCCACCTTTGTCCACCAGACTAGTGATCCATATGTGACTTGAGGCCTTATTACTGCCTTGTACAGCCACAGCGCTATGTGAGGCTTGATCCCCCACATGGAGCCTGCAAATCTCCTGGACGTCATAAGTGCCCATTTTGCTTTGTGCAGTATATTGTTCAAATGATTGTTCCAAGTCAGCTTGGAGTCGATAGTCAGCCCTAGGTATTTGACTGTACCTGATACTTTGAGCTGTGTTGGTCCAAGTTTCAACCGGGAGAGAGACTCCAGGTTCTTTTTCCTTGTAAATGGAACAACTACAGTCTTTGAGGGATTTATACTTAGTCCCTCTCCAAGACACCAGTCATTAACAAACTGAAGGTTGACATTCATGACATCAGCAACAATATTTGTGAACCTTCCCTGTACCATGAGGACTATGTCGTCTGCATAGCCCTGGACAAAGACGCCTCTACTAGTGAGTTCACAAAGGAGACCATCCACCACAAGGTTCCACAGAAGAGGAGAAAGCACACCTCCCTGCAGACAACCTTTTGCAGGTATGATCACCATCAATTTGTCTTGAAGATCAGCCCTGATCCGCCTGGAGCGGAGCATGGCCTCAATCCACCTACATATAGCAGACTCAAGACCACGCCCATGCACTGCCCAGACCATGGCTGTGTAAGTTACATTGTCAAAAGCGCCCTCAATGTCCATGAAGGCGCATAGAGCAATCTCCTTGGCAGCAAGGCTGTCCTCCACCCTGCTCACAAGCTGATGCAGGGCTGTTTCACAGGACTTACCAGGCTGATAGGCATGCTGATTCTGATGAAGAGGAGTACCTGAAAGCACTCCCTTTCTTAGATGTCTTTCCACCAGTCTCTCCAGCGTCTTCAAGAGAAACGATGTGAGATTGATGGGGTGAAATGATTTTGGAGTTGAGTAGTCTGCTCTTCCTCTCTTGGGAATGAAGACCACCCTACTGAGGCGCCAGGCTTGAGGGATGTACCCATAAGCCAGACTTGCTCTGAAGAGTTCGCACAGGAGGACCAAGAGAGCTTCCGGTTGCAAAGCAGCTTATGATTGCATTCTGAAGATCAGAAGCAATCTGATCAATGTCTGCAAAGCAGGCAACCCTCCTGCCTAATGATCCAAGTTGAGACAGGAGGTCAGACTTATAGAGTGACCAATCTGTTCTCCTCAGATCTCAATAGTAGGATGAGCCGCCTTCACTTTGCAGGTTAAAACAGATGAACCTGTGGTCAGACAAAGAGGCCTCATGACTTACATGCCAATTGTCAATGACCCTAAGGAGTCCTTCTGAGCAAAGTGTAATGTCAATAACCTCACTTTGATTTCATGTGACGAATGTCGGACGGTTTCCAACATTACAGACATAAAGATTATTGGATATGAGAAACTGAAGGAGAGCCTCACCTCTTGGATTAGTGTCAGAGCTCCCCCATCCGATTGTGTGATGAGCATTAGCGTCACAACCTAAAAGGAGTTGTTGTCTGCCAGCGCAAGATGACTCCACCAGAAGTTCGAGTTCTCTTGATGGAGGAAGGTCCCCGGAGTCATAGGGCAAGTAAACAGAGCCTACAGTTGTGCTCCATTCCTTGCCTTCATTGCTCCAGGTTATAGACACCGCAGTGAGATCTCTGGAACAGAATTCAGTGAGTGTTAGGCAGTCCATACCTCTCTTCACAAGTATGCAGGTTCTGACATTTTTGAGAGAGGCACAGTAAATTAACCTACCCTTGGTATCGCCCAGGCCTGCAACCCTTCCTTGGTGAAGTCATGGTTCTTGAATCAGTGCCAGGTCAAATCCCTCTCTGAGGAAGAACTGGCAGAAAGCAGCCGAGGCTGCTTTACTGTGATGTAAATTGATCTGAAGGACCCTGGGCATTGTCCTTGACTGTTGATTCAAATCGAGGAACCTGCCCTGATGGGGTGGATCCTGATAGGTTTGAGGGCAAGGAAACTTCTGGAGTTACCTTGAGGTTTGGTTCTGGTTTGTATTTGGAAATTCATGTGGTTCCCACGAGCAGCTAGGGAAGTGGAGTCAACTCGGACAGAGCCCCGCATGCCCGGGCAAGGCTACATACTGCAGGAGGTCGCCTGGTGTCCTGCAGGCACCGTTAGAGACACTGTACAAAAGGCCCAGTGCCATCCACCCATCAGCACGGTTCACATCACACCTTGGGTTGGCCTGTAACAGATAGAGGAAAGGGTGGAGGGAGGGGCTGGGATGAAGAGCAGGATAAAGGATAGGTTTCTAGGATAATGAGGTCAACGGACAGTTGCCCTTTTAGTCACCTCTTAAAACAAGCAGGGATACTGTGGGTGCAATTCTACTACCCCCACCCACTGGGGTGAGGTATAAGGTTTAGTTTGAAGCAAGTTTTGTTAATGTGTGAGGCCGATGTCCTAACCTTCAAACAAGCTTCCTGATAGAACATTAAAAAAAACCTACCATTAATAACTTTGCAGAGCTGCGTGGTCTTGAAGGCTATTTTCTTGGTCCTTAGCTGCTACACCTGAATAAGACAATTTGTTTGCGACTGCGTAGCTTAGATACCGTCTCAAGCAATTATAAGTCATTGCCTTAGCATCTCTCCCTCCCACCGACATGAGTAGGCTACTTTCAGCTGAAAAATAAATACTTTATGTGACAAAAAATTGTAATTTGCATATAAAATATAGATGTTAAATTTGTAATCTACGATATTACAGCAAAAAAGTATTAGCATTTGATTATTACGAATAAATTATTTAATTTAGCAAATATTAAGTTATTAATATAGGCATAGACACTTAGACAGTGCTGTTTTTGTAACAATATAGGTTCAGGTACGCAATGTTCCGGGGGGTCTGGGGGGTAATCAGAAGGGATCCGCCCGCGGGAAAACTTTTTAAATTGATAAGATAAGAGTACAAAGATTATTTGTCTGAGACAGTTTGAAATTTTTTACTCATATCAAACTTGTGGTTCCTTAAAAGTTATGTCTGCTTTTACTGGAAAAAACTGTATTTGGTGACTAACTGGCCTACTGTAGAAATTTAATTTTGTACAGATTTCAAGGGCATATTATAAAAATCGCACAAAAACCTAGTTTACATGTATTATTGCATAATTTTCCAAATAACAGTTTGTTACAAAAATGGAAGGTAAGGTAATCAGTGTAAGTTTTTAGATAGCTAGATTTTACAAGAAAAAGTAATAAATTTGATAAACTTAGGTACAGTCTCGCGCCAAGTAGACACAGTTGATAGCTCTACATTGCTTCAATCGCATAATGGCTCACCTAAAGTTACAATTTTTTTTTTTTTTGTCCCATAAGAGGTACCGGTACGGCGTTCTAACACTAAAACAGCACTGGGCATAGATGCTATTTTAAAAATACGCTTGCGCAAAAAACGAATTCGTTTCATTAAGTCCAAATACCCCTTTTATAGGAGGTCAACGGATGCTCCTTATATCTATCTATCTGATTCTCATTCAGTCAAAACAAGAAATACTATCTATCAGATCAAAAACTGTTCATTTTTGCTGTTGCACAGTGCCAAACTTAGTCTGCAGGCAATAAATTTAAGCTGGATCTCCTAGACTTCTGGCAAAGCTAATAATATGCAAAATAAATAATAGAAAAAAAATATAATAATAATAATAATATTATTGATATTATTATTGTTGTAGTTATCCATTTTTCGTGAACTGCAGTAGAACTATTCATATGTATTATCATGCTGTGCAGAACTGACTCAAAAAGGTCAGTTCTGCACAGCAAGATAATACATATGAATAATTGATATTATTTTATTTAATAATAGATCGAGGCCTTTGCCTAGCTAGAAGTTTACACTGCTTTAGCTTAAAGCCTAGTAAGTGATGACTTCACTACTTCACAAAACAATGGGAGAAAGTTAGGTTTCTTAAATAAAATAAAATAAAATAGGGTAGGTAACACCTTATTGTAGACTAATCATTGAAAAAAACTGACATTGATGATCTAGGAACACGCCTCTAAAAACGGATCTCAAAGATTCAAAAGCCTATAGAGTAAGTAAATTTTACTTATTATTAATGAATATTTGACTGCAAGTCGTTAAATTCACAAAACAAGTTAATATTAACAATGCAGTTCGTCATGAAACAAGAAATCCAGGAATCTAATCATTGACTTGTGTTTTTTTCTGTATTGTTTAAATGGCAACAAAAATTGTATTGAATCATAGTCTAAGGATGATGCTAATATGGAATTATAAGAGCCAGTAAGACTCTTATTTTCACCGTTAATACATGATGCACAATGTGTTCATCCTTACCTAAAATTAATATTATGTGCATATGCACGTATATACTTGCAAAATACATGAATAGTGCTCAGTAAACACTTACCTTGAATCTTGATGTTCAACTAAAACTCTGCTCGAGTGGGCAAACAATTGAAATATCAAAATTAAATAACTTGAATACATTGCTGAAAGATTGCAAATTGCTGCGTGAGGCGGTGATCCGGTAATGGCAATTAGCAATCAATGGCGGACCTATGAAATAACAACGATGTTGACGAGATCACGCTACACACTACTAGCAAAACTAGCGCACAAAAAAGAAACTTTATGAGTTGCGCACGCACCAAATGCACCTTAATTATTATGCCGTGAAACCCAAGTTATTAATAAGCTTGGGAATACCAGCTTGTATTAAACAGCTTGATTTGAGCTTGGAAATAACTTGGATCGCTCAACTTGCTTGACAGTGTTAAAACTAAGTAAAATACAAACTTAGTTTAAGCTTATGTGCTGTGTGGGTATGAAAACCGTTTTATTTTTTCCTGGTTAGTTTGTTATAATATGGTTTACTTAAATTTGCTTAGATGGCTAAAAGTAAAAACCTGGTACCGTACTTACTGCTTTTAACATTTGTGGTTTCCATGCCATTTTCTACACGATTTCTCCCCTTACAAACTCCTGGGGTACTATGAAAACTTCCTTTTTCAAGCTTTCTAGATTTTGTGCGAAGCAGTGGCAAGAAGGGCGAACTGTGCACGAACTTTCTTCTGCGAAAAGTACAATGAAAGTGATTGCTTCCACAGAAGGGTGGAGGGTCATGGACCAAGTTGATATAAGAAGTTCATCAATCGGAAGTTTTCAGATTAGCAGTGGAGTTCAACTTCGCTACACAGGCACCAGTCACATTGATTTCCAAATACAGCTTCCATTTATGTAATGCAGTATAATTTCAATTACTACAGGAATTGGTCCTTCATAAATAGACCATTATTTTAAGGTACAGCCAACTCTTGATTTACCGCGATAATGATGGGGAGTGTGATCCGGCCCAATGGAAAGTTATAAATTCAACCTCATAACTTGATAATACCACTTAGCCACATGATAATAGAGAATCACAGAACAGTTAGGATAAAACCACTGCTGGCTTCAAATAGAACAATCTAAATTGAAAATAAAGCCTAAAAATTGTACAGATTTGGGAAAAATCGGTAGACTTCCTTGAAGGACATGGACAGCAGGTTCATCATACAGAGTCAGAACGTGGCATAGTAGGTGTGGGGCATCGCTATATGATGGGTAGAATATCCACCCCAACTTGTGACTGTGGTGGTCACAACAATGTTGTGAAGAATTTATTGTAATAGACAAGCCTATCAAGGCAATGCCAATGACTTTAACGTTGTGACCCCACAAGTGGTTTCCTACCTCAATAACCTTGATATTCATATTTGAATAGTGATGTCCCTCTGCCTTCGGTCTATGAATTAGGTGTCAGTTTCATTACCATTTGACGATAGGTCTGGAAAATGTTTTCTACGTTCAAGTATATTGTGTCTTTTTTATTTTTTATTTATATACAGTGGGGTTGATTTTTCCTCTGCCCACTATAATCCATAAGATACCTGAAAATAATATTTTCTCGTTGAAATTACCCTGGATATGGTAATAAACTTAGGTAATAAAGTAATAAACTATAATAAACTATGGTAATAAAGAGCTTCAGCTCTTGAAGAGGGGAGCGATTCAGCAGATTGAAGTCAACCCACAAGAAAAGAGATATGTACCTCAAAAAGTCCATACAATTATTCCTTGTAGGCTTGGAGAGAACATATATCCCAAATCTATTGTAGATCTCTGGCAGTACCTAGATTTTATACTAAATAAAATATGTAACTATTATTTCAATTTCACCGATGAAGTGGCCGCTATTCCTTAAATAATGCTGCTGTGTGAGACAAAAATTCAAATCCGTTAGGGATAGAATATTTCTCCTGCCCTTGCTCAAGTCTGAACAAGAAAATCCAACTAATTGAACTCTTGACTCACAAGGGAGTGATATAATTATGATAATCCTGATCAGAGCAATAATTGTCAAACAGCTTGCAACACAAATGAGTATTAATTAGTAGTTATTGAAAATTTATTGACACGTGAAAAATATGAGTTCCCAGCATGGAACAAGAATAAAATCCGATAAAATCTATTAAAATGTATCTGAAAATTGAGTCTATGATTTTTAAAACTGTTTTTGAAATAATGATTTTAAAATTTTAATAAAGTTTCTTGCGTGATTTCACCTCACTAAAGGTGTTTAGACCACGAGGAAAGACGATTTGTGTCTGTACAAGTTGAATTTAAAAATATGAGTCATCCAGAAATGAATATGTATTCGACAAAACTATTTATGCGCGCACTAATGTGGATCCATGTAATATATATTTTTTATATTCACCACTTTGAAGTCGTCGGTAGGAAGCGATGTGGAATTCTGCTATTCACTCAATTAGGCTGCCATCAGTTACTTCATGACTCAGCTGGGTTCGAAGTCGTTTTTGGGGTTTTACTGATTTGAAATTTAAAATCTATACTGTCACATGGCAAAGCCGTGACAGGAAAAAAAAATTAATTAATTCATTTAATTAATTATTGTTGGGGTAGTTGACAAAGTAGAGAGGAGCAGCCACCAGTCAGGGCACAGAACATAGATAATGATCTAGACCGGTGGAGTGCTTTCTACTGCATCGAGGCCTCCCCCACCAGTTCCTCACCCATTTTGGGGGAACAGCTCTCTGACGAGGAAGTCAGAGGAGTCTTCTTCAAGTCCTCGAACTGATCAGTCGTGGTGTAGCAGGAGTTTAACTGCAGTCAATTTTCACTTTGTGAAAATTGAACACACAGTGCCGGTTGTGTGAACTTGTGCGTGGAGTGAAAGTGTGCTAGTTCAGTCAGGACAAGGAATAAGCTGGTGCTAATCCCTGATGTGGTGATCGCAGCGCGGGTCACAGGATTAACGCCTGTGAGCGAGGGTTTGGGAGTTTGTAATTCCCAAACGGTTCGAGGTTTTCAGACACGATCCCATTCCTTTCCTCATTCCCAGTACTCCTAAAATCCCCTATCCTATTCCTTACCGGTTAGCAGAGGCTACTGTACCCCCGCCGATAGCAGCAGTAGGTAAAATAACCTCTGCCAACACCCGCCATTCCTTCCCTTACCTTACCTCTTGAAAAGGCAGGGGAACCAGAAATGGCTGGTATTAGCAGGGTCTGGAACTCCAGCCATATCCTAGCAGGGGGTAATAACTTCCACCCCCTTTGGAAAGTGGCAGAGGTGTACTCTTCCAGCTGGATATCCTTCCCTCTCCCTCCCCGAAATTCCTCTTTCCCCACCCACAGCAGCAGGGGCTACCGCCTCCGCTGATAAGGGGCAGGAGTGCCTGTATTTCGGCCCTTCCCTTCCTATCCCCAAAAAACCAACTTCTTTCACCTCCACCCCGTAGTGAAGGAGTGAGCACCGCTCCTCGCTAAGTCGCGGCCAGTCCACGCAGCCGTGGGACCCCGAATCCGCGACGCGGAGGTCGGGAAAGTTAAACGGCGCCCAACGACGGTATTTCCAACCGGTGAGGCAATCCCAAGCGCGGCGGAAGCCTCAAAAGGAAACGTCGACCTTGTCGCCTAACCCCGGCCACCCGCCGACTAGAGCTAGTTGGTCCGGAGCAACACCGGGGCAGTCACACCAAAATTGAGGTAACGATTTTGCACGTGATAAATTGACGCCCGTGCATGGGGCCAGTAACGAGGACAACAGTGTCAGGATGAGTGAGCACGACGAGTGCATCGAGCAGAGCGAATCCGAGGATGAGCGGAGGCCAGAGACTGCCGCGGTAGACATGCAGGAGTCGTCTAACGACCTGCGCGTGTCATGGGTGTACAGGTTGCACAAAGAAGAGGCAGTAAACATACTGAGACTCCTCAATTTGCCAACAGAAGGCACCATGACGGAAATTCGGAGGATTCTTGTAGAATACCACCAGAGGGCTACAACCCTGCTGACCAACCCCAGTGTCACAGGTGAGGAGGCCGGGCCTAGCCAGAGCGCTGCGGAAGAAGCGGGCTCGAGAAATGCTGGAACCAGGGCAACAACAAGTTCTAACTCATCCATGGACCCAGGTGTGGTATGCGACAAAGTCTGGAGTTGGAAGCTCTCGTTTAACGGGCAGGGTGATGTGCCCAGTTTTGTCGAAAGACTCCACGAGTTACAGCAGGCTTACGGGTTAAGGGGCAATCAGTTATTAGTTGCCTTACCCGAGCTGCTGATGGGCCGATCCACCTTGTGGATTAGGAATCAGAGAGACAAATGGAGAAACTGGGGCAACTTCATGAACGACTTCAAAGCCAGATACTACCCCTTGACGTACGACGAGGACCTTGACAGCAAGATCCTGGCGCGGAGACAGCACAAGGGCAAGTCAATCGACAAATACATCAAGGATTTACTCACCTTGATGAGGCGGAGAGGCGACTACACCGACAAGAGTAGGATTCAGAGGTTGTATCGAAACCTCTCACCTTGATACAAATTGTATATCCGCCAGATGGATGTACGGACGTTGGATGATCTGTTGCGCTTAGCGCGGCAGTACGAACAGATTAAGTACGAGGAAAAGCAACTTCGACAGGGTGTACAAAATTGTAAGATCGAGGAGCCGCCGCGGGCGACAAGGCCCAAGGCAGAAGCTGAGAGGGTGCAGGGCAAGGTTAAACCTATCCCTGAGACCACGGAACAAGTGTGCTGACAGTGTAGAAAACCAGGGCATTGGAAATCAGATTGCCCAGACAACACTCCATGTAAACGATGCGGAAATCTGCAAAAAGAATGCAATTGCGGAAAGCAGACAAAAAAGTCTACCGAGACTGCAGTGGTGTGGTCGACAAGGCGGCTAGAATTGGACGTGGAATTAGGCCTTGATAACCGGCTGTATGTTACAGCATACATAGCGGGCCAGAGGTGTCGAGCATTGCTGGACACCGGCGCAGAGTCAAACTATGTAAGCGTGGAAACGTTCGGGAGTCTCCAAGAATCAGGACTCATGAAGAGAGAACCCGCAAATCACTGCGCGATCCTAGCTAACAGGACAGCAGCGTGGCTGAGTGGGAGAATAGTGACAAACGTCACAATCAACCAGATAGTACTCCCATTGAATGCTACTATTATGGAAGTACTCGGTTCTGATTTACTCCTTGGAATCCAATTTTTATGTGAGCATAAAATGCACATTCACACAGACATTCGAGAAATTGAATAGGAACTGCGCACAATCGCACGGGAGGTGGGGAAACCTCTGTGGACGCCGGCGGAGTGCTGTGATAAAGTGAAACCCGGAATGGCCCCTATCCAGACACAATGTGAAGGGCGCCATAAGAAGGATGACCACATTTTTATGTGGGTTGAGCTCAAAGGAATTGAACTCAACGCTCTGGTCGATACGGGAGCTGAATGGACTTACATTTTGGCTAACGTAGCCAGGAGAATTAAGGCGGCTGGGAACAGGAAGTCACGGGCGGCCACTCACCAACCTACTCTGATAGACAGCGGGGTGTTACCCATCGCTGAGGAGTTGAGAGTAGCCGCAGAAATTTGTGGAAAAGAGTATTTTCTACGTGTTGCTGTAAGTGATGAACTAGAGTCAGAAATGATTTTAGGTTTCAGTCACTTGAAAATGATGCGAGCCCGCATCAATATCCCAAGGAGGAGGATGCAATTGTCCACTTCCAAGTCAGGGAAGGCGGCACCGACATTATCAGAACAAGTATGTTTTGATGAGTCCTTAGTGACAGAACTGAAGAAATTTGAGGACATACCCGGTATGACTCATCTGTTGTCCCACCAGATAAAGTTAAAGGACGGCGCGGAACCATTCCGCCAACGCCCCTATCCTCGCAACCCCACAATGCAACAGGTGATTGATGATGAGGTCAATGAGATGTTGTCACAACATGTCATTGAACCAAGCAGTAGCGCATGGAGTTTGCCGATCGTGCTGGTTAGGAAATCGAATGGGAAGTTACAATTTTGTATTGACTTCAGAAAAATGAATGAAATAACTCATAGGGATGCTTATCTGCTCCCAAATATGATGGGAATTTTAGACCGGCTCTGTAAGGCCCGGTACATATCGTCTTATCGATTTGAAAAACGGATATTGGCAAGTACCCTTAGACGAGGCAAGTAAGCCATTAACGGCCTTCACCATTCCCGGTAGAGGCTTGTTTCAGTTCAAAGTTATGCCTTTTGGCCTACATTCGGTGGGCGCGATGTTCCAGCGGCTATTGGACGTGATAGGGCCGAAGCTCAAGCCAAACACTTTTGCATACTTGGATGATGTCATAGTGCTAGGAGAAACACTAGAAGAACATATCCAAAACCTCGTGGAAGTCTTTGCGCGGTTGAGAGAGGCTGGCCTAGTCATCAACGTAGAGAAATGTCAGTTTCTCAAGTCCGAATTGCGATATTTGGGTCATATAGTGATGGAGCAAGGCCTTCAGACAGACCCAGAAACCATCCGGGCTGTTGTAGATTTTCCGCCCCCTCAGCGGATAAAGAAAGTATGTAGCTTTCTGGGCTTGGCATCCTGTTATAGGCGCTTTGTCCCCAATTTCGCGGATTTAGCAACCCCACTACACCGCCTGTTGAGAACAAACACCAAATGGCGATGGGGTGAAGAGGAGGAAGCTGCTTTTAGTCAGATAAAAGAAGCACTCACCAGATCTCCAGTACTGATGTACCCGCATTTTGAGTTACCGTTTCAACTCCAAACGGATGCCTCGGATTATGGGCTAGGTGCAGTGCTTACCCAGGAGATTGATGGTGAGGAGAAGGTAATCGCATATGGAAGCTGCGGACTGAAAGGGGCCGAGGCATGTTACAGCGTCACAGAGAAAGATTGTCTGTCAGTGATTTTTGCCCTCCGCAAGTTCCAACCCTATATTGAGGGGTACGAAACGATGGTGATCACCGACCACCAGTTGTTGACATGGCTGCGGGCTATTCCTAATCCTTCCGGACGCTTGGCACGGTGGATTATGGAAATGCAGCAGTTTAACTTGACCATCAAGTACAGGCGCGGCATGTTGAATGTCATGCCGGATGCATTGTCTCGCTCTATACCAAATGTGGAAGGCGAGGACAATAGGTCAGAGCTGGGGGATCCAGTGGTGACTACTAGTGACCGTATTCCAGATGACAACTGGATACAGAAAATAAAGAGGGGCATTTCTCAAACTCCTGCAAAGTATCCCAACTACACAGTACGCGGCGGACTACTGTACTGCCACGTATGGTCCAGGCGGTGGCAGCCAGACGAAGATAGCAGTGACGGATGGAAACTCTGTATTCCGCACAAATATCGAGTGGAAATCATGAAGCAGAACCACGACGCGCCGACAGTGGGTCACCAAGGCGTATACCATACATACGAGCGAGTAGCTCAAAGTTACTATTGGCCTGGACTCTACAGAGATATAGTAAAATATGTACGAATGTGTGAAACATGTCTCTGGCATAAAGTGGAACAACGTGCCCCATACGGGCAGATGACGCAACTGCGGCGAGTATCCCACCAATGGGAAACAGTCAGTACGGACTTGGTAGGTCCCCTGCCAAGATCTAAGAGAGGACATAGATACCTCATTGTGTTCCAGGATCAGTTCACAAAATGGACAGAAGCACAACCTATAGCACGGGCTGATAGCGTGTCAGTTCTTCGAGCTGTTAGGGAGCTGCTAATTGCAAGATTCGGAGCCCCGAAAATGCTAATTTGTGATAATGGTACACAATATACCAGCAAATTATTCAAGTCATTCTGTGATGATAGCAGGACCACACTATTTTTTACCCCTCCCTATTCACCAAGTTGTAATCCGACTGAACGAGTAAATAGAGTTTTGAAAACTATGATCCAACTCTACCTTGGGGAAAGCCACACAGAATGGGACCGGTATATTGTGGAATTCTGCTTTGCGATGAACACCGCAGTACACCAGGGTACAAAGTTTACCCCAGCGTACTTGAATTTTGGCCGCGAGCTACGTGCACCGGGTGCTTTAGAAGGCGGGAGCGCGGACGACCCCTGCCTAGAAGCAGAGTTGGGTAGTAGGCCTACCCAACTCAGAAGATTGAAAATTCTATCAAAATTGCAAAAATTGGTGATAGACAATCTCGAAGAGGCCTACACAAACACTAGCAGGTATTATAATCTGCGTAGGAGGCCTCTGAGAGTGATACCGGGACAGAAGGTATTCAAGAGGGAACACTATTTGTCCTCTGGGAGTAACCAATTTGCGGCCAAGTTAGCCCCAAAATTCTCTGGTCCATATGAAGAGGTAAAAATGTTGAGTCTGACAACTGTACAGTTAAGGACTGAGGGCGGAAAATTAATAATCATCCATGTCAAGGATGTAAAACTATTTCCCCCATGTGTAGAGGACAAAGAGGAAGACGCATTGGATATTCAAGTAGTCTCTCTACTGGTGTGACACATGGGTTAAGCCTTACCCGCAGCCGACGACCAGCATGTCGATAAACTGCGGAGGAAGTAAGCGGGACCGACCAGCATGTCGATAAACTGCAGGCGAAGTAAGTGGACCGACCAGCATGTCGATAAACTGTGGAGGAAGTAAGCGGGTTGCCATGCAAGATGTTCGCGGGGTCGTGTATGGGAAGCCACCCAAGCAAATGACGTCACCATCTGTTGGGGCAGATAGAGAGGGGATGAGTAGTAAGGGAAAAACCTGAGAGTTTTCCAAGGCTGGAAAACCCTGTTTTTATTACCATATATTCTATGGTTATATGGTGTGTTGACCCACATAAATTGTGGACCAACAATTTCAAATAAAATATTTTATTTGAGATGTGAGATTGAAATGATTCATACATTGTTTCTTTCTTGAATTATTATCATAGGTAGCTGGCGCTATGAATAATAATAATCTGAGGAATGTTGATTATTATTACAAGAGAGAGAATTTATTTCCTTGTTAATTGCTTAGTAGAAAAGCACAAGATAATAATGAACAGAACGTTCATTGTTATCGAAGGAAGGAAGATTTATTCTGCCTCAAGAGTTATTATTACTTCCACCATACAATTGGATTGGAACGTAATGAATTAGCTTACGGTTTGATGTAAGCTGATGATTTGAATAAACTACTTTTATTTGAATGAAATTCCGGACTAATAAGCTGTATTATCCGGGGATATTATGAAAGGAAAATATTTCATAATGAGTAGCTGTGGCTATGAATTAATAACCAGGTAATGGTTATTAATGAACTAGATATTTTCTGGGGGAAAATATCTGAGGAAAATTCATTCCTGGATTTTGAAGCTTGAGGCTTTGAATAACAAGTAGCTTAAGAAAGCACTTGTTATTGAAACTCCGGTGTATCACTTCTTGCGGTGGCAGGCGGAATGTGTCGTGGCCTGTCAAATCGATGACCTGATCCGGAGGGCCCCGGTACGTGATTCCATGGACCGTGGGGAAGCCGTCGAGGAGATACACACCTCCTATCTGACCCTGGCGCGGCTGCGGAATCCTGCGTCCTCATCTACAGCCACCGCAGCCGACGACTCATGCCAGCACCCAGACCAGGCAGTCACGATGGTGACCATCGAAAGCATCCTGGTGGTAGCGGACCCATTTGACAACCTTCCTCCATTAAGCGCCGAGGAAGAAGAGGCATTGCTAAACGGAGGTGGCGGGGACTTTTCACTGTCCCCAGCATACTACGCAGAGGAGGAAGAGTTCATTCCTAACCTGCCACAACCTGAAGATAGGCCCTCGTGGATCAAGATGGATGAGGATTGGGACGGGATGTCCCTGGAACGGAAACGGCTATGTATTCTGTCGCTCAGCCTTCTAGATCCCTTAGGGGAGGAAGTGGGAGCGGCATCACCGGCGGACTCCGCCAAAGTGGTGGTGGAGGCATCAGAAAAGGTGATGGGTGCGGTGGCAGTCATCACGACCCCCGCAGAGCCCACGGTCGACACCCCTTCTACAGCGGAGGAACCTGGGTGCTCCGATGCGGCGATGGAGGTAGTACCTGAACCTCCAGAAGAAGTGGCGGACATAGTCCCCTTCCTTGGAATCCCAGTACGGGATGAAGTTGAGATGAGGTCGCCGACAACATGATCTGTCTCGACGATGACGGAGGTGGTTGAACTAGAGAGAGGCACAGCGCCAATTGTCGTGTCCCCAACGACTGCGGAGCCATCGCAACAACGTTGTGTATGACAGTCATACACGACGGGTCGGAGGCACCGAGCTGAATGCCCCCGAGTCCGGGTAAAGCTCGCTGATGGACGAAGGATCTGGATGAGAGCCTACCAGAGGTCTGAGTAGCTCTGACCCTCCACACGACACCTGTGGAAGTGGAATACCCTACTAGATCCGATCCTAACCCCTATTCCTCTAAGGGGCAGTGGCTTTCCACCCCAGCCCATTCTTTCTTTTCCCCATCAACCTAACCTTTCTCCTAGAAGCAGGGACATAGTGTTTCTGCTTTTCCTTCCTTTCCCCCCCCCCATCCCCTAGTAGGTCGGGTGTGTCATGTGGCAAAGCCGTAACAGGAAAAAAATAATTAATTAATTCATTTAATTAATTATTGTCGGGGTAGTTGACAAAGTAGAGAGGAGCAGCCACCGGTTAGGGCACAGAACGTAGATAACGATCTAGACTGGTGGAGTGCTTTCTACTGTGTCGAGGCCTCCCCCACCAGTTCCTCACCCATTTTGGGGGAACAGCTCTCTGACGAGGAAGTCAGAGGAGTCTTCTTCAAGTCCTCGAACTGATCGGTCATGGTGTAGCAGGAGTTTAACTGCAGTCAATTTTCACTTTGTGAAAATTGAACACACAGTGCCGGTTGTGTGAACTTGTGCGCGGAGTGAACGTGTGCTAGTTCAGTCAGGACAAGGCACGAGCTGGTGCTAATCCCTGACATGGTGATCGTGGTGCGGGTCACGGGATTAACGCAATCCGTGAGTGCGGGTTTGGGAGTTTGTAATTCCCAAACGGTTCGAGGTTTTTGGATATGATCTCATTCCTTTCCTCATTTCCAGTACTCCTAAAATCCCCTATCCTATTCCTTACCAGTTAGCAGAGGCTACTGTACCCCCGCCGATAGCGGCAGTAGGTAAAATAACCTCCATCAACCTCTGCCAACACCCGCGATTCCTTCCCTTACCTTACCTCTTGAAAAGGCAGGGAACCAGAAACGGCTGGTATTAGCAGGGTCTGGAACTCCGGCCATATCCTAGCAGGGGGTAATAACTTCCGCCCCCTTTGGAAAGTGGCAGAGGTGTACTCTTCCGGCTGGATATCCTTCCCTCTCCCTCCCCGAAATTCATCTTTCCCCACCCGCAGCAGCAGGGGCTACCACCTCCACTGATAAGGGGCAGGAGTGCCTGTATTTCGGCCCTTCCCTTCCTATCCCCAAAAAACCAACTTCTTTCACCTCCACCCCTTAGTGAAGGAGCGAGCACCACTCCTCGCTAAGTCGCAGCCGGTCCTCGCGGCCGTGGGACCCCGAATCCGCGACGCAGAGGTCGGGAAAGTTAAACGGCACCCAACGACGGTATTTCCAACCGGTGAGGCAACCCCGAGCACGGCGGAAGCCTCAAAAGGAAACGTCGACCTCGTCGCCTAACCCCGGCCACCCGCCGACTAGAGCTAGTTGGTCCGGAGCAACACCGGGGCAGTCACACCAAAATTGAGGTAACGATTTTGCATGTGAAAATACATTAATCGTCTAAAGGAACTCTACATTTATTACTTTTTTGGTCCTGCCCAAGAAATTTACAGTTAAACACATAATTTAAAATAGTTTGGCCATACAAAATATATTGGCTTTCTCCTGTAGGCAAATTTGGCAAGGACTGAGAGAAATGCCTGATGAAAATTTTAGAAAGAAAAACTTATGTGACATCCAGAATAATAATAATAATAATAATATTGTGTGACCTGGCTGGCTCAGGTCTGGTGTCAGAGTTATCAGGTCACACCTGAATAAGTTCAGGGCCTCTGACATGACTTAACAACTGTTTTTAGGCAGCCGGGACCGACAGCTTAACGTGTCCTCTGAAACACGGGAGTGGCCCGAGGTAAAAACTTTCGGTCAGAACTGGGATCGAACCCGGGACCTTTGGTCCATCCAAAGTTATCCAGAATTACAGGGGCTCAAACCTATACAAAAATTCTGCATGTCACGGATTAGAGCAGGAGTTCCCAAACTTTTGCAACCTATGGCTCCCTTAAGGTGAAAATATTTTGAGACAGCGCCCCTACCAAATATTTCGCCATTATTTTGTTGATAGTAGTAAATTTTGTCACCGTATATGAACCAGCCATGTGCTTCCACCATTTTAGAACAGAATAATAGTCATTGTAGTAATTTGGGGCTGGTACCGTTTACTTTTGACTAGCCCATTATTTCAAAGTTTTGTAGAAGTCGTCTTCTGTATTCATCCTTTGGTTACCAAGTACTATTGTTGGATAGATGTTGAATCTTTACAGTTATTTTCAGGAAGGAGCAAGAGAGACAGCCGATACCAACTATTGATGCATTGAAATTCCCAAATGAATCTCCTCTTTCAATGAACTCGGGTGGCCAAAAGGGTTATTTGCCTGTGTAGAAAGTTAACAATGCATGGGAAAACCCAACATTGTAACAGCATGCTAGCTAGAACTAACAATAGTCGATATATAGCTTATTGCACTGCACATTTGTAGCATGGAGTAGAGATATAGATATAAGAGAAACAGGTCTAACCATGTGGGCGAGAAATTAAGTTTTGAAGAAATAATAAAATATGAAGATCTGATATTAAATAAAATACAAGATTAATGAACATGAAATTAAGGTATGATCATGTCCTTAAATAGACTAAATTATCTTTAAATGCATATGCATACATGATCAGCATGTGATAGGCTATTCTTTGATCCTTTGATTGACTATATCATTTATTAGAGTATTTCATTCATAATTTTGAAGATGAAGAAATTTATGATATCTTATAGAGCTTTTATCAATTATCATATACTGAATATTATGTATATTATTGTATATAAAAAATATTATTCAACTAAATAGTAGGATTAGATTGAATATTGTTTAAATAGGGTCTGATGGTTATAACATTAAATACTGTACAGTAATAGTAAATAAGTCAGGTAATCACCTTGCTATAATTTTGTTGTTCTGTTATAATTTATTATCATATATTTTTCATGCTTGTAAATCAATAGAAGGGCTATATCGAACACATGTTCAATTGAATATTTATTGTAATAATTTGTATATTTCACAGGATCCTGAAAACAATATAATATAATGCTATTATTTTCATTGATTATTTCTTTGATCATAGTTTGTTTGTTATTGATTGTCTGTATTGTTTGCAATTTTAACCAAATTCAATTTATTAATTAAGTTTTATACTGTACTACTTATTACACAATACATATACTAATGTTTTTTTTAAGATGTTAAAAAGTTGCAAAACCCATTTTGCAATTTCCAAACTCCATGTTTTTAAAAAGAAAACATATTTTTCGACACCCATCTTGTGTGAGATGAAAGGTGAAGGGAATAGGTGAAGACAACAATACATTAAAATGGTGCATTCTATGAGTATGAAATGAAGAAACCAAGTACCCTGATGTGTATCTTATTGAGAGGGTACTAGAGAAGAAAGGTGACAAATTGTTTGTGAAATGGTTGGGCTTTGATTCGAAATACAATTCATGGATTGATAATAATAGTGTTGTCTGAAAAATTAATTATATTGTCTCTGTATTGAAAAATGAAGTTGAAACAGCACAAATCAAAACTACCACTGACCAACTTTGATAAGTATTTAAATGAGAAGAACAGAAAGCAACAAATGAGACACAATGTACTTTTGAATTATGTGTGGACCATCCAATGTTGGAAAAACCAATACCGTTTTTAATTTATTATTTGCAGAAAATGGTGTTAAATTTTTACATTTATATGTACTTACCAAATCTCACCAGCAAGACTAGTCAAAGAAACTTGAGAAACGTAACTACTCAAGGTACCGGTACTCCAGGGTAACTACTCAAATCAAAATAGAAGAGGAGGTTACAGACAGGGTGGAAACTGGAATTCATCTCAAAATAATAACTGGCATCAAACTAATAGCTCATCAAATAATTACTGGAAAAGAGATGAAAACCAAGCACAAAATCAAGAGCGACAACAGAGAAACCAAACTGAAGAAATGAAAACAAAAGAACAGCAGGATAAGCAAAAAAACTAGATGATACACAGAGTGAGGCCCGATCACTGTGTGAGACAAAATATTTAGGGCATAAAAATGACAATCAGAAGTAGTGGGGTATGGTTGGTACCGCTGCCCCTTGTCTTAAACCTAACCTCAAAATCAGCTGATCAATAGATATCATAGAGTACTAGAGTAATGGAGTACTGCAAGTGTACAGTAGAAACAATAAAGTCTGGGTGCGTGGCTCTGGTTTCACTACTAGCCGGCCTGTCAAAGTTGACTAGTTGACCTTGAATACATCTGCAGCATCGCATGGGCCACATGTTTTTTTTTTAGAAATGAGTGATAAACACTCCCCTTGCCATGGCTGACTACCAAACGGCCATGTGCCCAGACTAATTGTTTCTACTGTACTGCTGCCCTTAAACCTAACCTTGAAATCAGTTAATAGCTATCATAGAGTAATAGTCTACCTATTGCAAGATGATCAATAGCTGAGTACTATACAAAAGTGTAAAGAATACTTAATGAAGATTCTCAATGACATACGGTATATATCAAAATCAGTTGATCAATAGCTATCATAGAGTAATAGAGTACCTACTGCAAGCTAATCAATAGCTGAGTACCTACTATACAAAAGTGAACAGAATGCCCCAATCATGAAGAGTGAAATAAAATTATCAAATCAATAGTACTCAACCTAACCTCAAATCAGTTGATTTAGTTATGCATAGTAGAATAGTGGCTTAGTAGAGTGGACAGTTCTAATGTCAAATCAGGTAATCAACAGCTGAGTAGAGTTGCTATTTTGTTTGTCTCTCAGATGCTCCAGTCTCGTACTCTCTCTTTCTACTTTTCTCCCTCTCACACACATCCATTCATCAACAATTTATCTTGATCTCTCCTGCATAATACATTTATCATACTCTCTCTTTTTAACTCTCTCTCTCTCTCAGACACATCCATTCAATCTCATTCTCTCCTGTGTAATACAACTCACACACACTGTCTCTCTCTCACACTAATTTGATATAAAATCAGTCTCTCTCACTCACACACTAGTTCCACCTTTCACTCCAACACCCAATATGTATAATCTCTCTCACTCTTTTCTCTTCCCAGAAAGTTTTTTCCTAGTCCCTAGTGCATCAACATGTAAGTTAAAAATTCTTCAGTGAACTTCAACTTTCAGATAATCTCATCCTTATTTCTTTGAATCCTTTTCCACAATGGTGTGATTATTCAAATGGACAGCTCCTTAGGCTGTGAGGTGTCACACTACATCTCACACTTTCTCACATACCCATTCATTAAATGTAGCCTTCAACTATTTATTATATAAAGTCAAGTTAAACACTCATAAAGAGAGAGTGTGTGTTTGTGGGTGAGATAGATAAATAAAATGCCTTTATTTCGCACTTTACAATACAAAAAGTGCTGAGGGCGAAGTTGAGGCATACAAGCCCCCCTCTTCCACTTAACCCACAGTATCAGGTGAGAGAGAGAGAGAGTGAGAGAGAGAGAGAGAAAGAGAGAGTGAGAGAGAGAGTGAGAGAGAGAGAGAGAGAGAGAGAGTGAAAGGGTGAGAGACAAATATTAGATAAGATTACTTATTCATGTGAAACTTTTCATTTAGAGAGTAAGAAAGATTGAGAGTAGTTGATTGATTGGTTGCCTTTATTCCCTTGGAGGACAAAGTAAGGATGCAACCAGTCCTCTCTTACACTTAACCCTCATATAAAAATCTAACTATACTACACTGAGTGAAAGGGAGTCTGCATAAGTGAGAAGAAAGTGACTGACAAATTATAGTATTCTCCATAGACTTGCAGAACTTGTGAGCAGGTCTACAATGTTGTAGAGAATATTTATTGATAAAGTTGAACTCAATGTAGACTGTTCTACTGTGTAGACTGATATACTATTTAAGATGGATTTCAAACCATAAGATAACATTATACTTACATCAAATTGCAACCTATTTATGTTATTATGTTACATATCATGTTAGCTAACACTTTGGTATTACCAACTCTGAAATCGAATGTTATCAAGACTTACTAATATTGAAATTTGAGTTATTCTGCCAATTAAAACATTTTTTCTTAATTGTCATGAAGAAAAAGTTAAAATATATGATTCCAAGTTAGCTGATGGTAAGAAGGTTGAATTTGAGAGGAAACTCTCCATGAGACTCATGTGAAGCAACACATTAAAATGCATAATATTAACCAAAGATATAAGTTTTGAATAATTGTCTTATCACAATATTGTCTTATCACAAATTTTCACAATACAACTCAATGAATAAACTAACCAAATTTCTGGGTCAACTTCAGATCACTCTACCAAATTAACCTTTCATTCTTACCAACATAATACATATATTTCTATGCTAATCATCAACTGTTGTCAATGTTATCACCATTGATCTTCTAGTTACTTCATCTTTATACCAGTGCTGCCAATTGTAACATTTTTTTCAATGTCATTTTTTCTGAACTCAGTGTCATCAATTTTGGCAAGACACTTCCAATGTTACCAATTGTAGTTTGTCATGCATCAATGAAAACACCAGTTTGTAACACTCATTTTGCAAACCTATCTCAACAGGTGTGTAAGAAAACCGTTTAGATATTTAAAACTTGAAAACCCACACAATAATCAACCCTTGCAAGCCCAATAGGTTATAAAAAATAAATTTTCAACTGGTTTTCACCGTAAGTCATTTGAGAAGGTTAAAAAAAATGAGGGTTGAAAAAAGGCTGAAATAAGGTTAAAATGTATTTATTGGCTGGGTTTCCACCTCACTGTAGGATAATTGACATATAAATTCTATTCATACAGAGTTAAATTTACATTTTAAATATCCATGCAGTACTAACCCAATGCGCTTTTTTATAGTGGTCTCCCCAGTATTAACAAAATAGAATCAATTCACCCACTCATACACAGAGGATTCCAGGTATGAATGAATGAATTATTGCTCAATGTAGGTTATACTGGGCCTATTCCACTTTCCTTTTTCTTCTTCTCCTTTCTTGCTTTTTATTTATTTTTGTGTTTTTTTCTTCTCTGCTGCTTCATTATAAATAATCATGATCAAGCTTAATCCTCTTGGCATGTCTTTCCACCATCTCCTCCCTCTCCCTTTTGACTTTGTAATGATACCAACCAAGTGTATGAATACCATCATCTGTTATATATCACTTATCATCATATGGACTAAGAACAAGTTTGGCCTGTTCAATGGAATATACATTGTGGAGCTTACTCCCAATGGAAAATGAAGATCTAAAAGATAGTGTACAGTCAAAAAGACACTTCTTATACAATTCAAATGTCAAGTCATTGTTTATAATTGTTTGTGAAACACCCTTAGCCACTTTTTTCATGCATATTTCTTCACACTTATCATCAATATGAGTGAATGAGTACATTTTTGCTCTCAACCCTACAAATTCTGTTATAATTTTATTTTTCATCTCATCTTTGAATTTTCCCAAGACTTTTGCATTTTTGGGATCATAGCATGAGTGATGTTTGGGATACTCTGACAAGTCAAAAAGATCTGATTTACACTTAATATCTGTATATATGTCATCTGTATTTATTAAATGCATTAAACTATCTGTATCAGACATGAGTAATTGTATAGCATCATGAGAGTACATATTCAAAAATTTTTTGTAATGAAACTCATACATGATATTCTTTGCTATTTCTAGTACAGTCATACCAACATATACTGGACGATTCAAGTAGATTTCAGTTTTATCCAGACAAACACCAACAACATTTTTAGCAAAAGTATACCAATTTCTAACAGTCAACTTTGACATGATTTTATCAAGTTTTGATTCATTAGTCACTAGTCGAAAATCAGTGCGTAATCTTACATTTTCCAAAGTTTTTCCATATATTGCATTGTTTGCCAATTTGAAAAGGTCCTTCTCAAAATCATTTTTAGCTTTTTTTCACAATTCTGTATTGAAGTCAATATATGGTTTCAACCATGGACTCTGTTTGAATTTCATCACATGGTGAACTTTTTTCAATTCCAACCCCAACTGTAAGTAAAGCTTCAAATTTCTATAGTGTAGAATATAGTTGTTTTTATCTTTCAAAGTGGTCAGCAATTTTTCAACCACTATTTGCCTATCATTTACATTAGTTTGATAGTTTGAGAAATGATCTTTTGGAGGACACTCTTTTATTGGTGCTAAAGGAAATTCATTATGCAAATCATGAAGTTTTTCAGGATAAGCAAGATCTACTTCTAGGAAAAATCCTATTTCTGAATCATCAGGAATTGTTGACACATTTAAATTTTTAATTTCTTTATCAGTAAGCCATTCAAATCCACTGTGAGGGAGTGACTCACACATACTTGTACCATAGAGGTTATTACAGTCCAAGTATAGGATGTATGAGTTGGATGCAGATTTATTACACAATTCACCCATATATGGATTGTTTGCTTTTGCATAGCGGGTGGGAATAACACTAACCCCACCTCGAGTCCCTTTTTCAACAAACAAATGCATATCTGCATCTGTGAGCAATTTCAATTTTACTTTTGTCATCTTTAGCATTGCATTCCAGCAGAAGTGTGAAAACTTTCGAGAAAATTTTTTTAAAAAATACATGTTAGATCCATGTCAGTTTTACTCCCTTCCACACTTCTGCTGGAATTCAATGCTAAAGATGACAAAAGTAAAATTGAAATTGCTCACAGATGCAGATATGCATTTGTTTGTTGAAAAAGGGACTCGAGGTGGGGTTAGTGTTATTCCCACCCGCTATGCAAAAGCAAACAATCCATATATGGGTGAATTGTGTAATAAATCTGCATCCAACTCATACATCCTATACTTGGACTGTAATAACCTCTATGGTACAAGTATGTGTGAGTCACTCCCTCACAGCCCACACAGCACAAGGACATCCACAGGATATCCCTTGGATATCAGCAATGGGATATCTGGATATCCCAGGGTCATGCAAATCATGTCCCACAATATCGGTAGGATATCCTCAGGAGATCCTGATGTCCCCTCCACACGACATCCTAGGGATGTCCCACATGGATATCCTGAGGACATCCCTTGGACCACTGAGGGATTATGTAGTCTGCAGCCACAGGTCATCCCATGGATGTCCCACATGGATATCCTGGGGACATCCCTCGGAATGCAAAGGGATTATGATTTTTGTAGCTACAGGACCTCCCTGAATGACCTTAATAATTTTACCTCTGAACTTCCCTCAGATAATTTTTAGAGGTCTTGTTTTCTAAAGCCCCATCAGGATGTTCCTATTTGGTGAATTCTATTTTTTCTGGAATTATTTTCAAATAAACCTCATGAGGATCTATAGATAACACTATGCACCTCCATCATATATAGTGCCTATCATCCCCTGAGAGGCCTCGACACATAAAAAATTGCTGACATGGTGTCAATTTGTACATGTTGAAGCCTCTCATAGGGGATGATAGGAATTTGTGCAGGTTTGATACTTTTAGGGCAGGTTTATGGGTCATTCAGCTTTATTTTAGTCTAGGACAAAGCAATAACTCAACCAATCAGATGTTTTAAATTTAGTTTTTTTTAATTACAAAGAGCTGATAGGTTGGATTAAAATGAAGCCCTGACTCAGAAACCTGACCTGAGTGTTGTCAGTTTAGATAAGGAGTTCATGAGACAGTTTTTTTTAATTGTAAAAATAAACTAATCATAAAGAGCCAGTAATGTTTTAAATTTTGCCTGTCTACTATAACAGACAAGGTAATGTAATAGTAATAACAACATTGAGCATTATAGCAAGAGATAAATATTTGAATCTAATATTGAAATAAATTTAAAAAAATAATTTTATTAGTCTAAACAGATTATCAGTAGGTAATCAACACAATTTCACCAAAATTCATCACTCTCATCAATCATTGACATTCGCTTGTCAAGTAAGTGCATCAGGATCATAAAATCAAACAAAAAAATAGCTTTGAATTTCATAGCCTAACAAACTGTAAATTTAATAATTTAAATTTAAAGTAAAGTATTTTAGCATGTTCATGAAGACAGTGTTAATACATATCTAAATACATATACAGTGCTAAATACTTTACTTTTAAATAACTTTTTCAAGCCAAATCGAAAACAAAATTAAGTATGACTTGAAATGTTAAATGTGCTTGAAAGAGATAATAAGGTGTTTCTTTTAATTTTTTTCAATTATAAACTAGCATCATAGCTTTAAGCAGGTCAAAAAATAAAACATTCCTAGGATCACTATTCTTTTTATTCTCAAGTCTCACATTTTTCACTTATTTCTTATACTAGTTTTAACTTATTAGTTGACTTCTAGGTCTTCTTCAGCAGCGTTTCTTTTCCTGAAACAATTTTTCAAATTAACAACTCTTTTAAAACCTGCTGATATAAGTAAGATTGCCAACATTCTTATAGAGCAAAATTGCAGCTGCAATGAGCTTTCAAGTTAACCAAACAACAAATATCACCATCACAGCAAACCTAAGTAATAGGCGAATTTCCAATAAATGAATTTATTTATTTGTATTTCAATAGCATAAAATATGCTAAATGTAATAATGTAAAAAAACATAATATCAGGGTGTCCAGTGTTTTTCCTGAACAAAATTCCTGTATATTTCCTGTTTTTTCCCCACACCATATAAGAAGAAATTCCCGCTCAATGCACTTGACAACACATTATATGCTGGCCATTATAATGCCCACAATTATCGCCCATTATCTTTACCGCAATTATCGCCCATTATAATCTTTGCTTCTGTTTGGTTGATATAAGACTGCGACTATAGAACGCTTACTATTTTCGTCCAACATTTTATTTCCATTAGAAACTGTCAGCATTACAAAAGTGAATCCTTTATGATTACTGATCTAAAAGAATATGATGTATACTTAATGAATAAGATGAATTGATTGATTTATTGATTAGCATAAACAGCCATTCAAAACTGCTCCCAATTAATGCATTAATGCCCGATATCTAATTCCCACAACTGGACGACCAATATGAAACAGCTGATTAATATCCCCCACAATTACCTAATGGACAATATTGATTTGCCAATATAAAACGACTACTATTTTTGCTCTTACCTAATTTCTGCTACCAAACGGCCAATATAGATATGAAAAGACCATTAAAAATGGCCACTGTATAAGCCTTTGATCATCGTCCGATGTCAAATGCCCACTACCAATTGGCCGATAAAACGACCCCTAAAGAACGTTGCGATTATCACTGATATCTAGTTCCTGATACCGGGTGGCTGATATAAAACTATGGCTATAACAAACATCGCGATTATCGCGCCCATTAAACTACTCGTTATTTTTTTAGTATTTTCAACTACTCACTCAGGCTTCAAATTGCACTAAATATTTGACAGATACTTGAAATTTCAAAAGCTCACCCGTTTGTAGTAAATCTAAATGTAAATAAAAACTTGTTGATTGTCATGAGTTTTGTTTATTTTTAGAAACATAAATTATGCATAAGCATCACTTTTGATAGAAGAAGCATCTGAATAAAAAAATATGTGCTTACATTAAACGGTCTTTTCTCTCTTTGGCATGGCGTAGCCAATTTTTTATAACGATTATCCCTTCAGCATCTGTTGTTGAGGGATAGTGCAGCCGAACTATACCTATAACAGATAAAATATTTCATGGGTTAATTGTTTATAGAAACCCTTGTAAAACAGAAATGTCAACATGGAGATTAATGATGTTGAAGATCCATCTTGTTTCCACTAATATGTATTATAAACTTAAAAAACACTTTTAAATGGAAATTGACTCACGTTATGTGTACTGTGGGTCGTCTGATGATGCTCTAGACAAAAGAGCGAAACGGCCGTCACGCCATAACGTGAGTCTCTGTTATTCTTTGCCCAATCTTAATAAATAAGGTATCTTTGGCATTGTGATAAAATTTGCTAACTTTTTTGTCTCTTGTAAATTTTCTGTAAAGTGATCGGTTTTCGTGAAATTCGCCATCAAATATTTAAACTAGCCGCCATTTTGAAAATTTTCATCAAAATTTTTATTTTTTATTTTTTAAAGTTGAGTCTTTATAACATAAATATTCATGCCAAATTTCAGATCAATACAACATTTCATTCTTGAGATAAAAATTCCCAAGTGAAAAAACAAAATGGCTGCTATAAGGATAACCGCTGAGTTTTGGAAACTTTAAATACAACATTTGTAGTCTCCTATCATCCAGGAACAATACCCTAAAATGTTCGACACTAATTCTGAAACACCCTGTATATATATATATATATGTGTGTGTGTGTGTGTGTATGTACGAAATCCACAAGACAAGGATTAATACACTTACTTTCTTGGCTGCTTTAGGTTATCTTTTTGTTAACAACAGTTGTTTTTATTCAAGAATCTCTCAACTATCAATATTTTACACAAAAATAATGAGAATAGCAAACTGACCATAACAAATCAATCATTTATGATATATTGTACCTTAATATCGAAGTCGGAAACATTGATAATTAAGAAGTGGTCAGATAACAAAGTTTAGGCTAATCTAAACATTTAATAGTCATTGGATTTGACTGTAGCTTAGGCCTGCATTATAGATTAAATTTCAAGCAAATTAATAAGGGCTAGTAAAAAATTTAAACTAACAACTGGTGTACCGTACAATTGAGTAAGCCTAGGTAGGCACCCGAAGCTCCATTACCAATGATAAGCCTACTGTATCATGTTCCAATCGATCTTTCATTTCTAGGCCAGGCACTGTAATTTTTCATCAGCACAGATCGTAAAAGTACAGGCCTAGTAAAAAACTAACTATAAATCATCAATACACCCTCGTATGCTTCTTTTAAATCTATCCAAGTGTTGCAATATTTTGGAAGAATGAAAGTAAGTTGGTACACAAACTTGCTGAAGAAGAGGGGGGGGGGGATTCTATTTACACTGTAGTTTTAATTAAAACCTATGACAAATGGCATTTCAAGCAAAATAAATTAACTAACTAATAATGTAAAGTCCTAATATTGATGGAGTGTAGTGATACATGTGAAATGTTTAGTGTTGGGCCTGGGCTTAGTCATAGGGCTACATGCCTACTTTGGTTAGTAAACTTACAGATCAGAAGACCCATCAATTTAGCGGTTAAAATTTAGATAGTCGTCTACTATAGTGTGTGCTTGCTTAAACTGGGGTGGAAGATGTAATCGTAATTTCACAACAAATACTAGCTATGGATTATACTTCAATGGTACAATAGGGGAAATTCATAAAAACGGATTACGGATTATTACCAGAATGGATAGGCTAAATATCAAATGCATAAATGTAAAAGCATAGCTAAAAAATATTTAGTGCTATGGAAACAACACAATTATTATATTTTCTTACCTTTCAACGTAATACGAGCAGGAAGACAAGACAATAAGAATAACAAAATTCAGTTCATTCAGCACAATCCAAGCAACTCAACAGCAAATAACCGAAAAAAGCCAACAAACTAGAAAATGTCGTTTCCCGTTTGTTGGACGAATGCCACTCATATTCTGTGATCTAGTGGTGGAGAATAATCGATAGTACTATCGATAGTTACGGCTATCGGTAAAAACCGATAGTTTGCAGTGCGCAATCGATAGTTTTTGATAGTGTTTTTTATAACATTCAGTACCTATTTTGCTTAAATGTTATGATTATGTAACTTCTTCAATTTGTCGTTTTTACTTGCATGAAAAAGAAGCTGAATACATAATAAAAAAATCAGCATATAGGCCTACCATAAAATAAAATAAATCATATCTTTATAATGCAATTATTAATATATTATTAGGCTACATGCGACTCGCACAAAGGCCAAAAAGTGCTAACCCTGTGTGTGGAAGAGAGTCTGCAGTTTGGATTATATTTTCTGCCAGTTCTTACAATTTGATAAAGCTTTTTTGGTTTATAACACGATTTATCAAGCTGTGAATATTGGTTTACTAACAGAAAATTATTGGAATACAGTATTTGCATTTTGTTGTATATAGGATAACTATCGATAGTAAAGGTGTTGACTATCGATAAATATTAATGGGGCTGACTATCGATTATTCTCCTCCACTACCTGATCTTAGCGCTATTAGCGGGAGCCGATGAAAACAAAGATGTTGTTCTATTTAATAGCCAGCCAGGTCACACAATATTATTATTATTATTTAATAAAACAGTATTATACAATAGAAATATAATTATAATAGAAAATCGTTAATGCCTATGCTGATGTCCTATATATTTGAAAGTATGTGAAAGTATAGATATATTTGATATCCAGCAGGATTAAGTAGGAATGTCCTAGGAATATCCACGATCTCCTGGGACAACGTGGATATCTGTGGGATATCTGTGGGATATCCATGTTGTCCTGGGATATTGAGGATGTCCATGGGATATCCATAATGTCCCAGGTTGAAGATGGGATGTGTGGGACTAAAATAGGATATCCTTGGGACATTGTGTGCTGTGTGGGAGTGGATTTGAATGGCTTACTGATAAAGAAATTCAAAATTTAAATGTGTCAACAATTCCTGATGATTCAGAAATAGGATTTTTCCTAGAAGTAGATCTTGCTTATCCTGAAAAACTTCATGATTTGCATAATGAATTTCCTTTAGCACCAATAAAAGAGTGTCCTCCAAAAGATCATTTCAAAAATGTGAGACTTGAGAATAAAAAGAATAGTGATCCTAGGAATGTTTTATTTTTTGACCTGCTTAAAGCTATGATGCTAGTTTATAATTGAAAAAAATTAAAAGAAACACCTTATTATCTCTTTCAAGCACATTTAACATTTCAAGTCATACTTAATTTTGTTTTCGATTTGGCTTGAAAAAGTTATTTAAAAGTAAAGTATTTAGCACTGTATATGTATTTAGATATGTATTAACACTGTCTTCATGAACATGCTAAAATACTTTACTTTAAATTTAAATTATTAAATTTACAGTTTGTTAGGCTATGAAATTCAAAGCTATTTTTTTGTTTGATTTTATGATCCTGATGCACTTACTTGACAAGCGAATGTCAATGATTGATGAGAGTGATGAATTTTGGTGAAATTGTGTTGATTACCTACTGATAATCTGTTTAGACTAATAAAATTATTTTTTTAAATTTATTTCAATATTAGATTCAAATATTTATCTCTTGCTATAATGCTCAATGTTGTTATTACTATTACATTACCTTGTCTGTTATAGTAGACAGGCAAAATTTAAAACATTACTGGCTCTTTATGATTAGTTTATTTTTACAATTAAAAAAAACTGTCTCATGAACTCCTTATCTAAACTGACAACACTCAGGTCAGGTTTCTGAGTCAGGGCTTCATTTTAATCCAACCTATCAGCTCTTTGTAATTAAAAAAAACTAAATTTAAAACATCTGATTGGTTGAGTTATTGCTTTGTCCTAGACTAAAATAAAGCTGAATGACCCATAAACCTGCCCTAAAAGTATCAAACCTGCACAAATTCCTATCATCCCCTATGAGAGGCTTCAACATGTACAAATTGACACCATGTCAGCAATTTTTTATGTGTCGAGGCCTCTCAGGGGATGATAGGCACTATATATGATGGAGGTGCATAGTGTTATCTATAGATCCTCATGAGGTTTATTTGAAAATAATTCCAGAAAAAATAGAATTCACCAAATAGGAACATCCTGATGGGGCTTTAGAAAACAAGACCTCTAAAAATTATCTGAGGGAAGTTCAGAGGTAAAATTATTAAGGTCATTCAGGGAGGTCCTGTAGCTACAAAAATCATAATCCCTTTGCATTCCGAGGGATGTCCCCAGGATATCCATGTGGGACATCCATGGGATGACCTGTGGCTGCAGACTACATAATCCCTCAGTGGTCCAAGGGATGTCCTCAGGATATCCATGTGGGACATCCCTAGGATGTCGTGTGGAGGGGACATCAGGATCTCCTGAGGATATCCTACCGATATTGTGGGACATGATTTGCATGACCCTGGGATATCCAGATATCCCATTGCTGATATCCAAGGGATATCCTGTGGATGTCCTTGTGCTGTGTGGGCTGTGAGGGAGTGACTCACACATACTTGTACCATAGAGGTTATTACAGTCCAAGTATAGGATGTATGAGTTGGATGCAGATTTATTACACAATTCACCCATATATGGATTGTTTGCTTTTGCATAGCGGGTGGGAATAACACTAACCCCACCTCGAGTCCCTTTTTCAACAAACAAATGCATATCTGCATCTGTGAGCAATTTCAATTTTACTTTTGTCATCTTTAGCATTGAATTCCAGCAGAAGTTTGGAAGGGAGTAAAACTGACATGGATCTAACATGTATTTTTTAAAAAAATTTTCTCGAAAGTTTTCACACTTCTGCTGGAATGCAATGCTAAAGATGACAAAAGTAAAATTGAAATTGCTCACAGATGCAGATATGCATTTGTTTGTTGAAAAAGGGACTCGAGGTGGGGTTAGTGTTATTCCCACCCGCTATGCAAAAGCAAACAATCCATATATGGGTGAATTGTGTAATAAATCTGCATCCAACTCATACATCCTATACTTGGACTGTAATAACCTCTATGGTACAAGTATGTGTGAGTCACTCCCTCACAGTGGATTTGAATGGCTTACTGATAAAGAAATTAAAAATTTAAATGTGTCAACAATTCCTGATGATTCAGAAATAGGATTTTTCCTAGAAGTAGATCTTGCTTATCCTGAAAAACTTCATGATTTGCATAATGAATTTCCTTTAGCACCAATAAAAGAGTGTCCTCCAAAAGATCATTTCTCAAACTATCAAACTAATGTAAATGATAGGCAAATAGTGGTTGAAAAATTGCTGACCACTTTGAAAGATAAAAACAACTATATTCTACACTATAGAAATTTGAAGCTTTACTTACAGTTGGGGTTGGAATTGAAAAAAGTTCACCATGTGATGAAATTCAAACAGAGTCCATGGTTGAAACCATATATTGACTTCAATACAGAATTGTGAAAAAAAGCTAAAAATGATTTTGAGAAGGACCTTTTCAAATTGGCAAACAATGCAATATATGGAAAAACTTTGGAAAATGTAAGATTACGCACTGATTTTCGACTAGTGACTAATGAATCAAAACTTGATAAAATCATGTCAAAGTTGACTGTTAGAAATTGGTATACTTTTGCTAAAAATGTTGTTGGTGTTTGTCTGGATAAAACTGAAATCTACTTGAATCGTCCAGTATATGTTGGTATGACTGTACTAGAAATAGCAAAGAATATCATGTATGAGTTTCATTACAAAAAATTTTTGAATATGTACTCTCATGATGCTATACAATTACTCATGTCTGATACAGATAGTTTAATGCATTTAATAAATACAGATGACATATATACAGATATTAAGTGTAAATCAGATCTTTTTGACTTGTCAGAGTATCCCAAACATCACTCATGCTATGATCCCAAAAATGCAAAAGTCTTGGGAAAATTCAAAGATGAGATGAAAAATAAAATTATAACAGAATTTGTAGGGTTGAGAGCAAAAATGTACTCATTCACTCATATTGATGATAAGTGTGAAGAAATATGCATGAAAAAAGTGGCTAAGGGTGTTTCACAAACAATTATAAACAATGACTTGACATTTGAATTGTATAAGAAGTGTCTTTTTGACTGTACACTATCTTTTAGATCTTCATTTTCCATTGGGAGTAAGCTCCACAATGTATATTCCATTGAACAGGCCAAACTTGTTCTTAGTCCATATGATGATAAGTGATATATAACAGATGATGGTATTCATACACTTGGTTGGTATCATTACAAAGTCAAAAGGGAGAGGGAGGAGATGGTGGAAAGACATGCCAAGAGGATTAAGCTTGATCATGATTATTTATAATGAAGCAGCAGAGAAGAAAAAAACACAAAAATAAATAAAAAGCAAGAAAGGAGAAGAAGAAAAAGGAAAGTGGAATAGGCCCAGTATAACCTACATTGAGCAATAATTCATTCATTCATACCTGGAATCCTCTGTGTATGAGTGGGTGAATTGATTCTATTTTGTTAATACTGGGGAGACCACTATAAAAAAGCGCATTGGGTTAGTACTGCATGGATATTTAAAATGTAAATTTAACTCTGTATGAATAGAATTTATATGTC
Source organism: Conomelus anceps (assembly GCA_948455865.1). NCBI lineage: Eukaryota > Metazoa > Arthropoda > Insecta > Hemiptera > Delphacidae > Conomelus > Conomelus anceps. Next base: position 39,820,990 of record OX418217.1, read on the forward strand.
AATTATCCTACAGTGAGGTGGAAACCCAGCCAATAAATACATTTTAACCTTATTTCAGCCTTTTTTCAACCCTCATTTTTTTTAACCTTCTCAAATGACTTACGGTGAAAACCAGTTGAAAATTTATTTTTTATAACCTATTGGGCTTGCAAGGGTTGATTATTGTGTGGGTTTTCAAGTTTTAAATATCTAAACGGTTTTCTTACACACCTGTTGAGATAGGTTTGCAAAATGAGTGTTACAAACTGGTGTTTTCATTGATGCATGACAAACTACAATTGGTAACATTGGAAGTGTCTTGCCAAAATTGATGACACTGAGTTCAGAAAAAATGACATTGAAAAAAATGTTACAATTGGCAGCACTGGTATAAAGATGAAGTAACTAGAAGATCAATGGTGATAACATTGACAACAGTTGATGATTAGCATAGAAATATATGTATTATGTTGGTAAGAATGAAAGGTTAATTTGGTAGAGTGATCTGAAGTTGACCCAGAAATTTGGTTAGTTTATTCATTGAGTTGTATTGTGAAAATTTGTGATAAGACAATATTGTGATAAGACAATTATTCAAAACTTATATCTTTGGTTAATATTATGCATTTTAATGTGTTGCTTCACATGAGTCTCATGGAGAGTTTCCTCTCAAATTCAACCTTGATTGGGGAATGCTGATTAGATTTATATTGAAAATCTTACCATCAGCTAACTTGGAATCATATATTTTAACTTTTTCTTCATGACAATTAAGAAAAAATGTTTTAATTGGCAGAATAACTCAAATTTCAATATTAGTAAGTCTTGATAACATTCGATTTCAGAGTTGGTAATACCAAAGTGTTAGCTAACATGATATGTAACATAATAACATAAATAGGTTGCAATTTGATGTAAGTATAATGTTATCTTATGGTTTGAAATCCATCTTAAATAGTATATCAGTCTACACAGTAGAACAGTCTACATTGAGTTCAACTTTATCAATAAATATTCTCTACAACATTGTAGACCTGCTCACAAGTTCTGCAAGTCTATGGAGAATACTATAATTTGTCAGTCACTTTCTTCTCACTTATGCAGACTCCCTTTCACTCAGTGTAGTATAGTTAGATTTTTATATGAGGGTTAAGTGTAAGAGAGGACTGGTTGCATCCTTACTTTGTCCTCCAAGGGAATAAAGGCAACCAATCAATCAACTACTCTCAATCTTTCTTACTCTCTAAATGAAAAGTTTCACATGAATAAGTAATCTTATCTAATATTTGTCTCTCACCCTTTCACTCTCTCTCTCTCTCTCACTCTCTCTCTCACTCTCTCTTTATCTCTCTCTCTCTCTCTCTCTCTCACTCTCTCTCTCTCTCACCTGATACTGTGGGTTAAGTGGAAGAGGGGGGCTTGTATGCCTCAACTTCGCCCTCAGCACTTTTTGTATTGTAAAGTGCGAAATAAAGGCATTTTATTTATCTATCTCACCCACAAACACACACTCTCTCTTTATGAGTGTTTAACTTGACTTTATATAATAAATAGTTGAAGGCTACATTTAATGAATGGGTATGTGAGAAAGTGTGAGATGTAGTGTGACACCTCACAGCCTAAGGAGCTGTCCATTTGAATAATCACACCATTGTGGAAAAGGATTCAAAGAAATAAGGATGAGATTATCTGAAAGTTGAAGTTCACTGAAGAATTTTTAACTTACATGTTGATGCACTAGGGACTAGGAAAAAACTTTCTGGGAAGAGAAAAGAGTGAGAGAGATTATACATATTGGGTGTTGGAGTGAAAGGTGGAACTAGTGTGTGAGTGAGAGAGACTGATTTTATATCAAATTAGTGTGAGAGAGAGACAGTGTGTGTGAGTTGTATTACACAGGAGAGAATGAGATTGAATGGATGTGTCTGAGAGAGAGAGAGAGAGTTAAAAAGAGAGAGTATGATAAATGTATTATGCAGGAGAGATCAAGATAAATTGTTGATGAATGGATGTGTGTGAGAGGGAGAAAAGTAGAAAGAGAGAGTACGAGACTGGAGCATCTGAGAGACAAACAAAATAGCAACTCTACTCAGCTGTTGATTACCTGATTTGACATTAGAACTGTCCACTCTACTAAGCCACTATTCTACTATGCATAACTAAATCAACTGATTTGAGGTTAGGTTGAGTACTATTGATTTGATAATTTTATTTCACTCTTCATGATTGGGGCATTCTGTTCACTTTTGTATAGTAGGTACTCAGCTATTGATTAGCTTGCAGTAGGTACTCTATTACTCTATGATAGCTATTGATCAACTGATTTTGATATATACCGTATGTCATTGAGAATCTTCATTAAGTATTCTTTACACTTTTGTATAGTACTCAGCTATTGATCATCTTGCAATAGGTAGACTATTACTCTATGATAGCTATTAACTGATTTCAAGGTTAGGTTTAAGGGCAGCAGTACAGTAGAAACAATTAGTCTGGGCACATGGCCGTTTGGTAGTCAGCCATGGCAAGGGGAGTGTTTATCACTCATTTCTTAAAAAAAAACATGTGGCCCATGCGATACTGCAGATGTATTCAAGGTCAACTAGTCAACTTTGACAGGCCGGCTAGTAGTGAAACCAGAGCCACGCGCCCAGACTTTATTGTTTCTACTGTACACTTGCAGTACTCCATTACTCTAGTACTCTATGATATCTATTGATCAGCTGATTTTGAGGTTAGGTTTAAGACAAGTGGCAGCGGTACCAACCATACCCCACTACTATCAGAAATTAAATTCTTCACATGTAAATACTAGAATAGGTGTAAATAGTGTAGGTATTAGAAATAGCACAAATATAGAAGAAGAGTTATTAGAAGAAGATATACCTAAGAATGAAACGGCCGATGACATGTATAGAGCATTAATGATGAATGTGAAAATTGGAAGTAAGGAGATGAAATTCTCAATTGACACAGGAGCTGCGGTATCGGTGATAACAAAAAATAAACTAGAAGAGATAGAGAAAGAAATAGGAGAAGTTAGACACCTGCAAGCTTGTGATCTTAGTATATGTTGTAACTGGAGTCCATGCAAACCGCATAGTTAAGCAAGTTATGATCGATATTTATGCACATAATAGACTAATGCCGACAACTTTTCTAGTAGTAGAAACACTAAATATAGATATTACAATAGGTATGGATATGCTGAGAGCATACCGTGGAGTAATAAAATTAGAAGAAGGAGTGATACAATTGTATTTAGAAAATGAATGGGTGAACGTGAAAACGGAAGGGTTGACTAGCGAAGAAAGAAAGTTAGTTGCCAGCTGTCAACTTGGAATAGGTGAACGTGATGAAGAGAGATGGATAAATTTCACGGAAGAGTTGGCCCAGCAGGTAGAAGAAAATCATCCCGAGATTGATTTTAAGCCCCTGTTTCAATTATTAGAAAATCATCGACCACTATCCAGAGAAGAGTTAGGTTGCATAAAAAACTTTGAATATGGTCTCAAGTTGAAGACGAAAGAACCGTTTGTTTGTAAGGCATATTCAGTTCCACAAGCAAAGAGAAAAGCTGTCAAAGAAGAGATAGAAAAAATGAAAGAACAACATGTTATAAGAGAGTGTAAATCGCAATTTATTTATCCTCTTGTGATTGTGGAAAAGAAAGATGCATCGCTGAGAATTTGTTTAGATTCCCGTCAAATTAATAACTCATTGATAAAAGACCATGCGACCCCACACACTATAGATAACATTTTGCAAAGATTTCACAACAGACAATACTTCAGTAGCATAGATTTAAAAATTAGAATGGCCGATTAGACCGATTAGAATGGCCAGCAAAAAAGACACTGTTCTCTGCTGAAAATCACTTCCCGGTGGTTCGGAACCCACCTAAAACTGTAGGTCCAACTCATCAATCACCATCATCCAACACATTACCCACGCACAGGTCTCAGACCTATGTGGGCTTCATCCTCGAAAAAAAAATTTGTTTTGGCAGGTAAAGCTAACCGAAGAGTCGATGAAACTGACCGCTTTTCGCTTTGATGGACAAGTCTATTGTTTTGAAAGGGTCCCCTTCGGTTTAAGCGTGTCAACAGCTGCGCTTGTCAGAGCTATGCACTTTGTATTAGGAGATGAATTCTCCGACAAAGTAGTTATTTACGTGGACGACCTGCTAATGATAACAGAAACCTACGAAGAACATCTCGAAATTCTAGACAGTGTTTACGAAATTGAAAGAAGCGGGCAAGACAATTAATTTGGAAAATCTAAAATATTGAAGAAACAAGTTCCATTCCTTGGGCATATAATTTCAAAGGAAGGAATTAAAATGAACGAGGAGAGAGTGAAGAAAATTGTCACTTTTAAAACGCCACAGAATAAAAAAGTGTTACTATCATGGCTTGGACTCTGCAATTTTTACCGTCATTTTCAAAGAAATTATGCTGAAGCTACAGTCGCTTTCAAGAATAATCTACGTAGCAAAAATAAGTGGAGGTGGGAAAAGGAGGAGGATGAAGCATTTCAGAAAATAAAAGAAAAGTTTCTAGATAGTGTCATGTTAAGTCATCCGGATTTCAAGTCCAAATTCATCATCTCATGTGATGCTAGTGGGTACGCAGTAGGAGGTGTGTTATCACAGATCAATGCAGAGGGCGAGGAAGTCGTTATTAGCTTTGCCAGTAAAACATTGAGTAAAGAACAAATTAATTACAGTACCACAGAAAACGAACTTTATTCGGTGTTATATTCATGTCAAAAGTTTAGGGAATACATATTAGGTAACGAATTGATTGTGAGAACTGATCACAGAGCAATTACTTTTCTCAAATCCTGCAAATTACCTACAGGTAGACTAACACGTTAGTCATTGTTGTTAGCTCCCTATAACATCCAGTGGGAATATATTAAAGGAACAGAAAATAAAGTAGCAGACTGTCTATCAAGAGGAAATGCAGAGATAGCAGAACAAATGTTAGAAGACCGAGCATATGAAGTTTATCAGATAAATATTGAAGACACAGAGCTAAGAAAGAAATTGAAGAAAATTAAAGAATTTCAACAGAATGATACAGCCTGTAAGAACATTATTGAATGCTTGAAACAAGGAAAAGAGGTAGCCAAACGTTTTTACACGAAAGACATTTTATTTAGTAGGAGTGATGATAAACAAGAGAGCTGGAAGCTAAGCATCCCTGAAGTGTTGGAGAAGGAATTGATTCTTGAGTACCACAAAATATTAGGGCACACAGTAATAAACAAGATCTATCATGCACTAAGAGAAACATGTTATTTCAAACAAATGTATAGAAAGATTTTCGACACTGTCTCAGTATGTGATCTATGTCAAAAAGCTAAGCCAACAAACAAGAGACAGGCAGGATCAATGAAATGCATAGTGCCAGTAAAGAAACTACAACAGGTATTTGCAGATGTTTGCGGTCCTCTCCCAAAATCTAGATTTGGAAATGAATATATTTTCATCAGTGGCGTAATGTTTTCCAATTGGGCCCCCCCCGCAACCGATTTTCCATGCCCCTCTCCTCAAAATCATATAAATATACTCCCTCACCCTTACCATACTCTCCCTGAAAAACTTGCATATTTTGTGGGCAATTATCATAATTATGTAAGAACTAAATGCCTTTTCATCTATTAAATTTTAAAATTCAATAATGTTTCAAGGGGGGGACTAGAAAAGAGAAGAAAATTCAAGAAATTTCCTGGTGGAAGAGAGAAAATGGAAACTATGTATACTTTATACTATTACAGTATAAGAAAAAAGTTTTACTGCATTGGGAGAGCCGGCACAATTGAACCAAAACTATTATTTTATATACTTATACAATAGCCACGTAATTGATTCAATCTATCAAGGGTTTAAATATTCCTTCTAAATATTTTTTAAAAATGTACAAGTGAATAAAAAATAGAAATAACTGAAAAATGAAAGTATGACATCTCAATACCTTAACACAGATTCAATAATAGAACAGAAATGAAAAAATGGCACTCCAATTGATAATTATCACAATCACACTCACGAACTCACTTTATACGGTTTACTCTAGGAATCTAGGCCACGTGTACATGCATATAGCTGGACGATTAAAAAGAGACTGAATTTAATACACTGTACTGTATGAAGAAAAATGTTGACTGATTTTTATTTGACTGAAAATTATTTTCACAGTCTGGGCCCCCTTATAGCCCGGGCACCCCCGCGCCGCGGGGTCTGCAGGGGTGTATGTTACGCCACTGATTTTCATAATGCATGATGCTTTCACAAAATATACAAAACTATATGCAGTTAGGCGATCGACAGCAAAGCAGCTACTTCAGAAGGTAGAACAATTCATTAATGATGTAGGAAAGCCAGAATACTTAATAACTGAACATGGAACATATTTTATAAGTCATACATGGCTATCAGAAATGAATAGTTTAGGCATAAAGAACCATCTGACTTCTGTTTTTCACCCTAAGAGTAATGTGAGTGAGAGGAGTGAGAGGAGTATCAAAGAGAGAATTTGTTCTTTACTCAATGTTTTACTGGCAAAGCTAATAATGACTTCCTCACCCTCTGCATTGATCTGTGATAACACACCTCCTACTGCGTAACCACTAGCATCACATGAGATGATGAATTTGGACTTGAAATCCGAATGACTTAACATGACACTATCTAGAAACTTTTCTTTTATTTTCTGAAATGCTTCATCCTCCTCCTTTCCTGACCACCACTTATTTTTGCTACTTAGATTATTCTTGAAAGCGACTGTAGCTTCAGCATAATTTCTTTGAAAATGATGGTAAAAATTGCAGAGTCCAAGCCATGATTGTAACTTTTTTTTATTCTTTGGTGTTTTAAAAGTGACAATTTTCTCCACTCTCTCCTCGTTCATTTCAATTCCTTCCTTTGAAATTATATGCCCAAGGAATGGAACTTGTTTCTTCAATATTTTAGATTTTTCCAAATTAATTGTCTTGCCCGCTTCTTTCAATTTCATAAACACTGTCTAGAATTTCAAGATGTTCTTTGTAGGTTCCTGTTATCATTAGCAGGTCATCCACATAAATAGCTACTTTGTCGGAGACAAATAACTACTTAAACCGAAGGGGACCCTTTCAAAACAATAGACTTGTCCATCAAAGCGAAAAGCGGTCAGTTTCATGAACTCTTCGGTTAGCTTTACCTGCCAAAACGAAATTTTTAAATCTATGCTACTGAAGTATTGTCTGTTGTGAAATAATAAGTACAAAACATTAGTAAAACAGGTCTTTAAACTGTCCTAAAAACTATTTTATTCCCTTTTACTGCAACTACAACATGGACACCAACACAAATAAAATAAAACATTTCTTCACGATTATAAACAGTTCTTTGTATGATTACAATAAATCTATCTACTTTGTTTAGGTATGAGCCTGTTTATCCTTGATCACTTCGTCATATCTTGGAGTTAATTTTGATAAAGCAACCCTTATTTCTTTTTCAATGTTAAGTCTAGCTCTGTACTTTGATTTTATTATGGCAACAGCAGAAAAACCACTCTCACAGAGGTAAGTAGTAGCAAACAGAATAATAGCATGCAATGCTTTCTTTGTTAAAACCATGCATTCATTTTCAATGCCTCACCAAAACTCAAACAGAGAATGAGATTGAAATTTTGACTTAGAAGATGAGTCTGTAGAAATGTCAATTAACTGTTTTGATTCTTCATTGGTGAAATATTGAGGAATCTCTTCTTCAAACGGGTTCCTTACCCATTGCAAGGATTTTACTTGATCTTCAGAGAGATAGTGTTCAAAATGATTCTGCAAATCTAACATGATGTATTTCATTTTGAATTCTGGCTTCAATAACATTTTAGGCTGTCTGTGAGAACAGCCTGTCAACGAGAACAGAGAGTTAATTCTCTTCGCAATATTTTAGTTGGATGTTTATTTCTGAGGCACGTCGTGGCGCCCTTGACAACATCCGTGGCGCCCCAGGGCGCCGTGGTGCACACTTTGGTAACCACTGGGTTAGAGCATTTAAACAAGCAAAATAATGTGAAATTTATGCCAAATCCAATTTTTCATGGATGGGGGATATAATGAGCGGTCCTTGGCCCTTACAATTAGTTTTCAGAAAATATAATAATTTAAAAATATATACTTGTCTAAAAGCCGGTTCTTCAGCAGCTGACTGATTACTGATAAGCGTTAAAAACAGTGGATCCAATAAAACTTTGGTTCGTTAGTACTGCTTCGAAGAATGAATGAATAAAAAGTTTTCAATTAATTAGTTTTGAACTCCATTTTATTTATCCGACTTCGGAACTCTTAGACAATTTATTCTTTTTATTTTTAGTGAGAATAGCAGTATGAAGACTAGGCTGTTACTGTGTCTATCTTAAAGTTTCGTTTGCCACAGAAGTTGAATAAATATATGCTTACAGCATACTTAGTAAGAATGCGACCCCACAATACACATAAGTATACATATAAATGCCATACAATAATAATAATAATAATAATAATAATAATTCAATTTATAAATTGGCTAGTGACTGATATTATGCACAAATGGATAAATTAATTAAATGGCAGCCACAGTGACCTAATCAGTTGCTGCGTTATCTCAGATAAGACTTCAACTGACTATTATTTTTGCGGTTTTGGGTTCAGTTACCGTACTTTGTGCATCATTCACCTCATGCACAAGTCTCTGAAGTTGAGAAAATTTTCTTAGTGCAAAACAGAATGTTTTTTAAATCACTCGTCTTGATTTCTTATTTTAGCAGCATGGGGGACAATCTTTTCTATATCATTGATCATTAAGTCGGGAGCCAGTATTCTAATCTACTTGACAACATTTCACAGCATACTCTGCCCTGCACGGGTTTCGTGTTTAATGGGTCAACAGGAAGAGATGCGTCCACCGCGCCACTCGATCTAATCTGTCACGGACTGCATGCCATGGCGATGGCATGGAAACGAGCAACGATTTTCTCAATTCCCCGAGTAGCCTTTTCTGTTACAACGGCGCATAACAATTAACCCCTATGACGGACAATTTGTGAGACTAGTTGAGCTCATGCAAGTCAACCATGTCTAATTTATTCAGCTGATGAATTCTGTCAGTAAAGGTGTGTGCCTGGATCATTTATCTGAAGGTTGCGGCTCATCATAAGAAATTTTTAACTGGCCTTGGAATTGGCATTCATTCTAATTCGAGAGCATGAAACTTGGATTACATCCATTCGAATTTAAAATGATCTTCAATCCAACAAAAACGTTTTTATAATCTTTACTGTCCATATCGAAAGACTAAAACAAAGACAAGCCGTCTGCATGTGGAGGAGAGTTTAATGAACAACGTCTATCAAATAAAACTATGATTATTCGTATAATCTTCATAATAATTACTATAGTACTAGGAGCTTTTCGCTGTCCTAAATGCATAACGAAGAGAGAAAATCACCGTTTTTCACAATATTTCAGTTGATAACTATCCGACTTTCAAAAATGTGATACCGTAATAGTTTTTCAGAATAATTTGCCCAACGTTTTTGATAAGAAGAATGTTTTTGATAAAATCAACGTGTTCCATGTCAAACAATTATGAACATTTAATTTAGCCGCCAGTTTTAAAAATATGGGAATCAATAAATTTTGATAGCCTAATCTTATTTTGTAGGACACATTAGTGTACAAGCCAAGTTTCACGAAGAAACTATTCCATTTAGGAGATTTAATTTTACAAAAACTTGGATAATGGAAAAACTTGATGGAATTTTACTGTCTCTCTGTACAGATTTTTGTTTGTTTCAGCATGTAGAATGCGGTGGTGGTACTAGAAGTACGATTTCACGAGACTCTCTTTTATTTGGCATGAGGTATTCAGGAACGTATGAGTTACGCTTACGCATGAAGCCTCACGAACTTGGTAAAGAACCTTCGATAAAGTATAAAGTTCATGATGAGATTTGAACTGGAATGAAAATCTTCTAATTGTTTTGAAATCTTCTGATTGAAAAATCGTCAAGGATAGCACATTCAAATTTAGACAATTTCGATGATTATTATTCTTGTTATTTTAGAAGCGTTGGTGCAATCTTCGGCGTAAATGTCTTCTTATCTCTTGAACGCAAATGCTGTGGAATGGAAGAAATCAAGAGAGAAGTTGAACAGAGATTTAAGCTTATAAAAGCACATTCTAGGATTTGAGGAGTGCCAAGTTGAGTCGTGACGGCGCGGGCAAAACCTTGAATAGTGCAGAAGAGTGGCGGAACAGCAGCAGCAGCAGTAGCAGAAGAGACAGTGATCCGATCACTTAGTTTAGAGCGAGCAAACTCATTAGAATAACTTGAATCCCACTTTCAAGTGGAGTGCTCGCTTCGAATGGAAATTTAGTGGTGTTGGTTGTTGAGAAGTATTTTTTGGCATGAAGCTGAAGAATTTCCCCCAATACTATCTATGTTAGCAACATAGCACCTTGAAATTCTGAAATCAAATGATATTGAAAAACTCATGTATTACAGTCTTATAATTTGAACCTCTGTTGTTATTGCAGTTCCAAAGATGCTCCTAAAATGTTCGGTCATGATGATTATATCAATTTCATAAGGGTAGTGTGAAGGTATCGGATACCAAATTAACTTTCTAAAAGCTCACATTAATTCTACCCAATCCGTACCAGGGCGGTCCAGATTTCACACCGACCTGATCCGTACAAAGCAACTGACTCCATTTATTACAAATTCAGTTTATCCACAATGATTAGCAGTTGAAAGGAGATGACTTCGAGGGAATGTTTTCTGTAATGAGTTCAAGAGAATGTTTGTTTTTTGTGAAGAAGCAAAACAATTTAGAGAATAGGAGGCCCATAAAAAGGTGACTGGATGGAGAGCGTCAGTCTTATTTTAATTTTATTTGAACAAATAATATTATTCATGTCACATCCTCTTGAAAACTTTGTTCACGACAGAAAGGTAAGGACAAACAAAAAAGGGTTCCTATTCTTCAGCCGTTCCACTTTGAGTCTTGTGCATTCATTTCTGCTTCAAGGAAAACTATACATATATATATTTTTATTCAAGGCATTTCTGATTTACCGCCTGAGAGAATTCTTGTAGATATGAAGTAGGCGTTTTTACTTTCTCTGCATAGGCATATCGCTTTTTAATCGTTAGATATTCTGAGGCTCTGTTATTCAAACTGTTGTATGGTATTTTCAGGACTTCTTTCACCACATTAAAAATTGAAAATTTTTAATACGGTATTGTAAGTGATAAGCTAATGAAGTTTGTATAAAGTAAGGTTAATTTAAATTTTTAGTTTCGATATATCTACTTTATCTTCACATTAGAAAGGAGATTTTTTAAACACAGAAGTACATTCAGGAAAGTACAGGCGTACAATTTACTTATTTCTATCTTATCTTAAAAACAGCTTAGGCTCTTACAACTAAAGTTGAGGCAATGATATAATAGTCACGATATCGATAACTGCACTTGTTGGTTATCTAAAAGTATCGGTCTCAGTTTCTGTCTGACCAACAAAAAAAACTCCTGAGATCACTCCCGTGTTTCGGTGGACACGTTAATCCTATCGGTCTCGGCTGCCTAAAAACAGTCGTTAAGTCACGTCAGAGGCCCTGAACTCATTCAGGTGCGACCTGAATTATGACACCAGACCTGAGCCAGCTAGGGTCATGAGATATAATTATATTATTACTTGTGAAATAGCCCAACTCACATTCAAGCATCATTCAAGGTCAGATAGATAGTGCCAAGACTTCATTCTATTATGGAACTTATAATAATATATTAAAAGGGAAACAGAAATATTTTGGTTATCATTATATTAAAATGAAGAATGAACTATAAAAAAAACAAGTTTCCAGATTGAATGTGAGGGCTTTGTAATGTTTGCTCGCTGGACCAAAATCATGCTCATCCTGCATCCGGACAGTTATTTCGATATTCGAGAATCAATGTGTGCCCGTTTCCCGCTCACCGCTCCCCCTCCACACTGCAACGTGATGTCGCTGTGAACAAACAGCTCTGTATCAAATTTGAATATTTCACATAATCTCCGGAACAGCTTCCAACAAATCCTTTTGAAGCCCTGCTAAAGCCTTTATAGGAAGATTATGGCTTTCATGCGAATCAGGAAGGTCAGTTCAAATTCGTACTGTTTATGAATATACAAGCAGGTAGCAATCAATTTGTTTGAAATTGAAATTTTCATTTTGATACGTCCAGTCTCACTTCATTTCATCATTCCTTACTTCTTTCTTGCACGCTTACGTCATTCAGTAGCGGCGCGTCAAGTTTTTCACTGGTGGGGATAATTTTTAAATTAATTTTGGGTCGGTCGTGAGGGCTATTTCAGTCAAAATATTGTCAAGACCAAACAGTATTCAAGACGAGTCCTTGGATTTTTTCAAATCATCTGTTGAAACGGTACTGTCTATTCCCAACAGACAAGTTATAAAACTTATGTTTGAATGGCCAATTTGTAAATAAAAGGATTTTCCTGTGTATTGTTCAAATTGTAATTTACTACTGAAAAATTGTTTATGATTGAGCTCCCTATTAGATCTTGAAAAATCGGACAATGGAGATAATATTCAATGAAGATTTATTCAATCAATAAAGAACGAACAATAGAATGTTAAAGCAATTCAAATACAAATAATCAACCATATAAATTATTATTATCAATACTTATAATAATAATTATTATTAATGCAGGTACAGTAAGTATATTTAGAAGTGATATGATTTATGACAATGATTTATCAATGATAAGAACGTAAAACGGTGATTGCACAAAATCTTGCTCTTCAATCTCCGTGAGCACTCTTAATTGCATATCCCATTTAGCCCAGAAAAATTAGACTTTTGGTGAAAAAAATTAGGTACAAAGCTGGAACGTTTTTAAATCCTAGAAAGAGTCCCCTAAGCTTGTGATAGTTTCTGGGCTGTGCATAACTTTTGGGGGGCAAAATGCCCCCCGAATTTGACACTTTCTTCAGTTTTCTGTCTAAAACTCAAAACTATCTACCGCGTTGAAAACGTTGTTCTATTTGAAATTGAGGAATATGAAATTCTACGTCGATTGATGTATGTCAATACAAAACCGGTTCAGTTCATTCACAATCAGTTATCAAAAATCAGGTATTGGCCCCCCTTTGTGAAAAATGAGTTAACTCCATGCTTCGATGCATTGCTCTTGTAAATGCTCACTACATCACATAAAAGTAATAGGAAAGAAGTTTTAGATCATTGAATTTTGGAAAAATGAGCAATTATTTAAACCTCACAGTTTTATTCCCATTAATTCCTAGGTTAGAGCTATTTCAATATTGGAAAATCGTCATTTTCCAAGTATACTACCTATGTTTACTAACCCTTTCAACTGATTTTCAATTTTATTGAGCAATTTAAACCTCGCAATTTTATTCCCATTAGTTCCTGAGTTAGAGCTATTTCAATATTGAAAAATCGTCATTTTCCAAGAATAGGCCTACCAAAGTATACACTTTCAAGTAAAAATTGTCAATTTGTAGTCAGAAATTGACATGCTACATATGAATTTGGACAGATACAATGCTGAGAAGAATGAGCTATCGCTCAGTGGGGTGCGATTGACCGTTCAAAGGTGTGGAGGAGGGGCCGCCGTTGGGAACGAAGCTGGCCCCACTCCACCCCCTGACCACATTTTGGAGCTCCAAAGTTCAGATTCGGACTCCGCGCCAGATAATACCTGGGGATCCGATAAGAAAAACTACGAAATGCTTTTCCTGGTACCACTTTCTCATGAAACTTGGTTTCTGGTCTAATAGCGCTGTACAGTGGTTCAGGGATTAAAACAATTCCAAACAGGGCTTTTCTGGAAGAAAATTGAATGTTCTAAAACTTCTTTCCTATAATTTTTGTGTATGAGTGAGCATTTACAAGATAAATGCATCGAAATATTAACCCAGTCAATAATGGATTTTCCAGGAAAAGAAATTAAACAGCGCGTTACGCTGTATGTATCCGATACCTTTCTTGTAGGCAATTCAATTCTTGTAGCATAGATCCTAAGCTATAAAGATAAAAAATTTGGAAAAAAAACGGAAAGTGTTTATTTATGCATGATTATAACTTGGGATGCATGCAGGCTAGTAAGATGCAATTGGTATCAGATTTAAGGCAATTGAATTGTCTACAAGAATGGTTTCGGATACATTTCTTGTCAGACAGAGAGTGTGGTTTTAAGATTGGTAAAACCAAAACATTTTCAAAACTCATGAAAATCTGGCTATATATAGAATGGTTTTGCTCAGTATTAAAAGTGTTTTATGAGGTTTTGATGCTATCGATGTGAACGAGGAAAATTCTACCCACAAACAGAGTCCGAATTTGCATATTTACTACGAGTAGTTGCCGAGTTAGAACTGTTTTGTTTTTAATGAAAACCGTCATTTTCCAAGTGCAGTATAAAGAGAGCCTTTGCTGCTCTTCGAAGGAGAATTAAAAATCATAGACCAAATGTAACATATGAATTTGGAATGCGTCAATGAGCTTTAGGTCAGTGAAGGGTGATGGACTGTTCTTAAGTGATGGGTCCAGCGACGTTGACATGGTGGTCCCCCATTACCCCCTTCACCAACTATCTTCAAAACTCATAGTTCTACTAGTGAGAAAGCTCGACATTCAGATTCAATGCTTCAAAATACATATAAGTGAGCATTAAAAGAACAATTTTTCCATTAATATTGATTTGCTTGTGCAATAGGTTTTGATGAAGGGGGGACCACGTCACAGCGTAACGCGTCACTAATCCCACTCCCATAGCATTATTCATTACATTAAGTAGGTAACTATACACATAATTGGATTCAGAAATAAAAATACTGCAGCTTTTATCCAAACTTTTTTCCTTTGAAGTGACAAACGAGAAAGTCCCATGCGAAATAAGAAGAAATCTACTTGAAAAGATTCTACTTTAAAGGATTTTTAATTTTTATGAGGAAAACTGTAAGGTACATCGTGATAATGAATAGGACCATTGTTGTAGCCCATTATATGACTAAAATTATGGTAGAAGAATCAACTCTATCAAATAATTGGTTACAGAGATATCTAAATTCGCGTCATCACTGATATTTTATGGTTATTCAATGGTGATATCGATGCACCAGAACACTATTATCATTACTAAATGTCTATATTCACCCAGATCACGTCGATATGTTTTTTCATTTCAGGTTGTAGATCCCTAAATCATTCCCCCCCCCTTATGAACCGGTTGCCCAGACTATTCAATACTTGCAAATGAAGTAGATATATGAGGTAGATCGAGGTAGCAGTGGTACTGTGCATACGTTTTCAGAACAGGCTCTGCGAATTTTGAAGAATAGAATATTAATTCGAATGGATAAGTAGTATTTTTGTTTATTATTATTAGTATTTATAATATCTTAATAATCTCCATTATTAATTTGTCTATTATAATTTAAAATATCTTAATAAAAAGTTAAATTCTATTTTCGAGGTTAGGTGTACCGATATTGATAAATTTTCTTGTAATTAAATAGTCTCAAGTTGACAATTGTAATAAATTAAGTAATATTTCATTAAACATTCAACTTAAATCAATTGAAAACAATTTTTAGCTAGGAAAATGAGTCCAAACAAGGCATCTAAATTTAATTGTTTAACTAAAACTCAGGTAACTACGCGATCTCAGCAATTATTAACCAAAAAATCTCCAACAGTTCTTAAAGCTACTGTAGATGTAGAAGAAAAGGTTGCTAAACTATTGAGTGATCACACCGAATTGAAAACAAAATTAGAATCATCACTAAAAAATTCTGAGGAAGAACGAATAGGGTTGGTGGATCACATAAAATATCTGGAAGTTATTGTAAAATTGCAGCAGTAAGACTTATAAAACTGAAATACTAAATCTCACGAGTCAATGTAGGTCTATGTCAGAGGAAATCGAAATATTAAAATCAAAATAAACTTGGCTAATGTAAGATCTGAACCTCTGATCAATACAAAAAAAGTAGAACCTAAATCAAATGGGGAAAAAATAAATAGAAATGGTCAAACAAAAACTTATAGTCAGGTTTTGCAAACAGCAACCAAAACTAAAGTAAGGGCAAATAACGATAGGAAAGGTAGAGTACTGCTCTTGACATCCAGTCATGGACGAGACTGCAGTGACCTACTAAATAAAAGATTAAAAAATAAGTATGAGTTCAGAGCTTTTTCAAACCAAGTGCCCCTATGAACGCAATCGTAGAGTCAGCACAGGAACAAACTAAAGATTTTGATAGAAACAATTTTCTAATAGTACTGGGTGGCTCAAACAATATAAATGAACCAAATCTAAATCATCTTCCTGAAATAAATGGAAAAATTAAAGAGATTGTGCCACTCAGCCAAAAAACTAACGTAATAATCAGTACAATTCCGTAAAGGTTTGATAGGCCAGAGCTAAATGAAACCATTAAGTCAACAAATAAATCAATTCATAATACAATCAACAGCCTAAAAAATAAGAATTCTAAGCAATTGGGGATATGTTTTCTAAATGAAAGGCTGAAAAAACAAAACTTCACTAATCATGGTCTACATCTAAATCAATCTGGCAAAGTAATATTTTGTAATAGGCTGGCAGAGCTGATTGAAAGTCGTTTGCAATCTACTGTCAATAATTCTCCTAAACAATATCTAACGAACCTTTTTTGGTAAAGTGGCTCAAAACCGGGAAGGGAAACTAGTTTCAAATGATAAATTCATATCTTCAATTCTATTAAAAGACGTTAATCGATCAAAAAATCAGGATAGCATTAGTGGAAGGAACTCTTGTAGCAATCTGATAGGCTCCCAAGATTCTAAGAGATTAAGTAAATCTACTACAATATGCAAAAGCAACGATAAAGTAATAAGGGATGACAGGGAAGTACCGGTACTCACTGTGTTCCATCAGAATATTCAATACATTCGTAACAAAATAGATAGAATCGAAGTATTTTTTAAAGAAGAGGCTCCTGATATAGCTATTTTCACAGAGCATGGTTTAAAAGAAGATGAATTGTCACAACTTAATATTCCAAACTATTCATTGAAAGCGTCGTATTGCAGGACATCTCATCGAAGTGGGGGAGTAGCTATCTTCACTAAAATCGCTAAGAATATGCAAACATTTAATTTAGAATCCGTAGAGAAATTTGCTGTGGAAATGGATTTAGAAGTTACTGGTTTGAGAGTAAAAATCGACAATAATTTCGAAGTAGCGGTGTTAGGTATTTACAGGTCACCAAATGGGGAATGGAACAATTTTTGTGAACTATTCAATAGGCTTTTAGAGATTACTACTACTCGTTTTACAAACGTTATTGTAGCGGGAGATTTCAATACAGACTTTGCAACACAGAATAAAATGACAGAAGATTTAAGGGATATTATATTTATATACATGAATAACTTGGAAATAAAAGTTCATGAATATACCAGTCACAAGAACATCAAGAACAATAATTGATAGCATCCTTACTAATATAGATTACTCTAAAACAAGATTAGGCGGCTCGGAACTATCTGATCATGACTATCAAATCTTAGAGGTGGGGTTGCAAGGTCATAAATCAATTAAAAAGAGTAGAGTAATGAAAGAAATTCAACAATGTGAACAGGGGAATATCGATTGTTTGAAGCAGAATCTGCTATAAGAAAACTGGAGTAGGGTTTACAATAGCAATAGTTTAAATAACAAATATGATAATCTCATTAATATTTTAAGGTTTCATATTACTATGAGTTGTCCAGTTAAAAAAGTCCCTGTAAAAAACAAATTAGACAAAATTGAAGAGTGGATAACTGATGATATCCTTGCACAAAGAAATAGTGTTAAAGATGCATATGATGAATTCAAACTATCTAGAAATATGTTAAGTGAAGATAATTACAAAGCTCTAAAGAAAAACTATACAAAAGAAGTGACAATAGCGAAATGTAAGAAAACAGCTGAAATTTTGAATAATAGTGTGTACTTTAACACAGCAGTGTGGGATTTAATAAGCAAAAATAGGCAAGTAGATCATGTAGATGCTTATACTAGTGTCCCCAGAATAATTAACGAAAATAACAAATATATTGATGATAGTGTAGACATTTGTAATTTCTTTAACAGATATTATCAACTGGTTGCTAAGAATCTTCAAAAATCGCTTAATACAGGTATTAGTGATGCAAACATGAGGAATACTGAGGGGATTCAGAACGAATTAAAATTCCACCCAGTATCCCAAGACGAGTTGTCAAATATCATTGATAGTTTAAATAATAAAAAAACTGTTGGAATGGATGGGGTATCCAGTAAAATTCTAAAAAAATGTAAAGATCAATTGTTAGACCCTTTGATTCATCTGATTAATCATTCATTAGAACAAGGTGTTTTTCCAGAAAATTTGAAAGAGGGGAAGATCTTGCCAATCTTCAAAAGTGGTGATTAGGGCCGGATTTAGAATCTGTGGGCCCCTAGGCTCAAACTGAGGTGCGGGCCCCTTTCCCCCGTCCCCTACCCTGTCCACAATGGATTGGAATGGAAATGGATTTTTTGAAGTGGTTATCCTGTACCCCCCCTTATGCACGATACGCTGAGCGAATACACCCACTGGTTCATGTCATTAATCTACAATATTTTGGATCTCGAAATATTATAAATTTGGAACAGATTTATATTTTGTGGTGCGGGCCCCTAGGTGCGCGCCTATGTAGCCTATGCTCAAATCCGGCCCTGGTGGTGATAGAGAAAAGGTGGAAAACTATAGGCCCATTAGTATTTTAAATGTAATAAGTAAAATTTTTGAAAGAGTAGTCTAAATAGGTTACTTCTGCACCTTCAAGAAGCTAACTTTATCTGTGATGAACAGCATGGCTTCCAGAAAAAGAGATCAACAAAGACAGCCATAGTTTCTCTAGTTGAAAAACTAATAGATATGATAGATTCAGGTGATAAAGCTACTGCAATCTTCTTAGATCTGTCAAAGGCATTTGATTGTGTTAATCATAGAACTTTATTGGAAATACTGCAAAATGTAGGCGTAAATGGGGTTGAACTGAAATGGTTTGAATCATATCTTACTGGGAGAAAACAATGTGTAGAACTAACTACAGTAGTTGGTAATAGTATAGTAAAGAATAAATCTAATAAATTTTAGGTGCAAGCTGGAGTGCCTCAGGGGTCCATTGCTTTTTTTGCTATATGTCAACCATTTACCTAAATAAATAATTATTGGTAGAGCCCTCTTATTTGCAGACGATACATCACTCATTTTCAGCAATTCCATTCTAGATAATTTAGAAATAAGTGCCCATATAGGTGTGCAGTCCATTGTCCAATTTTTAAATCAGTTGAAATTAACTATAAATAGTAAAAAATGCCAATACCTTCAATTCAAAAACAAACATAATTTAAATGAAGATAGGGCTTTAAACGTGTTTGTAAATGATAATCAATTAGACCAGGAAGAAAACATTGCATTTCTAGGAGTTTTGTTGGATAGACCAGGGGTTCTCAATCTTTTTCAAGGACTTTACCCCTTATTGAAAAATTAAAATTCAGCGTACCTCCTTGTTACCGCAAGGAGATGTTGGGTTGGGGGGTTTAAATTGAAAACCTTTTTACATCAAAAACACAATACATTTGGAAACATATTTGAAACCCATTACAAAAAATTAATGAGAAGAATGATCTTGCTTCTTAACATAGTTCCTCAATGTAAAACCATCGCTCGAAGTAAAACCTTTAATCGTCCCCAACATTAACCTTGTCTCTGAACTTCTACGAAATAGTTATACAAACCTATTTCACTTGTTGGTTCCTAGTAACTCGACCACAAAGTGTTCAATTTATTAGGTTTCATTATTGAATAATAACCTTGCGTGATTGCAAAACGGAAAAATGGTTTAACTTTTCATTAACCTGCCCCGCGTACCCCCTGAAAATTTTCGAGTACCCCCAAGGGGTACGCGTACCACAGTTTGAGAACCCCTGGGATAGACGATTGACCTGGGCTCCATACATTGAGAAAATATGTTGTAAAATTTCATCTGGGGTATTTGTCCTGTGACAGCTCGCTAGATTGAATGACAAAAAGTTACTTTTTACAGCTTACCACGGGCTCTTGCTGTCAAATATTAGGTATGCTATCTTAGTATGGGGTAATTCATCAAAACAAAATCTTGAAAGTGTTAAAGATCCAAAAGAAAGCGGTTAGGTGTATGGAAAGAGTAAATAGATTAGATTGATGTAGGCCGTTGTTCAAGAGACTTGGTCTCCTAACTGTACCCTGCTTATATGTGTATGAAGCTACTTTATATGTAAAAATGAATGATATTAACCAAAATCTTGATGTACATGATTATAATACAAGACGCCGAGGAGATTATCACTTGGTGAGTCACAATAGTAGCTTATTCAAACAAAAACCTAGTTATATTGGTAGGAAATTCTACAACAAGCTACCACAGTTTTTAAAGAGTCTTGAAAATATAGAAATATTTAAAAAACAATTGAAAAAATATTTAGTTGATAAAGCTTTTTATAGTGTACAAGAGTTCCTTTCACATCAAAATTAAGCCTCACCTCAACTAATTGAAGTAATTATGGTATCTAGTGTATAATATTGTTGATCTGACTTGTCTTATACTCCTTAACTGGAGTCTCCAAGACGTAATCTACAAAAAAAAAAATATTCCATTTCTCTAAAAAACAGTTCTTTAATAAATGCAAACAAGAACTATTAAATAAGCATGAACCTTGATTTGGCTTATGGATGAGTGAAACAGGAAATACGTTATCTGTATTTAATAATTTATACTGCTGTCTTTTGCTCTGATGCGCGAAATATCAAATAGTCTTTCATCCAAGTTTCATGCCCTACTAGTGTACTACTGGTTTTCAAAGATTTTTTTCTCTCATAGTGATCATTATCATTTTATCATTATTGTACTTTCTTAGTCTTCATCTTAAAGAGCGTTTAAAGAAGATTTCATCATATTTATAATCATTTCATTTTTTATTATATAAACAATTTTTCATCACCTTTTTTACTATTGTACTTTTACTGAGAGTAAGCTTATCATATTAATTATTTTGTTCTTAGCAATATTATTGTTTTTATTATTTTGTTGAGTACCTATTGTTTATCACTTTCTTACTCTTATTCTTATAATTACAATAATTATTCTTATAATCATGCCTTATTTTCATTTATCTATGTCTCATGGAAGCAAAATGGATCAATGTATCTGTTGCTCCCACATGAATGTAACTTTAAATAAATAAATCTTGAATCTTTGAGTTGACTGTGGGAGGGGGGGGGGGAGGGGAAGATCCAGTGTGATTTTTGGGGACTTTTGGGAAAATGACCTTCTAGTAGTGTTCTATCGATGGTGTGAAATTCAGCTTTATGGAATCTTTTTCCTGGAAAATCCTTTATTGACTGGAGATGACTCACTTTTTCACAAAGGGGTTGAAATATCTGATTTTTGGTGAACGATTTATGAAGAACATTTGAACCGATTTGGTGTTGTTATACAAAAATACCATATGCCTAAGATGTAGAGTTTCATATTCTTCAATTTCGAATAGAACAACGTTTTCAACGCGTTAGTTAGTTTGTTTTCGGCAAAAAACTTAACATATTTTTGGGGTTTTTGCCATATTCAAAAAACTTAACATATTTAAAAAACTTTGCCATATTTAAAAAACTTAACATATTTTTGGGTTTTTTAACATATTTTTGGGGTCCAAAAACGTTTGCAAACTCAGGGTACTCTTACGTAGGATGCCTAGAGTGGATTAAAAAAAGTTCCAGCCTTGTAACAGTTTTTGTCAACCATGGCGTTTGCCATTGCTAATTGATGTTTGTCAGTTCCAGTATAATTTCTAAATTTTCTCAAAAATAGTGCTAATTTCTGAATTGGGATAAGTAAAGTAGTGCAAGTATGCAATAAATGCATGGAATCAATGCAAAATTTAAGTTTCCAATTTCGATTGGTATAGAAGGGATCAATAAGTATAATTTATTACGATTAGCCTAGGATCAAATTCAGGATAGGATTCACACCAGATTTTTTATTCAAAGCCTTCCAAGAAAATTTTATCTACAATAATTCTCAATGACAATTGTCACCGACTAAATCCACAATGATTCTGTCTTCCAATTTGGAAAACGAGTAGTAAAGTTTTACTTCCCTCACTCGCTGAGTTTCACTGTAATTGAATTACAAACTAGGAGAAACACAAAGGAGTGCTGTTATGGCTGACTTCGGAAGAGGAGTGGATAGGGATCTCGTGCTCTTGTGAAAGTTTGTTTCAATTTTTCATTAATGTGACGACTGCCTGCAATTTGAACCGAAATAAAAAAACCGAATTTCTTATGTAATCATTCTAGTCTAGATTAGTGAAAGAAACACTTGAAAGACAGAACTTCTCCAAGGCTGCTATAGAGCTACCATTCTTCCAACCTATCCACCGAAAGTGAGTGTACAAAGTTACTGTAATTTTTCACTTGCTACAAGTTATTCTATAATCAATCATTACACTTTCCTTTTTATGTTTTCCTTACTCACCACAGAATTTGTCTACATTATTATGTAACTCACACACGTCATAAAGGTATCATAGAGGAGAGAGGAAAGTGCCTCCTCATAGAGGAGAGAAAATAAATTCAGCTTTTTAATTTGATCATTAAAATAACAGTCAGTCGTCTGTTTTGAAAAATTAAATATAATTTCACAAAAGCACGAGAACCCTATAGGTATAGACAGAGTTCACTAAGTAAGCAATCTTTGAGTTCAAATCGCAATTAAAATTTGATGGGATTTATGACGGAAAATATCCTGGACTCATCTAAAAACTGTTGTAAATTGGAGTTCTACTGCTGCTTTATATTTATAACCATGGATAATTAATCAAAGGAAGAAATATTTACCATGCTTTTTTCCATGTAGGAATAGCACTGGAGATATTTCACATTCAAATGACTGTAACATTAAATGCCTATCCTCTTTATTTAAATGTCATCATTTCTTTTTCATTCTCCTTTGCTGCTCCTCCTTCTCATTGTTCTCTTTACTCCCCATACGAGTCTCTAATCCAATTGATAATCATTTTTCTACATTTATCTTTTTTAAATATTTTTATTCCTCTACCTGCAACATCATCGTTTTGTTGAGTGTTCCTTCTTAACTTTCTTGTTATGCCATTACAATATAATCGTTGTACATTGTATCCATCTGTTTGACTCAGGACTCAGGGAAAAACTATGATATATTTACATATATGCATGTTTTTCAAGTCGAAAGAAAAGACTCCTGATAACTTTCGAGAAGAAAATAATTACGAATACAGACCAACCCATCATATTTTTTCAGAAATCCTACGGGACCATTTCAAGTCGCATGCAAGGCGGCAGAAAGTTTTGGTTGGCAGCACAAAATCTACCAGGGTAAGTCAATGTGATGTGAGGTTAGGCTCAACCCACAGCAGCAGGTAACAATAATATAAGGAGGGGTAAGGAGAATGAGAAGGAAAAGGAGAACTTTATAAGAAGAAGAAAGAGGGTGCACACCGACGCAGTTCTAAAAACGACATTCTACGGCCTCATAATATTCGCGATGCGTGATGAGCTTTGCTAAGGGTGGCAGGGGGAAATGGAAAGTGAAAGAGGAGAATTGTGCCAACAGGCGAGTTGTGTAGTC
Organism: Conomelus anceps; assembly: GCA_948455865.1. NCBI lineage: Eukaryota > Metazoa > Arthropoda > Insecta > Hemiptera > Delphacidae > Conomelus > Conomelus anceps. Next base: position 39,844,746 of record OX418217.1, read on the forward strand.
GGTGAAGTAGTTGTTTGAAGGGTGAGTGGTGGGGAATAACGGCATCCCCCGACTGGTGGCTCCCTCGCGCGCGCACTACGGTGGAAATCCGAACTACACGAGCCGAAAACTTCGTGTCAACGTTCAACGTTCAGATGTTATACGCCTCTTGCGCGGACTCCTCACGGATTAAATAAGTAATCATTTCAATTTTGTTTAAAAAAACTGAAATTTTAAACAATATTTTTTGACAATTTATAAACAATTGGAAATTTCAATATCGTTCAACTGAAAGCTTTCATAGAGTTTTACGCTTCTCTCAAATCGACTAGTGATTGAGAAAGCTCCTTTTCTCTTTTTAATAATGTTCTATACTTGATAATGTGCTCGGTGAAGTTCCGTCAAAATCAAGAAAAGTAATCATTGAACATTTCATCTGCTTAACTGATCGGTTTTGGCTGCGCAGAAGTTGCAAGACACGAAGACATGGAAGGCTCTAGAGTTAGCACTTCTTTGAAGATCTACAACTCCAGTTGGATTCTTGTGGCATTTGTCATCTTCGGTGCTGGTAAGCTTGAAAAGTTTAGATCACTTTATCAAATCATTATTTAATGTTTCTAAATAGGTCAAAATTGATATTTACTATTCAATACATCAATAGCATAAAAGTGTAATTAACGGAAAATTTCATCAGACTACAAGCTTTCTACTTTGATCAAAACGTCCACTTTTTTTGTAGAAAAACAGTTATCAGATCTACAAAAATCCTACTAAACGAAGAAGTCAAACATACCTTTCACACATTAAAGGACCTCTCACACTAATTTTTTATTATAAATGTACCAACGTACCAATGTCTAATTCGAATTTGTAATAGTTTAACATCAGCTCCATGATCATTCATTTCTATTGAAATGTGATAATTGTTTCATTTCACATGATGCAGTAGATGAATATCTTACTACTTTCATCTTGTGACTTTTGTGGCAGTGTGAAGTAGACAGAATATAGTAATTTTGGTTCTCATTACCTCGGATAACCGAATAATGAAACTGATTAAAAACTTTCAATATAACTAGTTTTAAGGCTGTGCACAGGGTTGGTTATAATTTTGTTCGAAGTTTCTTGTATTGAATAGTAGGACTGAAATGTGGCTGCGAGGAAAATGCATTTCTTCAATTATTTTTTGAGATATGGGGGTTCAAAGTTGAAATTTTCCGGTTTCTGGGGACAATTGATCTCACCTATGAGTGATTTTAAACTTTTGATAAATTTTCCATAGTTGAGACACCTTGAGGAATAAAATGACATATTTTTCATTTCAATCTAAGAAATAGTTTTTCAAAATAATTGTTTGAAAATTTAAATTTTTTTCAGATGTTTTAAAATGTATTTTGAATAAACGAATTCCTTGATCAGAGTCAAAATATGTCATTTTATTCCTTGAGGTGTCTTTTAGTCACAGAAAATTTAACAAAAGCATAAAATCACTTGTAGGTGAGATCAATCGCCCCCAAAAACAGAAAAATTTTACTTTGAACCCCTATATTTCACAAAATAATTTATGAAACAAACTTTTTCTCTTAGCAATGGATAACAATACAATAAACTTCGAGAAAATTATGAACAAAAATCCTGCTCACAGCCTTAAACAAATAATATTTTTCTTCAACTGTTAAGCCCCGATATCCAACATCGTGGATTTGAACAAGTGTCAGCGGACAGGGCAGGAATACACTATAATAGATCCTTTTGGTGTAGGAAGCTATATGGAAGCTATGTAGGAAAAGAGTTGATAGTTTCTCAATATTCCCTTCCAAATGTCTTTCAATTTCGCAGTTTCTTTTTCAAATTTCGATTTCTCCGTTTATGTGTGGCGTTCGCAATAAAATACTTTTTGAATTCATAATCAATTCATTATCCTATCCTAATACATGGCTATGCCATAGTCGGGTAAGTTTCGCTTTCCTGCACACACACCCCACAATGGAGCCACCTATTTGTAATTGTATGTTTGTTATTTTTATTTTATTTTTGTGTGTTAAATAAATTGAATTGAATATTTCATTGATTATTTATTATCATTGAATATTTCATACGCATAACAGGTAAAGTGTATAACACTTTTTAATAGAACAGGCATTAATTCATAACACTTCTTATCTTTCCTCTATCTTGGATGTCGACTTGTGTAATATTGTGCACAAAATAATATTTTAATAATGTTTATGATGTATAACAATCTTTACCGGAACCTATATATGATCTATATACTACAATACTGTCTAAATAACTATTACAAGCTATCATCTATAGTTAGGAGTTTAAGGATGTTGTCTGTGTAGGAATGGTATATTGGTGTAGTTGCCTGTATGATTTTTCGAATAGCTCGTGAATATACCACTCCAATTGGACAATAGGTACATTTAACTAACTTTGTGGCCCAGTCATCTTTCCTTTTTCTTTTATTTCTCCTGAGACTGAGTCCATTTTCCTCTTCTCTCCTGAAATTAAAAACCAAAATATTCCCCCCGAATTCCTGTATATTTTATATAGTATCCAACGTTATTAATATGCAAATGTGTCTCACGAAAATCAAGATTTTAATGTCTGATTTTTCCATCTAAACACACTTTGATTGGTATAATAATCTGAATCTAGTATTTCAATATTTCACGTTCACAGCATTAAAGAGAAACTTGACAATTGTCCCGAAAGTCGAGTTAAGCGGCGGCAGGCTGACTATTAATCGGATTGCTTAATTCCAACAAACATTCAAACATTTCGCGTGCAATATTCAGTTGACTGTCAGTTGCTTCGTTTATACTGCACCGCGCAATATGCTGATGAATTGAAAATTAACTATCGAAACTTAATTAGTTGGTTGGTACATGGCGCTAATTTTAAGTGCTAACTAGTTGCACGATTGAAATGAGCTCAATTGCCCACAGGCTAGCAAACAATTTTCAGCTACTAGTATTGGAGTGGACCGTCGTCAGTTAAGTAGGACTTGATTGAATACTGACCAGGTTTGTAGGTGCATTCATTACAGCCGACGCATAATTATTGTCATCAATTTGTGGAAGCAAACAATTATTGAGAATTGAATTTTTTCTTGTTCATTTGAAAATTCTTTCATTAGGAACCTTGTTCATTACGATAATTAGAATGCTTTTTGTGTGTATTATGCCTCAATACAAAAATATATATACGAGTATATATAGTTTAGTTGATTGATGGGTTGGGGCTATGAGCTTAGAAAACGAGATAAAATATAAAAATGATTTTCCTTTCACTTAATTTGAGACTAATAAGCTATTTTATTCTATTCTAGATTATTAATTCATGAACTGTAAAACCTAACCTGGCTTGGCCTTTTTATTTCAACTTTACGCATAAACATTTTCACATTAATATTATTTATTTCATACTTATATAAGTTCATAAGATTAGTTGAAGTTTTACAGTATATATTAATATATATATATACATATATATTGCTAGGCAATATTCCCAGGTTGGGCTCCAATTCCTCTATTTGAAAGCTGAAATGGAAATAAAATGTAATGTTCCATCAGCTGTGTCCGGATAATAGGCTCTAACATACAAACTCAAGCAAGGCTTGGCTGTATTGAAATTTCGCCTCCTGAAAATACTCCATAACGAATAAACGTCCACCACCTCTCAAACAAATGATAATTATTAACTACCACTAATCAAAGAGATAGAGGGTGTTTTCGAGCTGAGAACAATCACATATCTGAAAGCAATAATATTACCACTAGGTGTTCTGTTGTATGACTGGTGTAAGGAGGATTTCTCTGGTAGACTGTAGACGATCTCACTGAAGCAACTGAACCTTTTATGCTAAGGTCAGTCAAGGTATCCTTGAAACCACAAGTGGACTTTCTCATGAAGTACCACAGGCAAGTGGACCCTAGGCTATGTGTGCGAGAACGTGTACTTAGTCTAATACCAAGCAAGAAACTCCAAGAGAAAAATACACAAAATTCAATTAACAACAATATAATTTATTAATGCCAATCAAATAAATCATGTGTCTCAGTAATTGTATTACAAGAATAAAGTAATCTCCACTTGAAATATTTAATTTCCAAACGTTCTTTAAGTTCTTGAATGATATTTGAGTTTTTAAATTAATTGAGAATAATTTCCTGTGTGAGGAATTAGACCTAAGGGTCAGTATTATAGGTTGAACGTCTTTACCAGATATGACATTTTTTTTTGCTGAAATTATTCTAGCACCTAGTCTGAGACTAATAAGCTATTTTATTTTAACCTAGATTGCTAATTATTTACTATGGAAAGGATTAACCCATTGGCTTGACCTCCTCTATTTTAACAATAAACAATATTTAAAGAATATTTTAAATCACTTTCATACACACTTCTGCTTTTACACTTTCATACACACTTTTGCTTTTAACTTTTGCACATTAAAAAAAAAAACTGCTTTTGCACTTCACACTACACTAATTCGTGTGGCTTCTTCCGCTTTAGCCTTCGTATCATCCCATGGACGTTCAGCAGCTGGATTGCCTCTACGTTCTGGTGTTGATGAAGTCTATCTTCATGTTTATTGGCAAATCTCTTGATTTCACTGACTATTATCTCCACTCCTAGGTCGCGGTGAAGATCAGTGTTTCTGACATACCATGGAGCATCAACAATATTCCTAAGTACCTTATTCTGGAATCGCTGGATGATGTTTATATTGGATGGCCGAGTGCAGCCCCATAGTTGTATTCCATAGGTCCACACTGGCTTTAGAATCTGCTTGTAGAGGAGCAATTTATTGTAGGTTGTCAATTGTGATGTCCTCCCAAGCAGCCAGTATATTTTCTTATATTTGATACCAAGTTCTTCTCTCTTCTTCTTCACATGCACTTTCCATCTAAGCTTAACATCCAGCATCATGCCCAGATACTTTGTGGTGTTTGAGTGTGGAACTATATTCCCATTGAGTGTTAAGGGGATATATTGCATTCTTTTGTTTGTGAAGTTGACATGGACTGACTTTGCCTCATTCAACTTGATAAGCCATTGTTTTTTCCAGATGTTGACTCTGTTCACTGCTACCTGTAATTTCTCTGTAGCACCTTCAACAGTTTTACCTACTGATAGAATTGCAGTATCATCAGCAAACGTTGCTACTGTGACATTTTCAGGCTGAGGTATGTCAGATGTATAAAGAAGATACAAAATTGGGCCTAAAACACTGCCTTGTGGTACTCCAGCCTTAATTTTTCGAAAACATGAGAATGCATCATCCTGTTTGATCCAGAAATGTCGATCTTCAAGATATGATTTCAGTAACTGACTGTATTCTGGTGGTGACAAGTCATCCATTTTATGACATAAGCCTTCATACCATACTTTATCGAATGCTTGAGCCACATCCAGGAAAACTGTTGAACAAACTTCCTTTTCTTCCAAGGTCTTCTCTATGACATTTGTTATTCTATGCTCTTGATCTATTGTACTGTGCTTATTTCTGAACCCAAACTGATGAGTAGGTATTAGCTCATCTTCTTCCAGAATTGGCTTCAATCTCTTGAGTACGAGTTTTTCAAATAGTTTTGAAATCACAGGAAGTAATGAAATTGGCCTGTATGATGATGGTTCATGAGGTGATTTTCCAGGTTTAGGTATCATGATCACATCAGCAACCTTCCAGAGTCTTGGTACATATTTCAAACGAAATGCTGCATTGCAGAGATGAAAAAACTTCACAATGGCTTTTCTTGGAAGCTGCTGTAGAACTTCTCCCGTTATCAAGTCAAAGCCTGGTGTTTTTTTCTTGCTCAACTTTTTAATTTCATTGTCAACTTCTCTTACATTTGTTGGAGGAATGAAACCTGTTTCTAGAAGATAAGAATCATAGGCATCTGCATCCATTGTTATTTCATCATGAGGTGTGAAAACGTTCTCAAGATAGTCAGCAAATAAGTCAGCTTTGTCTTTGTTGCTTCTTGCCCAGCTGCCATCTACTTTCCTGATAGGTGAGATTTGAGTAATAGGTCTCTTCAGTTTTCTTGTTGCACGCCATATTGAGTAGTCAGTGCTTCTATCATTTGTCAAATCACAGAGATAAAAATTCAATTCCTCTTGACTATGTTCTTTTATGGTCCTTCTCAGCTCTTGGGTGATGTTGTTCAGCTCTGTTTTCACTCTAGGATCCCGACTTACCTGCCATCTTTTTCTAATCCTCCTTTTCCTTGCTATCAGTTGTATCACTTCTTCAGGATAGCATTTTCCTTCATTTTTTTCCATAGGCAAAGGTGTGGTTTCCCAGGCAGATTGTTGAATATCAGTAACAAATTTGTTTACCTCGCTCTCCAAGTCGTCAATTGATTGTAATGATGCATGTAGATTTATTCTGTTTTCAAGCCGCTGTTTGAACCCCTCAATGTCTGTATTCCTGCTCAACAGAATTGGGTTCTTTTCCTTCTTTTTAACAATACTACTAATATTCATTATAATTGGTGAATGGTCTGAATTGAGGTCGAGCTCTTCCTTTACTTCAATAAAACTAGTTGATATGTTCCTAGTGATGAAGAAATCTATCAAGTCAGGAATCTTGAAGTTGTCAGTTGGCCAGTAGGTCGGCTTTCCTGTGGTATGAATTGTACAGTTATATTCTTCTATTGCATATTGTAGTTCCTTTCCTTTGGTTGTGGTCGAACGAGATCCCCAGTAAGTATTTTTTGAATTGTAGTCTCCACCCAGAATGAATTTCCCCCGGAAAATTAGAAAATAGGTTGAGATAATCTTCTTTTTTGAGTGAGTGTCGTGGGGGTGAATGTTATGTTATGTTTGAAGGGACGGATTCAAAGATCCAGAAGATTCAAAGATCCTCACACGCCAACCGAAGCTTATTGTGTGTCCCTAGTACGTTAGTTAGGCAAACCAATACCTGTGCCCTTTACAAGATCTAGGAGTTTCTTCCCTATGCTAATGTCCCATTCATCACCTGGTTGCTTAAAGCCAAACAGAGCCATTCTCCTTGCCCCGAGTCTCTCGCAATCCAGTATGATATGCTTGGCAGTCTCTTCAGACTGATTGCAAAGCCTACACATCTGATTTTCATTTCTGAGTCCGATTGTGTGGAGATGTTTCCTGAAGTGGCCATGTCCAGTTATCAGAGCAATTAGCTGCTTAACCTGACCTCTACCCAGCCTCACCAGCCAGTTGGTGAAGTAGGAGCTTGTGTCTGCTAGCAGCCTTTTGCCAAGTGCTTGGCCTGAGTGACCTTGCCATTGCTGGTGATGTAAGTCCCTGGACCATTTGTTTATTGTGTGGAAGGCAGTAGTTTTGCTTATGCCACAGCTTGGCTCTGGGCCAAAGAATGACCTACTAGAACCTTGCTTAGCAAGCCCATCTGCACACTCGTTGCCACCTATGCCTACATGGCCAGGTACCCAACCAAGATGCACAGAGTTGTGTGTTGCGAGCTTGCTGAGTGTTTTGTGACACTCCCACACCAATTTTGACTTGATTTCATTAGAGTCAAGAGCCTTGAGGGCTGCCTGACAATCTGACAAGATTACTATATGCTTGTCGCAATAGCGTCTGGCAATGCCTATATTGGCACAAGCCATGATGCCCCAAATTTCTGCTTGAAAGATAGTACAGTATTGTCCCAGACTTGCACAGATTTCTGTTCTGGGTGATTCACTGTACACCCCATAGCCAGATTTCCCTTCAATAAGAGAGCCGTCTGTGTACCAGACAAGGCTACCTCTCCTGATATAGGGCCCTTCCTCAGACCTCCACTCCTCTCTAGAGCAGAATTTAACAGAAAAAGGTTTAGTGAAAACCATCTCCATACTCATGACATCTGAAGTCATTTCAAGCACAGGGCTATGAGCAACAGCTTTGGTGGGGGTGAATAGACAGATCCAACTATCATTTCTCCACAGCCTGTACTAATTTGTATTGCAGCTACTTGAAACTCTACTTCTTCGATTGTTGTGAACAGATATTACATGAATTCAACTTTGTATGTTACACTGATATATGCGGCGATATTTGAAATATTGGCCATGAAATTCGCACTCAAAAAGCTTTTATAATGATAATTATACCTGATCAGGATTTAACTCACGCACTTTCCTTGTATTCAGCCCCCTTTTTCGATGCACTTGGTTTTTTCAGCCTCGTGGACATCAGTATTTCTTGGAGTCGGTGGTGGTAGTTTTAATCGCCAGGTTTATCACAGTTTGACTTTTTTTTTACAATAAAAGAATGTACGATCAAAAACATTCAACATAAGAGGACATTTAACATTTACTTTAAACACTTGTGCTACATTTATGAAATTAAAGCAAGTTAAGGGATACGCGAATCCTGCGTCCTTCTCCTTCAGTCTTTTAGTCGTAAGTCCTCTAGAACTTTTTTCGGGAACCGGAAAAAGTCCTAGAACAGCTGACAAATTTTTGGCAATGTGGCCTATAAATCGGTCAGCCAAAGCATGAGTTAATATAAAAACTTAAATGTAGCACTAAAATTAATATTTGCAAAGGGAGACTCAAAATGGGTCTCAGGGAATATGTGAGCTTTCCTTTTAACATTTTAAATAATTTTAGTAGAAATAAATTACGAAACAAATATCCTAACATTCATGCAGTACTTGAATTGTGATAACAAGTCCAGCCTACATTATCACGGCTTGAAATGATGATTTAATATTTGACATAAATTTGGGATATTTGTTGGTTTATGTGGAGCTTGAAATTATATAAGAATCTGTAGGATAGCAATATGTTTGATATTCTTATTCAGAGTAGAGCTTTTTCACTATTTAGATCTGTGTCATATCTGTCATATCGGGTTTGAATTTTCGCTCCAACAGACGCCATCATCAATAGATGAATGGCCGACTGGAGCGCGGCGTTTTCAAATCTTAAGGCATAGAGGTTGATTCAAAATGTTCCCTCACAATATATATATATATATATATCAGATTATTGCTTTTAAACGCATTTTGTCTGTTTTTTTGTTCGTAGCTTTTTATATAGAATAATGAATTAACGATATACAAAATTAAACAGGGTGCATGAGCATAAATTATTGAGCTCATGTTATAGGTGTATAAAAAATAACAAACTCATGTACCCCTGTGTTAGTATATTCACTGAAAAGAAAATTTCAAAGCCTTTTATTTGAAACAAATGATGAGTTCAATAAATTTCTGCATGATTAATTGTTTTTATTATTATTATTGTTTATGAACAACTTCCTCAGAGAGTCAGTATTAAGTACAGTTCATAGTTAGCCTGTATAGAAAAATAACTTCACTAGCGTACCTCTTCTTGTAAAAACAGTGTGTGTAGGTGCTAGAATTACACATGAAAAGTTAAAAAAATGTTATTGATATTTAACACAACTATTACTACCGGTTCAAAGTGGAAGCCTAAATCTAGTTTTCCTTGCGAAAATCTTTGCGAAGGACTTGAATGCAGTACGCTCTTTCATCGATCTCTATACTACAACTGGATCGCGCGCTGCATATGAGCAAGTGAGCTTTTGCGGTCCGGTTCTCTCGACAGCATTTCCCCCACCACTTATCCGTGTAGAAGCGCGCTCTTACACCGAATGGCTTACGGCGGTACCATGTTCGTCATCACAAAAACCGCTATATCTTCGTTTGTAGTGGCTTGTTTTTAAATTAGTCAACATATTTGTAATCCATATAAACGTGTGAAGATTATGGCATCAATTTCACTATTTTAGTCGAGGCATTCTGTAAGGTTTCTCTTTTTTTTCACGCAATGGAGTGAAATCACAAAGAGTCCCACAACAAAAATGTTTATTTATTTATTTATTGTGACAAATTTACAACGAGTGTGAAGGTGCAACAGACTCAGGTCCAAAACTGCTCCCTTCACAAATTTTGATATGCTGAAAACCCACAACTGACTATTGTGAGAAGAATCCCCTGATTCGATTTCACTGGTATTCTGCACCCCTGTGTGGGCTTATCCAGTGCCGTGTTCAGCTCCTCAAAGTTCACCACAAGAAGAAATAACAATAAACACACAAGAGCGATCTCAATCGGAGGCGCTTCACCAAATATTTATGTAAGTTGGGAGTGCTGATTGGCCGCCCAGGTGCAAAGTACCAGTGAAGTTTATCGGTGAACTGTTCACAAAGTATACCATGAGTTCACTGAAAAATGTGATTATCCTCCACTATCCAACTATGTAATGTCCACCTTGGGGCATTTAGTATCAGGCACAGTGGTAGGACTCCACCATACAGTGAAACTCGTTACCTAAACTATGCTGTAGCAAAGGTGCAAGACTCCATACAACCCCTGGTGTACTATATTACATAATTGTGGTCTGATTAAAGCTTAGAAGATCAGCCATTCTTTATCATTGAGTTATTAATAAATTTAGATTAATTTCCATGGTGTTGTTCTGCCTCAAGTTCTCATCTAGTGCTGACTACAATTCGTCACTGGTAGATGCAGTCTGCAACATTTACCAGTGTATTTTAACATATAATCTATACCCATACGTTCAAACAAAAGTGTACATGAGTATTCAAACATTGATGTAGCTTATACTACTTTTCCCAATCAAAAAGGTTAAATATGGGTAATAAAAGATAACAAAAAGTAAAGTTATATTGGTGGACTTTAAACAGGACAATACATATACATGTGGTTTAGAAACTAAATTTCAAATAATCTTTATTTTGTAGGAAAAGGATGGAAGAATAATTTGCAGGCTGAATTCAATAGATTCGTGTCAGGATTTTTTCAAGTTCTTAGCCATATTAACTTTCCCAACATTACATATTTTAGGAACAATAATTCTATCTTTCCTTTCTAATTTCGCTTTTAATGTACAAACCAATACATACAACTTAAGAGAAACAAATATTAAGCCTTCATATCACAGACTTCAAGTTTATGACAAATTTCCTTTTGAAGCTGGTTGAAAATTATTTGATAAATACCCGAATCAAATAAAATCCATAACTAGTTCACAAAAAAAGGCCTTTTATAGAATATATCATACAAAATTAATTTTATAGCATGAGCGAATATATAGATAGTTGAATTGAAATTATAATAAATTTTGAACACATTTTATCTTAGTGGTGCTGGCAATGGGGCCCAGATTAATATTTTTAATAGTAAAAACCCAATGAAGTTCTAAATAGTATGTGCCTTTTTTTGGTTTGCTTTCTTGTAGATTAGGAGGAAAATCGAATTTCGTTGGTATCACATTTTGCTTCAATTTTCTTCTTAAACCACCAACTTCGAAATGATCCTCATCTAAGTTCTTGCTACTTGAATGATGTGTAGGATTAAAAATTTTTCATTTTGAAGCCAGCAACCCATTTTGCTCTAACAACTGAGTCAGTAGAGAAACTGAAATACAATTATTCACTATTCCACTATTTAAATCTTCTATTGACTCATATCTTCTTCTTTTTAAAGTCAAAAATGCCTGTTTATAGCAATGCATTTATCCCATATGAGGAATTTCGGTACACTACAATTGATATTTGGCTGGAGAGTTACATTATGCTAAGATAATTGCCTAATTGGTAAATAGGTTTCAATTATACTTGATATCTTACTGAGTTATAGGCAAGAAGAGTGGGATTTGGAGCAGACTCAACGGTTGAAACATATATTATACATAGATGACTTTTCTACCCTGTTCTTAATTCAATCATGCTTGAAAATACATAGAACTAAACATACGCCTTCGTAATATTATGGAGAATACAATAGTCAAAACCGCATTAAATTCTATCAAGTCACAACAAAGGTATGCCAGTTTTTGTTCACGTGAACAAGGTAGCTCCATACGATTTGCAAGGCTGCAGCCGCACTTCTACACGGACTAGTGGTGGGGGAGAGCCGAGTGGCCGGACCGAAACTCCAACACACAGCGCGCGATCCAGTTGTTGTAGTATAGATATCGATGCGCTCTTTACGCATCGATTCTATTTCCGTGATGAAAGTTGATGTTCACGTACCGCCCCAGCATCTTGAGCTACGATATCCTCATCGTGCAATAAATTATAAACAGCGTGTGTTTGTGTCGTGCGCGAACAGTTTGAAAAATACCTTAACGTGTCAGCTGCATTTTACGGGGTAAAATCAATGGGGCCTTTCCCGACTCTGTATGGTGTAGTGTGCAACGTGAAAAGGGAATCACACACAACAAAAATGTGGCATGACCAAAATACAGGTATTTCAAATAAGATTGGATGATGCTGACGTATAATTCGTTCTCGAATGGAGCAAAGTTCCGTGTGGAATGATACAGAACTCATCATGCCTGGCATGGTACAAATAAATTACCGGATGATAATTTCAGACTACGTTCAGATGTGGAGACAGCGTTTGGTAGCATTGAGAGCTGAGTATAGGTCTAACATAAATAAATAAAAAAACTGATGAGTTTCTAATTATTTTTTGTATTTTTTAAAGAATATATACATTTTTTGAATTAGAATTTGAAGTAGAAGAAATATGCTGAATTTCTTGTTTGGATAAGAATTATGTAGGCCGTACTATATTTATAGTATATCCGTATAATTCATCGTATTATGTAGGGATATATCAAATTGATTTTTGAACAGTGTGATAAATATGATATCATAGTCATTCAAAGGAAAGCTCAAATAATAAAATATTGGACGATTTGTTAATACTTAGATTGAGATAAATAAATTATATTGAGGTATTTATTCCGCAACTCACCCCCAAAGTTTTCTATGAACATTTCAATACAATTGAACATAACTTACTATGAGTTTATTTGTTTATTCGTTTTTAAAACTTGTAAGAGTTCTAGAGATATTTGAATCTTGCGATTTCGTAAATGCAATTGGAGGTTTAGCATGAAGACTTATAAAAACTATAATTTTATCGTCTTACTGTCTATCTATAACTCTCCAACTCAGCTCTTTATTTAGCTGTCCACTCTGTTTACGCGGAAGGTAGTGAAAATTTTAAAATGTTGTAATAACATTATTTTTTAGATTTTTGAGCGCTTTCATTTAAGACCAGAACGAAATTTCTACGATATAAATTCGCGAAGATACCATATGCGGGTATTTTGTCATTTTATTAATTTTGGGACTTTTTATTTCCACACAGCTAATGACAAAACTATCCAACAGATTTCGATGAAACTTGGGATATAGGTTCTGTTCATCGAGTAGATGCCCGCAATTGAATGAAATTTTGAAAATTGCCCCTTCACCCCTCCATTTGGGGCCCCAAAATTTTGAAGTTTTGAAACTTTTTTCCAAAAATGAAATCGATGGACTTGATAGTATAGGTATAGAAAATTTGAAAAAAAATCGGATTATTAGGGGAGACTGGAGAAATTTTAAAATTTTCGTGAATTTTCAAATTTTGGTCAACTTTGAGCACTTGATGTGAAAAATCTGTAATGAGTTGAGATTTCGGACTACCAAAAGCGATTGAAAACATGTTTAAACTATTTACATTTAAAATTTCAAATCATTTAATGTCCGATTAAGCTCTGTAGCTCTGTCCGAATAATAACTGAAAGTTGAAAGTTGCAATATTTTGAATTTAACATTTTATCGAATGTAAATGTCGCGATCCTAGCGGTTAAAAATTGAAAGTGATTCACACAGTTGCCACCGCCAAATTCGACATTTTCAATAAGCAGCGTAACCAGTGTGCTCACTCGTAGTCGGTTATTTAGCAACCGTTCTACGGAAGTCAAATACTTAACACAGTTTGATAAATGTTCGTTATGTGAAAAATTAGACTGTTTCACCTTGCTGTCAGAGTGCTCTCAATGCAACGACGTTTGTCGTCATAATTGTTCTTTGGTATGTATTTAAACTTAGCAATTTATTGCAATTTTTGAAATCTTGTGAAAAATTCTCAAATTAGGTACCTATCTATCTAATTTCTTTATCCTCTTCAGTCCCAAATTGTTAATATGATTGATTTCACGTTTTCTCTTGTTTTATCCTGCTATACTGATTGATTATTCAAAGTCAATGATATTGGAATAAATTTCAATAATCTAAATAACTCAAATTGAACTCAAATTGAAAATAACAGATTAGGTTATATTTACATTTATCTGGGCCCAGGCCGTGTGTCCAGCATACTGGACTCAATATTTATGTCATCACAAAGTCTCTTCTCAATCTCAATCTAATTTAACAAACTTTGTTGTTAACTGCTTATACATAAATTAATGTTGCTACAGTGATATGACGTGAAAGTCTGGATAGTCAATGTTAAGGTGTGGTGCAACAGACACAGTCACAACGTCATGTTTGTTCATTCAGTATTAACCATAACTGGCTCACTTATAGCTGGAATAATTTTGTAGCAACCAGTGAGGATAAATATCTTTTATCAAATAACATAGCATTTCACTGTTTTAAAAAAATTGACTCTCTCCCCATCCATTGTGTTTGCAGTGTTTTACCTCTATAACAAGTAGGTAATTAAAAAAAAAAAACTGATATCCTCTCCAAAAAATTCTCCAAAAAAGAATTCGTCACCCGTCCTCTCTAAAAACTCTGGTGTGGAAACTAAAATTTGTGTACCAAAAAAAGTCAAACAAAATGTTATATAAGCTTTCTGTAAGAAAATGTTTTGATATAAATAAGAAACCCGTCTCCTTTTGCAATATACATATGTAAAAATTTGGAAGAAATTTTGGGGGAGGGCGAGGGCGCTCAATAATTTAGAAAATTCATAAACACTTGTTAGCTCAAACACTGAAAGTTTGATTTCTGAAAGTTTACCATCTTTCCAATTCGTGATTTTTAAGTGGGTGAGATTGAGCGCCCTCGCCCTCCCCCAAAATTTCTTCCAAATTTTTACATATGTATATTGCAAAAGGAGACGGGTTTCTTATTTATATCAAAACATTTTCTTACAGAAAGCTTATATAACATTTTGTTTGACTTTTTTTTGGTACACAAATTTTAGTTTCCACACCAGAGTTTTTAGAGAGGACGGGTGACGAATTCTTTTTTGGAGAATTTTTTGGAGAGGATACAACTATGTACTATGAAACTTTGTGTTGCACTATAAGCTATAATAACATTTCTCCCTGGTGCTATAGAAAGAGACAATATTATATTTATTTTTTATCAATTATTGCTCACATTCATATACACTGAAATATTCCGAAACTCAAACACAAGATTGTATTTTGTTAAAAACATTTTTATTATGATCGCTTAGTCTTCTTCTAGAGAAAGGTGCGTCATTTACTCTTCAACTAGTAATCGATCTACTCGCTGTACCTCGCCTTTCCTTTAGACATGATACATTATCGAATTCTTGCGACCTCAACGATGACAATTCCGTAGTTTTACATAGAAAAGAGGAGTCTGATGACGGCCATTTCAGAACTTTGCGACAAAGTTGGCGAAAAACTTCGCCTCCCGTTTGGGTAATGTTGAATCATCTAAATGTTTAATAGAAACCACTTAGTTCCCGTCCTACTGGTCTGGTCTGCTCACTCTCCCATCTTCTAGAAACTTTGCGTGCTTTTACCTACATTCAACTCTGGAAATGTACTACGTGAATGATCGGATGGGCCACTTTAAAACATAAACGTAGGATTAATAAACACAGAGATAAAATAAGATTTTTCGTTTGCCCCATAAGTTACACTTAGAAGAATCCATCTCTGCTTATGGAAGAAGTGCTCAATTAGTGTCGTAGAGAGAATTTAGTAGAAGTGCGCGGGCAATGAAGGAGCGTGGAGACATGAAAGCAAGTTTGGTTTTCCACTATTTTGGGTGTTATTTAATCTGTACAATGTAAATGAAAATGGTATTTAATTGTCTTAACATTCTCCCTCGTACATTCAAATTTCGATTTTCCAATTTCATTACCGCCGTTTAAGTCAATAAAATGGAGCGAATTCGACCTTTTTGTGATAATCAAGCATTGATAACTGACAGCCGATAGAACGAGGGAAGAAACTTGAGGCAGTGTTCATTCGCTTTAAATCATTGGTAATTTTTGGGGTGATCTTTTGTTTTTCAGGGAAAAAATAATTCTATGCTACGAGTTTGCAACCAAATTGTAAGAGCACAAACTCATTTTTCACTGCTCAAGATATGTTTCACTGTTTTCACTATTTCTCATGTTTTATTGTTATAGGTCAAGATAAATTTAATAAGTTAAATTAAAGTTAAGTTCGATAGTTTCAATACCCACTTTAAAATAATTACTTCATATTCGCTACTTTTTCGGACAGCCAATAATATCTTTTCTATATTAACTGAGAGGAAATCTTGGCAGCCGTCATAGAATAGAGATAATTGTGTTAACTTATTATAGCAATGCTCTGATAGGGGTTGAGGCAGTATTCAAAAATTCATGACGCAGGGATAGGACAGGACGGCTCCCTGCAGCTGTACTGGTGCTCTTCCGATGTTTTGAAAATTTTGAATTATGAAGCAAGTGCAAAGTTTCTTCGTGCGCAAATTACGCCTACTTTTTGTCTCATCAATCTTTCGCGACTGCCATTTCACGTCCTGACTCTAAGACGAAAACTGTGAGACCTTTTAAAGTTTCGCTCAGTGCTCAGGGCTTTCGTATTTTTCGATAAATTTAATTATTGTTGTATGTTGTATCACTACTATCTAAAGCGCGTGAAAAGTACATATTGCTTGAAATTACATCCTATCTATGACACACAGATGAAGTTAACAATCTGATGAAACTTGAATTTCTGTTTTTGTACTTAACATGTAATTAGACAATGAATAGCATATTCATTTTTGAGAAATATCGGTGAAAAATTAAGTAGCTATTGCTTTATTATCTTATTTCTTTTGGACATAGTATAAAGAAGTGATAGTGTTACTATCATTATAGCTTGTATATTGTATAGGAGGCGTAATATTTATGAGGGTTTGCCCTGTTGTCTCCGAAAATAAATTATTTTACTCCATACACTTGTTTGGTCAGTTACCAACAAAGTCTCCTTCATTTTTTCACAATTTCTCATTTTTGTCCCCCACATTTCCGATCCCCCCATAAATTCCTCACCACTATAAATTCAGGCGAGAACTTATTGAAAAAATTCCTATTCCATTTATCTTATTGGCTATCAAATACAGATATTTACATTGGGTTTCTAAAAGTATTATTATTATTATAAAGCACTGCCATAAAGACTAAAGATTAATAAATAATGAGATGCAATAATAAGTGGCATAAACTTAAAAATAACTGTTAATTATACTAGGAGACAACCCAAATACTAATGCCTACACCGAATATTGAGGGTTTTCCAGGAGCTGTTTCAAAAGCTTCTAATAAGTGGCAATTTATTGAATGCTAAAATTTTTATGATACAATTTTTTGATTGACACTGCTGTTTTTTGTCTAACCTAAGGAATATTTAAACGACCACCTTTTCTTGTATGATGATCATGCTGATCTTATCTACATTTTAGTGTCTCCAGGTAATTTTTTACCCCAAGGAAGAGAAGAACAGAGATAAGTAGTGGACGACAGTGTTCAAAGTGGTCTGGAATAGCCATCAGTCTCACTTCTTCTTTTTTTAAAGCAGCGGTATTCGACCTACGTTAACAGATCCTCCCAAATAATGAGCCCGCTGAATATGACACGCTGAAAGATCCAAAAGTTCTCAAGTAATGTTTTGGAATTATATTTTTGAGCTTCCTAATGAAAAACCAACTCTACTGAGTCGACCACCCAACCATTCTCACACAACTAGTAAATGTGACATCTTCAAGTCATCTTCATCTTCTATCAAGGACAATTCAAAAGAGTTTAGAGTTTTTGAAGAGTTATTGAAGAGTTTCAATATCATTGGCTACTTGATAGGTTAAATACATAAAATTAAATAAGGTTACATAAAGTTAAATACATACAAATTCTTGAAGTAATTTTTTCTAAATTCTTAAGTTATATACGATGGATTTCGTTCTTTCTTTATTCAGTGATAAGTAATTAGCCGGAAACCATGAAGAGACTTCCTCATGTACCTTAGTAATCTTCGTTCTAAATATGTCAAGATCTGCATCAGATGAGAACAATGTTGTGTCATAAGCATAGACAAGCTTACAACCTGATAGCATATTATCACATTTAAAGACACAGGTTGATTTCAAGAGGCATTATAATTCCTTCATAATACCTTTGAAGACCAAGTCGTTTTCTTGATACATATTCTGATTCGACTTTAGGAGCTGTAGTATGCTTTAGGACGCTGTTGAAGATGAGAACAGGAATGGCAAACATTGGTATCGCACTAATTATGCAGAAGACCTTGCGAGTTTTATCCATAATTTTTATACGCTTTTTCATCTTCAGATAATTTTCAAGAGTTAAGACTATGAATGACAGACACTAGTTGAGGCTCTGATTATAATTACACATCTCTAAATTTGAATTGTAATGAAAAAACAAATAATAAATACAGTACACCTTGCTGGTTATTAGTAGCTGTGTCGACCTGTGAGCCGACTTCTTGTGATCTAATTAAAAAGTATATCAGAATTTTGTACCATTTTTGTACCTTTTTGTACCACCAAAATAAAATTTTGTACCACTCACATTAAAAAGTTATTAATGATTCAAAAGTCGGCTCACAGGTCGACGTCTAAAAACACAAGTATGTCCTAGGAGAGAATGAACTGTGCCATATTTTTGTACCATTTTTGTACCTTTTTGTACCACCAATATATATTTTTGTACCATCTCTGATAATAACTGAAAGTGAAATTTAAAGTCGGCTCACAGCTCCTATGTCGACCTGTGAGCCGACCATTGCAAATCAAAACAAAAACTACACCATCGTTTTCAGCGATTTTTGTACCTTTTTGTACCACCAACAAAAAATTTTTAACTCCTTCTGATTTCACAGTAGATGAGATTCAAAATATGGATAATCTGTATCACAGATTTTGATACAGAATCAGATTATCAATCAATACAGACCCAATATGCATGTATTTCAAGAATTAAGAACGACATCATCTCAAACATGTTCTTGAACATCACAGTCGATGTAGGCCTAATAATAATTTTTTAATACTCCAATTTCAAAAGAATATCAATGAGAAATATTATGATGATGCAGGTTACCTGTTATAAGCAAAGCTCTGTACTACAATAGACCGTGTCCTGCTTTTGAAATATGTATAATTTGTAATTTGGCACCATATAAAAAAATTGCACTCTTTTCTGTTACATGGTAGAGAAGATTGAATTATTTGTTTTATTCCATATCAAGGTTTTTGATACGAAAAAAGTGTAGTCCATACTGGACCTGATCAATAGGATCCACGGTCAATTTAACCATGTATTGATTTGAAAATATGTATATTCTATCATTTGAGTCCTTTCTGAATTTTTGTACCCCTTCTTTATGCTAAGTACAAGAGATTTAAATATTTGTTTTCTTCCGTATCAACGATTTTGATACGGAACATATGTGTAGCTCATACTTCACCTATTATGCATACATTTCTGAAATTGATCATTCCATAGTTTGACACTTGATGTTAGACATCATGAACAATCATGAAACATTTTTGTTCCACTCCCAATCACGGGGTATCATGAACAACTGTAATTGGGGGGTACAGGTCAATAAATTGCCTTAACTAGCTATTATAGTCAATCAAATCATGTATTGATTTGTAAGTATGTATATTCTATCATTTGAGTCCTTTTTGAATTTTTGTACCCCTTCTTTTTGCTAAGTAAGAGAGATTTAAATATTTGTTTTCTTCCGTATCAACGATTTTGATACGGAACATATGTGTAGCTCATACTTCACCTATTAAGCATACATTTCTGAAATTGATCATTCCATAGTTTGACACTTGATGTTAGACATCATGAACAATCATGAAACATTTTTGTTCCACTTCCAATTTCGGGTTAAAATGAACAAAAGTAATTGGAGGGTACAGGTCAATAAATTGCCTTAAGAATCTCTTATGGTCAATTTAACCATGTATTGATTTGAAAGTATGTAAATTCTATCATTTGAGTCCATAACGAATTTATTCCACTCAGCTGACTGCAGCAATACTTTTGGACTTTTTGAATTCGTTTTCAACAGGATTGTTGAATCTATTCTTTTGTTGAATGGATTCGAAGATTTCTGAAAGCATTGTTGCAGTCAACTGAGTAGAGTAATTCCGAAATTAGTCAATATTAGTGTCAAAAGATTATGTCAACATTGCAGTCCGTGGTGGATCAAAAAGTCAATGATTCATAAAACTCAAATTTTATAATCAAGTTTTTTAATTTAATTCACAATTATGTACAATTTCAATTGTAATTTTACTTTTTTAAATATAAGTAGAAGCCAGTAAACAGGTTTGAACAAAGACAGGATTCTTTCTTACAAATAATGTGTGACTTATGAAATATATTGATTAAAATTTTTACAAAACAGTTTCTAGGTTATTTCTTATACAGTTCTTATATCCACAGGTGTTTTAATTATTTCACAACTTTTACCAGCTATCTAGCATACAATTTTTTTGGCAAGTGCTGCACATCAATTTCTTCTATTCTATATAAATGGAAGCCAACTGTCAAGGATCACGTTTCTGACATTGTTTTTTCTCGAGGTTGTTTGAATAAAATCATTCTAAGGAATGGGCCTACTACCGAATAATGATTTGAGTCACCAAGTGAAAGGCAAAACTGAATGCTAATAAATAAGAGGAAACAACAGATTACTCATTTTCAAAGGCAAATCATACAAGAATTCAGGCTACTGCATCAGTTATTCACTTTAATACTGTACCTTACCTGGAAGAATTCCGAATAGCGTATTGAATGAGTCCTACTGAATTTTTTATTCGTTTTTAAGCAGAGTACACACTTTAATCAAGCACAGTACAAAATAATAATAATGGTGTGGCGAAGCACATCGTATGGAACCCTTTCCAAGCTCGTTTCCACTGTTAGGTTCAACCGTCAGTTTAAAACAAGTTAAAGCTTTAACCTGTCACAATTTCGAATATTTCACGGTTTAAACAGAGGAATAACTTAAATACTGTGTTCTCAGTATGAAACAATTGAAAAGATCAGCAAGCTCAGAACCGTGTCCATCTGAAAATTTTTTCCAATAATTGCCATACAAGAATGGCATTTTCTATGGAATTTGGTACTTAAGTATACGGCAATATTTTTTTGTACAATATGAAACTTTCAACATTTTTTCATAATGTTTAGTTTTTAAATTAATACTGTAGTATACAAAGTAAATCAGTACACAAATAAGCCTATTTAAATCCCAATGTCGTATTTGCTGTTTCGTGTCATGCCAGAAAATTATTCAGACTCTTCTGTATTATTTTATCGGCTTCACTGAAGCATAGAATATGCAAAGAAAATGGTGACGGTTCAAACTCTACATAGTCGAGGTTCGGGGGTTCACCCCGGAGATAAAGGTAGTTTTCTGCATCTTTGGAATGCACATCTGAGATATTTACTACTTAATTTCTGGTTGACCCCCTAATCCTCCCCCTGTCAATGGCCTGGCTGCGTCTATATAGAAATGTTTGCAACTTTCAAGTTTTAAAATTTCTAGTTTGGAGGCAAAAGATTTTTTATATGTACTTTGAAAGTGTTTGAAATGTTATATTCGGATGTCTTGATTGTTAGTGTTTTGCACAGGCACAGACCACATTGACAATTCGAAAATTTCGTTTGAAACTAAACAAGTTTGCAACATTTTTTGAAATCATTATTGGAAAATTGCCAGTTTTCTTGAAAAGTTGCCAAAATTTCTGTTGCAAGCTGCTGTGTAAAGCAGCTTATACATTTGCTATGAATTTTAAACTTTTAACCGTGATCACAATAATATACGAATATAGTTATTAATTTTATGTATGTGAAAGCACTAGTATGTATTATAGAGCACTTGAACTTTCTTAGCTGTTCATAATCATAACATAACATTTAACTTAATATAATAGATGTTATGACTTTTTGATTCATAACCGGTTCTCACACTCCAGTAATGACCAGAGACTAAATCACGGGATCAAACGATCCTGGTTCAATTTAGATACAGGTTCAATTATTCATTCATTGCGTTGTACCATCACAAACAAATTCTGATCTTGGATTGGCCAATCCTAGAACATGATCCACTTAGACGAATTTATATTCAAATATTAGTACATTCTCTACCAGCTGTTAGCATGACAATGACAATGTATAAATCTGCTAAAATACAACCTGACTTGAAATAAATATTTACAACCTGAGCCACGGCCATCTCTAACTTCAAGCTACAAATTTTGCACTTTATGCACATGTATTCTAAAACAAAAAAAAAACCGACTTCCATGAAACGATACTCAAACATTAAAATACTCACCCGCTAAAATGCAGGAGTATTTACTTTTGAAACTAAGAACATTTTAAATTCAATACAAGTAATCTTCTGAAGGTGGAGCCAAATTTTCTATAAACTTCTCACATAATAGAGCATTTCTTGTTAACTGCAGAGAATATTTGGCTCCGACATCAAAAGATTACTTGTATTGAATTTAAAATGTTCTCAGTTAAAAGTAAATACTTCAACTTTTTAGTATGTGAGTATTTATTGTTTGAGTATCATTTCATTGCAGTCTGTTTCTTTTTTGTTTTAAAATTTGTTCTAGTTCAAGCATTTTAGTTGCATTTTCAAACTTTAAAAGCATGAAAAAATTCTTATAGTCTACATTATAAAATATTCATCAAATTAGCACCCCAATGTAGCATACAAACTGAAGCAACTAGAAATGCACCTATAAGAAAAATTGATAAACTACGGAAAATTGTACAACTTTCTATTTAATGTAGAGTATTCTATTTAGGAAAATTAAAATAGCTGAAAGCTTCTTAAAAGTGAAATGGCCTTTGATTCATCATTTTAATGTGCTCCATTTCTGAATACACCTACACTGATGAATTAATAACTGTGAAGAATATTGTTCTATTATCTTTTTGAAATTAACGATCTCAGAACATTTTTCACTCTAACACATGATTGAAACTATATAACCTTATTGCTATGACTCCATAACATTAACTAAATTATTTAAAATGCTCATATGAACAGAAATATGATATTGAAGTTGAAATGAGACATCCATGAATGCTCCTTTTTGTTCAATATTGGGCTAAGAATTAGACCGATCCTTGCAAAACGTGGATGGGACCACAGCTGAATGATAATCTTTCTTAAAAAATTCAGAGAAATCGGTTCAATAATGTTCGAATAGTTCATGTAGGGGAGAGTGGAGTACATTCGGCACATTTTGAAACTTTACTCTTTTTATAATGTTTTTGTAAATTGTAAACACTTTATCTTTGGTAATTTAGATTTTTTAATATGTCCACTAGCTACTACCACAGACTCAACCTCTTATAAATTTTCTTCTTCAAGTTAATGAGCATATTAGAAAGTCATTACAAAATGCCGAATGTACCCCACTTGAGAAAACTCAAGTTACAAGTTATGATACATTGAAATGTATGTACGAAATTCAAACACCTAACAAATAAGAACACAATGAATAGGAAAGTCAGGATTGCAATTATGAGAATAATTCGGCAGCAATCATACTGTATGATTAAGAACAAGATGGCTACTATAAAAGGCCGCCTAACATATCTACTTATCTACCAAACCACATTTGATATACACTTTATACTAATCGTCAACTGTGCGTGATCTGTTATTAAGGACCCGGCATTGCCTTATTGAAATTGTGCCGTCTGTGCAGAAGCTCTTAAGAGGAAAATTCTATCTACATTTTTCAAGTTTGGTACGCAGCTTCCTCGTAGTAGTAAAAGTGAGGCCTCCATTGATTGAAGTTTGGGGGCGAATATAGAAATAATTAAATAAATAATAAAACAATAGATTCACACTAAAGGATCTAGGTTAGTTAAGGCTGGCGGAAATGTTCACATTCAAAAGCTGGTTCACTTTGGATACAAAAAAATTATGATTATTACAAAGATTGCTGCTCAGCCCAATTATCAACTACATTTTAACAGTGCAAACGTGACTGTATTCATTTCCGATTGTGTTCAATTATTTTCTTACATTGTGAAATTGCAAAATACATAGACAAAATATTGAGGCATGATCTGCTAAAGAATAATAATTGAGGAAACGGTTTTATAAGAACTGGAGTAGATATTGTAGCGAGTCTAAATTGGAGTCCAATTCATCATAATTGGTAGAATAAATAATTGGCAATATATTACTGGGAGGAAAACAATTGCGAGTCTAAATAGATATGTCAATTTCCAAAGGGTCACTTTTGAGCATCGCCGCGGCAACTGCAGTTTGTTTTCTGGGTTATTATGACAAACATATTCTAAAGAGTCCCTTAAATGAATGCATTCTGCTGTTTGTTGCTATCATCTGTTGTATTCTGCTGTTTGCAGACACAGCTATCTTTTTTCTAGAAGAATGAGAAATGTTGTTTGGCGCGTGATGAGGGTTATAGGGTTGGTTTCCTTGCTACTCATAAAAACATGCCGACCTATTCTCTTCGAAGCAAGTTTCTTTTTGCAAATGGAACGTTCTCTCTCTTTTTCTATGTCTTCGATCTCTCATATAATGATAGAAGTTCTCAATTCTTAGAAGAGGAAAGTAGTTTTCAATGGCTTATTATAGTTTAAAAAGTGTTTAGGGGTGGTTTTGACAATTTGACGTGTTCCCCAACTCTGAATAGAGTCCAGCCACATTCATGAGCAATATGTGTATGGCTGAGTTCAACAAATTTTTAGAGTTGAAGTGTCATGTATTTAAAAGTGTTGATCTCAATTAAAGTAAATTCGTATGGCTTTTCGTGGTGGGGAGACCCTTACGGGTAGTTCCACCTCGCCGCTTTTTTAACGACTGCTTTTTTTCTTTTATATGCAACCGGGACCGACGGCTTAACGTGTCCTCCGAAACGTACTACAATTGAGTACTACATTTATACAGTATTTCGTTTATACAGAAGTTCGTTTGAATTTTAAATTTTTAAATGTTCAATTTCCACATGTAGCCTAGCTGAAAATTTATTTGCTTGCCACAACCTGCTCTACACTATTAGACAGAAAGGACGATAAAATGAGAAATAAAATAGCTGAATTTGCAATATAGTTCATTATGAAAGCTTGTTACAAAAATGTTTCATGATTGTTCATGATGTCTAACATCAAGTGTCAAACTATGGAATGACCAATTTCAGAAATGTATGCTTAATAGGTGAAGTATGAGCTACACATATGTTCCGTATCAAAATCGTTGATACGGAAGAAAACAAATATTTAAATCTCTTGTACTCAGCATAAAGAAGGGGTACAAAAATTAAAAAAGGACTTGAATGATAGGATTTACATACTATCAAATCAATACATGGTTAAATTGACCATAAGAGATTCTTAAGGCAATTTATTGACCTATACCCTCCAATTACTTTTGTTCATTTTAACCCGAAATTGGAAGTGGAACAAAAATGATTCATGATTGTTCATGATGTCTAACATCAAGTGTCAAACTATGGAATGATCAATTTCAGAAATGTATGCTTAATAGGTGAAGTATGAGCTACACATAAATGTTCCGTATCAAAATCGTTGATACGGAAGAAAACAAATAATTAGATCTCTTGTACTTAGCATAAAGAAGGGGTACAAAAATTAAAAAAGGACTCAAATGATAGAATTTACATACTTTCAAATCAATACATGGTTAAATTGACCATAAGAGATTCTTAAGGCAATTTATTGACCTGTACCCTCCAATTACTTTTGTTCATATTAACCCAAAATTGGAAGTGGAACAAAAATGTTTCATGATTGTTCATGATGTCTAACATCAAGTGTCAAACTATGGAATGACCAATTTCAGAAATGTATGCTTAATAGGTGAAGTATGAGCTACACATATGTTCCGTATCAAAATCGTTGATACGGAAGAAAACAAATATTTAAATCTCTTGTACTCAGCATAAAGAAGGGGTACAAAAATTAAAAAAGGACTCGAATGATAGAATTTACATACTTTCAAATCAATACATGGTTAAATTGACCATAAGAGATTCTTAAGGCAATTTATTGACCTGTACCCTCCAATTACTTTTGTTCATTTTAACCCGAAATTGGAAGTGGAACAAAAATGTTTCATGATTGTTCATGATGTCTAACATCAAGTGTCAAACTATGGAATGATCAATTTCAGAAATGTATGCTTAATAGGTAAAGTATGAGCTACACATATGTTCCGTATCAAAATCGTTGATACGGAAGAAAACAAATATTTAAATCTCTTGTACTTAGCATAAAGAAGGGGTACAAAAATTCAAAAAGGACTCAAATGATAGAATATACATACTTTCAAATCAATACATGGTTAAATTGACCATAAGAGATTCTTAAGGCAATTTATTGACCTGTACCCTCCAATTACTTTTGTTCATTTTAACCCGAAATTGGAAGTGGAACAAAAATGTTTCATTATTGTTCATGATGTCTAACATCAAGTGTCAAACTATGGAATGATCAATTTCAGAAATGTATGCTTAATAGGTGAAGTATGAGCTACACATATGTTCCGTATCAAAATCGTTGATACGGAAGAAAACAAATATTTAAATCTCTCTTACTTAGCAAAAAGAAGGGGTACAAAAATTCAAAAAGGACTCAAATGATAGAATATACATACTTACAAATCAATACATGATTGGATTGACTATAATAGCTAGTTAAGGCAATTTATTGACCTGTACCCCCCAATTACAGTTGTTCATGATACCCCGTGATTGGGAGTGGAACAAAAATGTTTCATGATTGTTCATGATGTCTAACATCAAGTGTCAAACTATGGAATGATCAATTTCAGAAATGTATGCATAATAGGTGAAGTATGAGCTACACATATGTTCCGTATCAAAATCGTTGATACGGAAGAAAACAAATATTTAAATCTCTTGTACTTAGCATAAAGAAGGGGTACAAAAATTCAAAAAGGACTCAAATGATAGAATATACATATTTTCAAATCAATACATGGTTAAATTGACCGTGTATCCTATTGATCAGGTCCAGTATGGACTACACTTTTTTCGTATCAAAAACCTTGATATGGAATAAAACAAATAATTCAATCTTCTCTACCATGTAACAGAAAAGGGTGCAATTTTTTTATATGGTGCCAAATTACAAATTATACATATTTCAAAAGCAGGACACGGTCTATTGTAGTACAGAGCTTTGCTTATAACAGGTAACCTGCATCATCATAATATTTCTCATTGATATTCTTTTGAAATTGGAGTATTAAAAAATTATTATTAGGCCTACATCGACTGTGATGTTCAAGAACATGTTTGAGATGATGTCGTTCTTAATTCTTGAAATACATGCATATTGGGTCTGTATTGATTGATAATCTGATTCTGTATCAAAATCTGTGATACAGATTATCCATATTTTGAATCTCATCTACTGTGAAATCAGAAGGAGTTAAAAAATTTTTGTTGGTGGTACAAAAAGGTACAAAAATCGCTGAAAACGATGGTGTAGTTTTTGTTTTGATTTGCAATGGTCGGCTCACAGGTCGACATAGGAGCTGTGAGCCGACTTTAAATTTCACTTTCAGTCATTATCAGAGATGGTACAAAAATATATATTGGTGGTACAAAAAGGTACAAAAATGGTACAAAAATATGGCACAGTTCATTCTCTCCTAGGACATACTTGTGTTTTTAGACGTCGACCTGTGAGCCGACTTTTGAATCATTAATAACTTTTTAATGTGAGTGGTACAAAATTTTATTTTGGTGGTACAAAAAGGTACAAAAATGGTACAAAATTCTGATATACTTTTTAATTAGATCACAAGAAGTCGGCTCACAGGTCGACACAGCTGTTATTAGTTAGAAAACTGAATAAAAACAGGAAGTAATTAGACCGTTGATAATTGGCAACAGAAGCATCGCAAAGAAGATTATGATTATTATATGAATGTGAGAGGTACTCGCTGATACAATTTGCGTGAAAGTGGAGAAAAGTATTTCTGTCACTCTGTCTCTATTGTGAGAACAGGAACAGTATGTGAGACAGAGGCAGGAATACTGAGAAGGATAGAGGATATGACACGTATCCCAGCAGTAGCCAAGTTTGCATGCTTGCTTAACCTGACATTTTCCTCGCCTCGAGGTTGTTATAAATTTATGGCGGATGAATTTACTCGGCTCTTCACTGTCCTGTGTATGGCGGCGGCGGCAGACGGCGTTGGAGCCCATTCCCCTTATTAGGCAGCATGTCTCCACTGATAAAAGTTAGATGCCTGGCAAGTAGGCAGGCAGCGCAGCAGCTAGAACAGCTACTTGAGCGAGACTGCTGTGTACATATTTGCTAGTCGACCAAGTGCCACACTTCAAACATCATTCGCTGAACAATACTGCTATAGTATAGCAATACTGCACAGTACATCAATACTACTGCTATAGAGTAGCAATACTGCTGCCAGAGCGAGAATAAGATGACACAACTAGCATCAAAGAACTGCATTTTGATTGCAGTCCACATCAAAGATATGCCCGTGAACTAGATTTTGTTAACATAATTCTATTCTGTTCCTCAGTTTCTTAGGTTACGATCTTGCGACTAAATAAATCTTAGGAAAAATGTATTTATCTCTCTAATAAAGACTTTGTTTCGAATATCTGAACTTATAAAAACACTTGGAAACCTTATAAAATCAAGGAGCTCGTTCCTTGTTAAACATAGTCACTTGAAGAAGCATTTTTTTCGGATTGATTTATTTAACTAATCGTCTAGTCTATTCACATTCTTCAAGTTGATAAGTGGAAGTCTGATGTCTAAATAATTATAGAAATTGAAACTATTAACTTTTTAAGTGAATTCAACGACTTGCAGTCAAATTTTCATTAAGAGTAAGTAGAATTTACTTACTCTGTGGGCCGAACGTTTTCGAATCTTTCACAGAGTAAGTAAATTCTACTTATTCTTAATGAAAATTTGACTTCAAGTCGTTGAATTCACTTAAAAAGTTGATATTAACAACGCAGTTCGTCATGGAACTGCGGAATAGGAATAGAAATTGAATTCAAGGTTTTGAAAGATTCAATATATCATTTCAGATATAAAGTTAAACCTCATAAGTTTTAAAATAGATCGTCCATGAAATAAAACTTCAAAGCATATAGCTTCAGAACTGTTTTAGTGGACTCAGCCACAGAGAAATAAGAAATTGTGTGGCTCAATATCGTTCCTGTGGCTCGGCATACTGAAAGTTCTATCAGCTTAGTAGACTAGTAGTTCTGTGAACAGTAGACCTCACGCCCAAGAATAATAGTGTGCTTGCACAGAGGAATACACTTGATGATTGTCTCAAAATCAAACACAAAAATCGCATTCAAAGAATTCTTCCAGATCCAACAATTAGACACCCTCGCATAAGGCGAAACCCTCAGGAATTTTGGAAGAACACAACTTGAGAAAATATAAGGGAGGGGGTAAAGATAAAAAAGCATTTCATTTCCATTGTCAAAGTCACAATGTAAATGGGTGTCTTTAGATTTTATTTCTAGTACTAGCATTTTACCCGGTCTTGCCCGGGAATCCAATTTGGAGTTTTTCTTTGGTAGATAACTGATGGTAGCGGTCACTAAGTTGAATTGAGTTGAATTTCTTATTAAATTCATTAGATCCTTGAATTTTATTCTTTGTCAATCCCAGCAAGCTTTGATTCAAGTAACTTTAATTCATGCTTTTAATTGATTCATTTTTAATAATATTAACGTAAGTAATATAAATTGATTCCAAAAAATCCCCGTTCAAGCCCAAACAACATTGGATCTAGTTGAATTACGAATATTTATTATTGTTTTAAAAAAGCTTCGTATTTATTTATTATCATTAAATGAAAATATCATTAGAATGAAAATAATAGTTTCTCTTACAGGACAAAATTCAGAGCAAACTATGAGAATAAATTATACAAATTAAATAATTTCAACTAAATTGGTTTTGAAATTGGAAAACTTATTATTTGGTACGATTGACTTCTGTGAGAAAAACAATTTTGTTTATACCTAAATTTGAATCCTAGTTCTCAAGCATGATGATTAGCTGCTCTACGCACTGCGCTTATATTAATTTAATTAATACCGTTATATAAATTCATTCAACAGACTTGTGAAATCTCATCTGATTTGAACAATCATCTGTATGGAAAATAGAAACGCCTCTTATTCTGGCGCGATATGAGTACTGTCACCAAACCTGAGCCAGCCATGCTACACAATATTATTTATCCAATTCCCCGCCTTTAATGCGTCTCTGATTTGAAGGAACTAGCGAATATGAATGCACATATTTTGCAACATAGTTGATGAGTAAAAGTCAGATACAATGGACAGCATTTCAATACTTGCAAACGCATGAAACTCGAAAAAAGATTAAAACAACAGGTGCCCACTCTCTCACTCTCTCTTCCTTTCTCTTCATCTCTCTCTTTACAGCACCATTCTCACTTGATCTCGAAGCAGCATCGTCTGAAACTTATTTTCCATGACTGGCTAAGCGTTCGAGTCCAAGTAGATTAAGAAGATTTCCATTCAGACTTGATGGGCTTGGCTGTAAGCCGGAAATTGAACGCTAACTTTGGGGCCGGAAGCCGATGTCTCTTTAGGTGGTTGGAGGAAGGCGATGAAGGAGGCCGAGCTGCAGAAATGCATTGCATTCACAGATCCTTATCTAGTTGAAGAGTCCGGCTATCGATTCCACGAAAGATTCCAATATTGATATTCAAATTGATTGGCCCACTTGCTTGGTAATTGGATTGGCTGTAATCAAACATTATGCTTAGCTATTTTGTTATGATTGCATTGCATTGAATTATATTCATAATCTTCAAGGGCGCCGGGAGAAGTTGCAAATAGGTGAAGTTCCACCCCTTAACCCCTGGCGATCTAGGAAAACCAAATAACAAGTACTTTTTAACGAAATACCTTTTTTTATTGAACCAAACTATTAAGAATCCTATTACACCAATTAGATTCTGATAATAAGGACCTTGCTTAGAGAAAAACTTGAAAGGCTTCTTGTCATACTTATTGGAATGGCTCTAAGTACTTTATATTAGATTTGTTTTTCAACTGTCCTCACCCTTACCCGTTGGGCTGGGTGGCTGGGTGTGGTAGAATACACGCGCTTTTGCCTCACCCTTGTATTTTAACTCCACAGCACCCATGATAAACTTGAACCTTGATATACTAGAACGGCATGAGTGAATTTACTAAAAGCTTACCTCTTAGTAAAAAATGTTTGATAAATTTCAAAAGCACGTAATTTTGTTTACTAGTATAATATTTATGAGAAAAGTTTAAAGCCCAGCTACTTTACTCGCTACTCGCTTGTGAGCTCATTAGCTATTAAAAATAAATAAATAAATTCAACTAGCTGTCATGTGTGCTAGTAGACCTCTAACTGCAAGTATAGAATTGTGTTGATTGTTGATGCTTAATGTTTTCTAAAGATCATCTTTTTGTAATCTATATATATAAAAATGAATGTCTGTCTGTCTGTATGTATGTATGTATGTTCCCTATAGACTCCAAAACTACTTGACAGATCGGCATGAAACTTTGGGAATATGTTGTGTGAATATTGGGGATGGTTTCTGACCATAAATTTTAATAGGGGAGCTAATAATCATTATTAATTAATCCATTTTACAGACCTAACCTACTGAACTTGCCAGCCAAACAGCTGATATAAGTCAACAGTTTTTATTAACATGGCAGGCCCCTTAGTGGCGTTATTTACGCTGTCTTTGAACAGCAAAAGACTTTGCACTTTGCATGTAGGCTACCATACAGTCGGAGCCTTGCTATATGAAGCGTTGAAAATTTATCGAAAAAGTTTTTTTTGGAAATTCCAAATTTGGGTTTGGAGGTGGGTAGTTAGTGACCACATAGTCTGCCACCCTAGGACCTACATTTCTAACATCCATTACGATGCATATCTCGTTGCCGTACAATACTTATCCGAATTAGTTCATTTCACAATGAGCTAATGTGAACGGTGTGGAATAGGGTGAGGTGTGATAAGATTCTGTAACATGTGACGTTTCTCATGCAACTAGCGTGATGTTGTCACCCGCAACAACAAGCCGTGGCTGCCACACTGCAACACCTGGCCTATTCTGGGCCAGAGAGGAGCAGGGAAACATTGGCTGGTGACAGACAGACGAACATTGAACAGGATCTGTTAAGCTGTAACGGTTCAACTGCACTCGTTACAACACTGGTAAGGATTAAACAATTGAATTTGTCGTCATTTGGGGCAACGACGAATCGCTCAACAGTTTTCGATTACTCATGTTGTTTCGGCCAGCGGAGAGAAGGCAGTAAGCGAGAGGGATGGGCGCTTGATTAATCTCCAACCGAAGAACTTTTCAAATTGATTGCTATGTATTTGCTAGTGCCTGTCGCTGTCCATGCAAAACTGTGTTTTTCAATTTTTTTGGATGACAGCAAATGTGGCTGTGGTAGGTGGTTTGGAGAGGAGGAGGTTGAGGATTGAATTTCATCTGAGGCTCTTAATTGTTTATTCATTGTCCAGCTCTTTCATCAACATACTAGGATTTTGCGTACTTGGATTTTGTTTATAACTAGGTTATTCGATCCATTTATGAATCACTATTTCAAGGCTAGTGCGAATCAGATAAAATACTTTATTGATAAATACATAGAATACAGCAAAATATTATTTACAGTCTTGTCAGATAAAACAAAATTATTATTTAAGAAACATTTGTGCTCGCCAATGTGGTCTCATCATAAGTAAAAAGGTAAGGAGAACATTTTTGGACGCTAAGTTTTGTCGCAGTGCAGTCTACCCTATAATCACACTTCTTGTATATTACATTCTGTGAGTAGCCTATAATTATCCTGAACTGATAAGGCCGGTTTACACGTTACGTCTTACTGTACGTTTTGTCTGTCATCCAAAACGGAATACAAAACGTACGTTTTGTCCAGTGTCTACACAGCAACGTTTTCCCTTCCGTTTTCTACTCAGTTCCGATCCAGACTCGATTTGTAGTGTACTATGATTTGATTAGTGAAGTATTGAGAATACATTGCGGAGAAAACACAGTTGCTTTCTTTTTTCACACAAAAAAGTAGTAAAATCTTATAAAAAAATGCAACAGCCACCCTTTGGGGGAATTGACCAACCAATTAAAAAAAAAATCAACCACTTCGGGGCAATGCAGGTGATAAAGACCTGTTTCACAAAATTTGAGGTTTACTTATATTTTTAAAAGAGGCATAGTTGGCTTTGTAATTATATTCATGTTTAGAAAAAATTAAAGATAGCTTGAGACTGATCAGTTGCTTGCAAAAATGTGTTATACTTGTTTAAATTACCTAATTCAAGTTTTTACAACCTTGGAAAAATATATAAGGTCGAATAAATTGAAATAATGGTATGGAGAATCACAGTATAATAGCAAAACACACACTGAACAAAATGGCATTTTATTATTTTATTGCAAAAACTAATTGTTCCCAGCTACACATCGAATTATTATTATTCTTGTGTTTTCTTGTAAGCCAATTTAACTACGGTATGCGCTCGTAACAAAAATATGTCAAAATACGTCTTACAATCAATTTTCTCATTTTCCCGACCAAATTAAAAACAATTCAAAATTCCCGACCTTTTCCAATTTTTCCCGACCAGTAGACACCTGAGTAAATCACAGTACATTCCGCGAGAAACTCGTGATTGCATTACCGCAAGTCCGACATTTTCACTTAACTGGAACAGTGCTAGTAGTGAACTGAGCCAAGATCGGACGTTTTGTCCAAACTGTGTCTACACGTTCCGTTTTGTCCTATCAGTTATCGCAAATCTATGCTTCTCCTGTCAGTTCTGCAATCTGACCTTGGACTTCATTCCGATTCGACAAAACGTACGTTTTGCTGTTCGCACGCAACATTTTATGGGATAGGATTTATCCTATCCAGTAAAACGTACAATAAGACGTATGGTGTGAACCGGCCTATAATTATATATTCCGTGTGTAATGTAAAAGGAAAACAATTTTTCTGATTTGAAAATATCGCTGTTCGATCGGAAGAACTTACTGTTCTCTTTAATGGGATATCTGTTTAATGCACATATAAAATATGAAATTCGCCCTCTGAATAGAATGAATCTTTTATGATATATAATAGAATTTATGGCCATTTTCATAAAAATAAACATTCTCTTATAAACAAATTGCAATTCATACAGTAAATAATAGTGAAATTATATCATAAAAAGGAATGAATACCCAGTTTGAATTGTTAAACTATTTTTTCTAGGCCCTCGCCAGAAAATCAGAAAGCTTGTGATCTAGGTGGGAGTTCATGCCTTTTTTTGAAGTACCCTATAGCAGAAGAGGAATATAACCTAACAAGAGCAAATTAAATCAATTTATTATAAAGGAGTGCATATTGTTCCAATTGAATATATTCAAAAACCGAAATATTGGAGCAAGAGCTTGAAATAAACTCTACCATTTATGAACTCTAACTCTACCATACCATTTATGAATTTGATTAGTTACTTACTTATTAATTTCTGAAATTAAAATAATATCTGGTTTTCACAGGTTGTTAGTCTAGTGAATAGAGCATAATAGGCTTTTGAGACATTCGGGCGTAAATGACAGTAAATATACGGAGCATAAAATATATGTTAATTACTTGTATAAATAGAACTGTCTTTTCATTTGCAAGTAAATTTCTCTAAATAACAGTCTACTTGAATACATTTATGGTCTTCCTAATGCTGCTCTTATGATGTGTTTCTGTAAAACAGTTTATTGAAGTGTGTGCTACGAGCGGTTTCAATACTATACTGTGTCATAAATGATATATCGAATTGTGTAACTGACTATCAGAATAATGGTAATGTTAGGTAAGTGAATCATGATGATGCTGATAATGACAGTCATATGAGCTTTCAGAACAATGGTAACGTTAGGTTAGTGAAACATGAGGGTGACAAATTTTTGGGTGTAGTATCAGGTCGTGCAATAAAGGGCAACAGGTGGCAAATTGAAATTTTTGTCAATAATTTAGGGTTGAGTGCAAAATTGGACACAGGGGCTGATGTTAATGTTCTGCCTTTGTATGTTTTCCGTTCTTTGAATCTACCAGAAAAATTAATTGAAACAACTTCTAACTTGAGTAATTTCAATGGGTCAGCTATAGATGTAGTAGGAAAGTGTAAATTAGATTGTTACATTCCACATACTGGCGAGTGTAATATTGAATTTGAATAGAATTTATTAATTTCGAATTCCTTTAATTGCTATTAGTTTATACTGAAGACTTCCGCAAACCAAATGAGGTGACGTCATATCAATTGGGAAATATAGTCCCGAGGCCTTTTGTCCCGTGGGTTACGGGTCAACGCGGACGTTCGGGTGTGACGTCATCTTCCATCAACTGTTGGGCGTTGGCAATACGTCACCCGGGGTCATCGCTCTACAGGTGCCATCAGCTGTTTGACAGTTGACAGTTGTCAACATGGATCTGGGTCAACGCTCGCGGCCTTCCTCGATGGGACGGAAGCAGATGAAAACATCATCTCTATTTGGTGAGCATTCAATTCAGCTCTACAATAATTATATTAATTAATATTATTAATATATTTTATGACAAATCGACTTATCCATTATTGAATGTTAGGATAGACAGTCTACATCTAGTTAGTGCAGAGATGACAAGACTTCAAGACTCTCACAGTTGTCTCTCTTTTATTATTGTTATCTGTTTAATGTTGAATTGATTAGCTTATAATGAAGATTATTGTGAATAGGCGAATATTAGGTCAGATATTAACATTGTTTTATTAGTAACTTATATTATGGAATTTTTTTTATAAATTTTTATTTCCCCGCAAATCTTTTACATTATTACATAGTTCAGTAATATAATAAGGTTTACATAATACAGTACAAAGAATACAACACATTTAGTCTATGAAATTGCGAAAAAATAATTAGGTTACCCTGAGGTTGAAAACCTGATTTGGGTCAATCATCACAATAAAAAAAACATTTTTAATAAAATCAGAGAGAGCCACCAAGGCGCTGCGCACTGCAGTTGATTAACATTAGAAAGATCAACCTAAGGAATTAACGAAAATTGTATCCTTCCACTAAAATAAAACTAAATGTAGACTTCCAAAGGTAAAAAGCAATCAATCACATTGAAGAACATGATAATAAACTTATGCTAGGGTTTTAAATAATGTCTAAACATCATCGCAATTAAATAAGAAATCTCTTATGCCTTTCATAAAACTAAACATTGTTCTCATTTTTCTAATCTCAGCTGGCAATAAATTGAAGAATTTGGGACCCAGAAATGAATAAAAATTTTTGAATGCTGTTTTTCTTGGCCTGGGAATGAATTTATCAGATCTATTTCTCAAAGCTCTCTTAACATCATTAACATCATCAATATTATTTATAAAACCACTTCGAGTGAAAAATATTTTCAACACTTTATACACATACAAATATCTCAGAGGCAATATCTTCAGTTGTCTGAAAAGAGGTAGAGAGGGTTCTCTCTGATCTTTGAATGTTATCAGACGAACTACACATTTTTGGGTCGTAATTAATGGTTTTAATGAAGATATATAAGTTCCTCCCTAACACTCAATACCATATTGAAGTCTAGAGTGAATTATGGAATAATATATCAGTTGTAGTACCTTGGATGGGCACAATTTACGTATTCTATAAAACTTTCTTATATTATAAAGCATTTTATTCCGCAACTGATCTAAATGATATTTCCATGTTAGCCCCTCATCAAGATATAGACCTAGATATCTAACACGAGAATCGCTTTGGAGCACTATACAATTACAATTATCTGTTTTATTACAGTTAACATCATGATATATTACTGGTTGTAGTATGTCATTACACTTCCTCAGACTGAACTTAACAAATTATGTTTTTGAACTCAGTATTAAATAATTTGAAGAGAACCACCAGCTCAATTTATCAATATCCTCATTCAGAGAATTCATAAGTGCTTGATTTTATTTATATTTGTACAGAAAGGCAATATCATCAGCAAATGAAGTCACTGCACCATTAAACAAACCTTCGGTAAGATCATTAATATAAACTAAAAATAAAATAGGACCCAGAACTGAACCTTGTAGTACACCATATTGCACAATTTGAAAAGAGCTATTTATATTCCCTATTTTCACACATTGAACTCTCCCACTTAGGTAGTCCTTGAACCAATCATTTACTACCCCCCTGACACCAGCTCTCCACAACTTACTCAATAAAATATCATGGTCAACGGTATCAAAAGCCTTTTCAACATCCACAAATAAACCAGCAGTGAATTGGCTACAATTGATACCATCATAAAGTTGCTCTACAAATCTCAAAAGTGCTTGCTCAGTACTCATATTCTGCCTAAACCCAAATTGCTTGCCACTGAAAAAAGATGTTTTATTCAGAAACGAAACAAGTCTGGCTTTCATACACTTTTCTATTAACTTAGAGAACACAGACAATAGAGCTATTGGCCTATAATTAACTGGATTAGTTCTATCACCTTTTTTCTTGTACAAAGGTATAACAACAGATTTTTTAAGAACATCCGGGAAACGACCACTTGAGAAGCTCAAGTTGATTAAATGTACTAAAGGATCTAGAATATTATTACTAATTTTTTTAATTATTAAAGCACTAATACCATCCAAACCAGGTGCTTTTCTAGGTTTGAATTGTTCAATTAAATTTTGAATTTCAAAGTGAGTTACAGGTTGAACAAAAATAGACCGTAATGAATAGGGTGAATTGAAACTTCTTCGGAATTTATCTCGGTTAATTTCATTTGGTAGGTTCAATTTCTCTCTCCTAAGATTACCTGCCACTGTTACAAAGAAATTATTTAAAACGTCTGCTATACCTTGGTCATCTGTAACTGGATCTCCATTTCTATCATTCACACAGCCGATATTTTGTTCAGATCTAGATGATCCTAAAATCGAATTAATTATCTTCCTCTGTTCTCGTGGTTTTTTAGCTTTAATAGAATCCTCCAACGAGGAGTAATAGTAGTTTTCTTTGGCCATTCTTAGATCAATTTGTAGTGAATTTCTGAAAGCTTTGTAGTGGTTATTTAAATTTTGATTATAAGGTTGATTGATACATTTCTTATATAATTCATTTCTCTTACGTATTCTAATGCAAAGATCATTGGTTATCCATGGCTTAAGCTTAACATATTTTTTTCTTATCTGAACCCTTTCAGTGGACAAATCTATTAACTCTACTAACTTATCAACAAAAAGCGAGAACAAAATAGAAACTGATTGATCCTGGTTTAAAAAATTCCAATTTTCATTAGACAGCAATCTATTCAATCCAACAAAATCAATTTTCTTGTAAGTATCTTTTCTTAGTGGTAAGCGGTTTTCAATGGAAACATTCTTTCCTATACTAATTCCAATTGAGCGATGATCGGTGAGCTCTGTATCCACTACAATAGTTTTACATTTGAGTGCTGAACCGTTATTTTCAGTTCTAAGAAACACATGATCAATTATAGTTTCAGAGTGATCAGTTACTCTAGTAGGGATATTCACATAAGACTTGAAACCAAAACTTGACATAAGCAACATGTATAAGAGAACATTCATTATATTTACATTCATATCACCCAAAATCAACAAGTTTTTCTCTCTATTTTGTTTTAAAACATTTTCTAATTCAGTTATATAATCTTTAATTTCACTATTGGGACATCTATAAGTTGCAAGCAGTGATAACTCAAAACCTCCATAAATAATTTTGATGAGCAAACAGTCCGCCGCAGACATATCAATAAATGCTGATGTGCATTCTATGTTATCTTTTATTAGTATCATCACACCTCCAGCTCTTAATATATTGTTACATTTTGCGTATTGACGATAGCCGGTTACATTGTACATAGAAAGCTCATCGTCCCCTATCCATATTTCAGTAAACACTAATATATCAGGTGTTTTTTCATCTAAACATGACAATTCTGCCACAAACATATCAAAATTGGATCGAACACTTCTAATATTCTGCATGAATATAGTCAATTTTTCATCATTACAATTTTCATCAATTAATCTATCAAATAATAAACGAAACTGAGTATAGTCATCCATAACAATCAAGTAGGATCAAAATTGAAAAATCATAACTATGTTGAGTAATAACTTGCAACTAACAAAAAAAAAATTATATATTTTCGCTTCTCCGTGATAGAAAAAAAATCTAATAACATACCTGAATCGATCGAATGACTCACTTTAGGTTCGTGACATCTTCGACAGAATTAAGTTTTATTACGGCAGTACCATCATCTTTCCTTATCAGAATGTTACCATTACGAATCCACAGATACTTGTAGCCTTTGTCTTGCTTGGCCTTTCTCGCCGCCGAGAACACCCTGCGACGCCCAGGACAGAGACTCTCATTGATGTAAATCGGCATCGACGCCGACAAACCGATATGCACTGTAGAAAAGTCTCTCTTCACTCTTCTTTTTCGCAATAATTCTTCTTTGATACTCCTCTGCACAAAACGAACGATGACACCAGGAGTTGGAACACCTTCCCTCGCCCTTCCGAGTCGGTGACAAGCATCGATATTACTCTCGTTGATTTCAACACCTAGACTTTGACCAATCTGTTGGACCAAGGAAGTCACACTTTCATTTGGAGTAACTGGCAATCCATGTATCTCTAGTGTATTTGCCCTGGAATACTGTTCAGCATCGTCCAGACGCTCCTGAAGCAAAAGTATCTGTTTTTTTAGGCCCTTATTCTCTTGAACAAGATCAGAAATTGTTTCCTGATAACTATCAAGTTTAACACTTTGTTCATGAATTGTTTTGTTAAGTTCTTCAATTTTTTCATGAGCACTCTCTAAAGATGTACCTAGAGACATTTCCAAATTTTTTAACTCACTTTTTATCTCACTGCGTAGCTCAATAATCATTTTTGCAATTTGAGAGTTCGAAGGAGAGTCCATATCCAAAATAGCTTCAAATTGTTGACTTTTCTCTTTTCTTTTTCACATATCCTACAGATCCAGTCTTTTTTTCCGCGAGGAGATATTTTAGTTCTTCTTTCTTCAAATTAACGCAGGAACCATGAAAGTCTTTTTTACAATTCACACATTTTATATAAGCTTGGTTACGTACAGATTGCGAGCACTTAGCACATTTAACCATTTTCGGACGGTTACAAAAAATTATATAAATTCAATGAATAAATAACTATAATATTTTTTTCTTTGAAATAATAATGAGTAATTATTCCTTAGAGTTCTATATAGTAGAAGGATGTTGAACAATAGTTACGGTTTCTATTAAAAGGCACAGTTTATAACACGCATACTGGACTTGATAAGATAACCGCAGCGCGACACAAACACAACCTTCCAGCTCAAGTCTCTGTTCATAACTGAATGAGTAATTTGAATGAGTAGGTCTCAGATGTTTATAATAGTTCAGCTAAAATAGAAAGTTAATCAAGTTTGAAGCTGGTTGATGAATTTTGTC
Organism: Conomelus anceps; assembly: GCA_948455865.1. Classification (NCBI taxonomy): domain Eukaryota; kingdom Metazoa; phylum Arthropoda; class Insecta; order Hemiptera; family Delphacidae; genus Conomelus; species Conomelus anceps. The sequence goes on from OX418217.1 coordinate 39,885,411, forward strand.
GTTAAATGACATTGATTAAATAAGATTTATATATAAATTAAAAAATGGCTGAGAAAGTGAATTTTGAAGGAAAAGAAGTCGAATTGCAAGTTGCGTTTGAAGCGCTATCAGCTAAACTAAATGAGCTACAGACAACATTTAATGAAAATTCAACTAGAAATTTGAATAGAACTGATATGAATTCAGTAGATATGGAACTCACTCCACCCACTGAACAAAACGTTAGAGCAAATTTTGATTTAGTGACCAGTATTCCGACATTTGATGGGGAGAAGGCTGATCAAATTCATTCGTTTCTTGACACCGTTAATTGAGTCTCCCAATTGTGTGGCTGGTCAGAATTTCAAAAGATTCAGATTATCAAATTGAAGCTCACTGGAAGTGCATTACTGTTTGCTAAGTCGGATTATAAGTGCAGGAATGCTACATCTGCAGCTGAAATTAGAGCAGCTTTAGTTGATCGTTTTGGTGATAGCCTACCAGATCGCTATTACTTTGAACAACTGGCAGTGATTCAACAGACCAGGGGAGAGACTATAGAGAAATTCGCGGATCGAGTCAAGGGGATAAGTAGCAAGACAATTAGAGTAACAACAAATGAAGAAGCAAATAAGATTCTGAGAGAAGAAGGTGACAGGAGAGCAATGGAATCATTTCTAAGAGGATTACATGGTGAAGTAGGAAAGCAAACGCGAATAAAATTCTCAAAATCTTTCAAGGTGTCAGTAGCCACAGCCATAGCAATCTTCAACTTAGAAACGAAACACCAAGGAAAGTATTTAGCACAGTAGCTCAAAAAAATTGTTATAATTGTGGGAAGGTCGGACACATTGCTATAATAGAGAGAGTGTAAGAAGAGAGATAGACTCAATCAACAAGTAGGAACTAAAATTTGCAACTTTTATAAGAGAAAGGGCCATCTAGAGATTGAATGTAAAACAAAACAATATTCTTCAGGAAAATTTTGTAACAACTGCAACAAGCGAGGACACTTAGCACAGAATTGTTGGGGAACTGGAAGAGGAAGAAATGACAACCAAGACCGAGAGAAGCCGTTAAACAGCAACGGGAACCTCAAGGCCGCCGTTGGGAACCCCGAAAATATTTAAATTCAGATCACTATAGTGATAGGTCTGGACAGGCGAGGAGAAGAAAACCCAAGATTGTATCAGCAGTATTTCGGAGTAGTGCAAAATAACTAGTTGTGGATGGAAGTATTGGAGGAGTGGAAGGAATGATTGTAGTTGATACTGGGGTGCAAGTATCGCTTATCAAGAAGCAAATCGTAACTGGCACGATTACTCCAAGCGATATCCAAATTAGAGGAATCACTGGAGCCCCTATGCGAGTGCATGGGACAGTGATACAAGTTTTAAAACTAGAAAGGATGGAGGTAAAATGAAAATTAATAGTAGCTGACTTACCAGACTCCTTATTGCAATTCTGGGACATGACATTCTCAAATTAAAGAAGTCAGTCATAGACCTTGAACATAATATTCTATTTATGGAAGGAAGGCAAGTTGCTCAACTATATGAAAAAGACAGTTGGAATGGAGATTACAGGATGAGTGGCCTTATGACAGTTCAAGAAAATACTCAATCAAATACTACAAGTTTAAAAATTAAAGAAAATATTCAATCATACCCTAAAACTACGAAATTCCCATTACAATCAGCAGTTCATGTAAATGCATATTGTAGAACCAATCTCACAGTACCTGCTCAATCGGAAAAAATAGTTCAAATTAAATTAGGGAAAAATAACAAAGAACTGAAAAACGAATTAGAAAATAAAGACATAATGACGGAGCCTGTGACAGTCAAAGTTCATGGAATTTTAGTAGCTAGAAGTCTTTCAAAAGTGATGAATGGTATTTGCTGGACAAAAGTGACAAATATTACCAATGAAGATTTAACACTATATAAGAACACATTAATTTGTAATATTGAAGAGCCTCACTTCAGCAATGAAACCAAGTCACGAAAATATAAGGAAGTGAAATTGACTACAGATAGAACAGTTGAGTTTGAAGATAAATTAGAAGAGAAGTTAATTCATCTAGATAATGAGGAGAGAAAAAAGATAAGAAATGTACTTAGCAATTATAGTGAAATTTTTAGTCTTGGAGGCATTGAGAATCTAGGCTGTACATCAATAGTAGAACACAAAATTATTAATACTGGTGATCACCCTCCTATTAATAAAAGGCCTTACAGGGTACCACATTCACAGAGAGATGTATTGAAAGGACTGATACAAGAACAACTAGACAAAGGAATTATTGTGACAAGCACATCACCATGGTCAGCTCCTGTTGTTATTGTTCCCAAAAAACCAGGCCCTAATAGTGTTGTTACTTACAGAATGAGTATCGACTTCAGAGAGATAAATCGTATAACAGTTCCAGAAGTATGGCCTTTACCTGACATCCATGAGACACTAGATCTTTTAGGAGAAAGCAAATATTTTACAGCACTTGACATGAATTCGGATTCTTCCAGATTAAAATGCATCCAGAAAGACAAGAGAAAACCACATTCAGTACCCCCGATGGGCATTTTGAGTATACCAGGATGTACCAGGATGTCAATGGGACTTATCAACTCCTCAGTAGTTTTCCAGAAGCTTGTAGACTCTATAGAACCTTGTTAGGTTTAAAAGGAAAAGCTTGTTTACCCTACATGGATGATATTTTAATATTTAGCCCTACAATCGATCAGCACACTCAAGATATTGCCGAAGTCGTGGATAGATTTAGAGAAGTCAATTTGAGTGTTCAATTGAAAAAATGCCAAATTGCTAAGCCAGAGATAAGTTTTCTAGGTCACATTGTAACAAGGAATGGAATCAAGCCATGTCCTAAGAAAATACAAGCTATCAAAGAATTTCCCAGACCTAAGAATGAAAAAGAGATCCGTGGTTTTGTTGGTTTGTGTGGTTATTATAGGAGACATGTTCCAAAATTTGCAGAAATTGCCAAACCTCTAACAAAATTAACTAAAAGGTACCAGAGTTTTGACTGGAATGAAGAATGTGAAACTGCTTTTCAAAAGTTAAAAGAAAAATTAATCACAGAGCCATTCCTTATTTATCCAGATTTCTCAAAGGCATTTATTCTCAATACAGATGCAAGCAACTTTGCTATTGGAGCAGTTTTAGGACAAGAAATCAATGGAGTTGAACATGTTATAGCCTATGCATCTAGACAACTTAATTCAGCTGAACAAAATTATATTGTTAGGCTGGGGCTCCACTTGCCGTTATTTATCGCGCTGCAAATTCTGGTTGATAAGTCAGATAAATGAGAAGGTAGCGAACAAACGGAGATGGCTCCACTAGCGACAGTCTGCAGCGTGCAACATTTTACAGCGCGCTGCAGAATGTAGCGTCGCGTGGAAATGGAACCTGTCTCATTTTCACGCTACACTTAGCCGCCATTAGATGGCTCTACTAGCTGTAGACTGTAGTAATGCGGCAGCCTGCAGCTGACCAGCATCCAAGGCGCAAGTCACATCGACACTATTCTGTTTAAAGTTGTATTGTTAATTGTTTCAAGTAAAGTGAATTCTATTAAGAACAATGAAGTTTGAACTTGATTCCGTGGTTATTATATTAGAAGTAGAGAAAAATGTACAATAAAAATGATGAGAATTATAAAAACAGAAATGCTAGATTTGTAACAAGTAATCAAAGGAGTTTTGAGACATGCAATAAAATTAAAAAAACTTGTCCGAATACTTTCTTAATTTGCGATGCAACGTGTGGAACAAGCCTTCAGACTTCCTGTTGCTTATTATTGGGTGAATCCACCATTTTCTCTTGTGTAACCGGCGTCGTCTATAAACTAAAAGTGCACTGAGTACAACACTACGAATATCAACTTGCGACATGATCGGTCACGTCTATCGCTACAATGAACTGTTAGTGAAGCCACAACGAGCGAGACGACGCTGCAGATTGCAGTTCGTTTTCTGTTGCCTGTGAAGCCACCCAACTGTCGCGTGCAGCGCCTGCAAATTGCAGCGCGTTAAACTACGGCCAGTGGAGCCCCAGCCTAACAGAAAGAGAATTACTAGCTGTTGTGTGGGCTATCAAATATTTCAGATGTTATTTCTATGGCAGATCATTCACTTTATATAACGATCATAGTGCAATAAAGTGGCTTTTATCACTAAAAGATCCATCAAGTAGATTAACACGATGGACCGTAAAGTTGGCTGAGTACGATTATAAAGTTATTGACAAGCCTGGAGTGAAGAACACTAATGCAGACTGTTTAAGCCGAGTGATTTATAAAAATACAATTGAAAACCTTCCATTGTTAGACTTAGATATTATTAGAGAGAAGTAGAGAGCAGATGAAGAGTGCCAGCATCTACGAGAATATCCTAGTTTCAAATTGAGCCCAGAAGGAGTTATTCACTTTAAAATACAAGATAAGAAATTAATTGTTGTACCAAGAAGTCTTCAAGAAAAAGTAATTCGTCTACACCATGATCTTCCATCTGCCGGTCATGGAGGTATCAAGAAAACAGTTGCAAGAATACAAGAAAAGTTTTACTGGCCAAAAATGAAAAATGATGTGACAAATTTTGTAAGAGCATGTGTACAATGTAGTAAGAGAACAGATTATGGAAAATCGAAAGCACCTCTAGGAGAATTTCGAGAAGTAGCTGAGTTTGGACACAGATTGTCTTGTGATATATTAGGTCCACTTCCGTTATCAAAGTCTAAAAACAGATACATCTTAGCAGTGATCGATCATTTTACTAGGTATGGACAGTTTATCGTCCTACCAGATCAGACTGCTGAGACAATAGCACAAGCTTTTGTACAGAGAGTGATAACAAAAACAGGCGTATCAATGGAGTTAATTACTGATCAAGGAACTAATTTCACGTCTGAATTGATGAAATCAATGCGTAAACTTCTAAGGATTAGGAAACTACAAACAACAGCCTATCATTCAATGAGTAATGGTAGAACAGAAAGAGTCCATAGAACTATACCAAAAATGTTGAGTCATTATGTCAACAAGAACCATGATGATTGGGACGAGCTGCTTCTCATGGTAAATATGGCATACAACTCGCAAGAACACGAATCAATTGCATACACAACTTTTGAAATGATATTTGGAAAAAAGATGAGAACCCCACTAGAGGCTGATCTCACATTAACTGAAGATACAGAAATTTATTCAAATTATTTAGAAGATCTTAGAAGTAGATAAAAGATAAAAATGATAAAAGAAATGTCAATTGAGTGCCAAGAGAAGGCAAGGAAAACGCAAAAGAAGCAGTATGATAAAAAGTCTAAAACTAGCGAATATCGTTTAGGACAGAAAGTCTATCTCTATGTACCACAGATTAAAAGGAGAAGAGTGAACAAATTGTCGAAACTGTGGAGAGGGCCGTATCGAATAGTAGAAGTCAAATCAAAATTAAATGTAGTTCTAAGAGTGAAAGGAAGAAACGTGGTAGTACATGTAAATAGAATAAAACCAGCGCTATTCTATGAACAAGCTGGGAATGAAGTTTTAGATGAAAACAATCCAGAAGAAGAACAGAAAGAAGACAATGACAATGAAGAAAATGAAGAAGCGCTAATAAGAGAAGAAGACAGCGATGATGATGCTGATGACGCAGTAAGAGTAGAAGGAGAACGTGACGACGTAAACTCAAAACACAAGAGAGATAGGAAAAAACCAAGTAGATATAATGATTATGTAGCTTATTAATATTAAGATAGATATTGTATAGAAATTGTATTAATTTGTAAAAATGACCTCATATTATAGACTATAATATTCATTCAGTTTAGGAAAGTTAGGAAAAGTATGAGATAATACTGTAAATGTTGGTGAAAAAGAATTAAAGCAAGTTTTCTAAAGCCAGGAATAAAAATAATGAGCTAAAACAATAATAATAATTATATATATAATAATTTCTCTGGATGATGGAGAACACATCCAGAGGAGTTTATTGATATAGCTCAAACATGACAATATTATTAACAATGTATGAACGACGTGTATGTTAGTGTTGAGTATGAACGACGTGTTGAGTATGTAAGAAGCGAGGAAGTGATGGCCAGTGAATGTTGATGATTGTGAATGAATGAATGTGTGACTGAAAATAATAATAATAAGGAACTAAAAATATCAATAGATCAATCAATAAAACCTTCATAACTAATTAATTATATCAAGTGAGAAAATTTTGGAGATTAGTAACTAAAGGATCAATATTGAAAATAAAATGTGGAATTATCTATTCAAGAATTTCATGGCTTGCTTTAATTCAATTAAACACCATAGAAGGTATCTTATCAGAAGAGAAGAGTTAATTAATGTGAATGTTATAGGACTAGAAATTTAAGAGGTAATCTACAGGTTTTGGAGAGATAAGGAATAGTCTTGCCGATGATCACATCGGTATTGAGTTAAATAATCTTCTAAGGTATAATAAGGATAAGGATCATTCTAGTATAGAAATAGGAAACTTTCATACATTGTTATATTTAATAATATATATCCTAAGTATGAGCTTGATACTGTTCGTAGGTATTTTATTGTGTCGCAGGTATAATTTCCGCAAACGGACAGAGCGGGCAGAGCAACAGAGTCACAAAACAACAACCATCCGAGTGGAAGGAGGGAGTCCCTAGCACAGCTCATACAGGACATGTCCATGAGCACCGACACTTCCAGCAAGTTAAATGAACAATCCTAAAGTAATCGTGAGAGTGTCTAGTGGAAACAATTATTACTGTGTAGTGCCAAAAAAATTATGAATAACTAACTAAGTTGGAAAAACATGATTAATTATTAAGGTGGACACTGCTTTGCTCTGTACCAAAATATCATTTTATAATCTAGTTTATAATCTAAATTAATATTAGCTGAAATACTCTCTCTCTATAATTTTCTTATAATGTTATTTATTCAATGTATTTAATTTCATTCAATTTTCTAAATATTTGTTTAGATTTTCAAGTTGAATCAACTGTAAAGATGTGCCAGTTTTTTTTCTTATGACACATCTTTTCCATACGGAGGGGTGATGTAGCAATTCGAACACCCTGCCTATAATTTAGGAAAGCTTAGTCATCACTTTGATGTGGCCACCGAGGTGGACTCTTGACCGGTGAGCTGGAGGTGATGACGAGCGCGGGCAGATTAGGCTGGACTGCGGTGGTGAACAGTTGTGAGAAATAGTTATAATGTGAATTAGGAATAGTACGTAATGAGAGTATTGTTTTATGGTTGAAGTTAATAAGTTAAAGGCATAAGTTTTATGGTTGTAGAATCGGGAATTAGAACGGATGCTAAAGTATAGAAGTGTTTCATTATTTATTAAATTAAAATATATTTATCCAGTGAAATTATAGGGCCCAGTCCCTTAAAACCTGGTGGTGGCAGCAATATCAAACCCGCTGCCTATAACGCTCGCCACGAGTACTACAATTTGCTCTCTGTTAGCGAGATTATAAGAAAACAATTATTTTCCTATGCCTCTTATCCAAAAAATTTCCAATTTGTTAAATAATATATATTATATGAAATATGGCATTGAACGGTTTAGCTAAATCAAAAAAACACAGCTAATGTTTTTTTTGTTGTTAAAATTTCTACTAATAATTCCAGTTAAATGGAAAATTGCATCACTTTTAGATTTTTCAGCCTCAAATCCAAATTGTGATTTTTCATCAGATCGCATGCTTCAATTAAAACAATAAATTGAGATCTTACTTAACTTTTTTTCAAATAACAAAGCAGTTGATTGTAATTTTTGCTACTGCTTTCTATTGTGTCAACATTCTGAATCTATTTCCTCTAAATCATCTTGAAATGGCATCTAGCCAACAGAAACTTGAAATAGAATGATACCAAAAATAAATGAATTAAACAAATCCGAAAAAATTGAAAAATTTGTCTTATTTGTATTTGTCTAATCCCCGAAAATTGTAAAGCAAATATCTATTCCAAATCAGTAACTAACACTGTAGAATACAGTCAACATGTAAAGAACATATCTATCTTGGAAATTTTCAAATATCTCAAGGTCCTTATCACTCAATATTTTTTTCACTGGTAAATCTGGAGGTTTCCGAGAAAGATTTTACCTTCCTGAACCCATACAAATGCAATTTTATTCTCTCTCTTGAATGTTTTGGCCTTTTCCAGTAAAATTTTATTCACTCTTGTTAGGCAGGGTTCACACGCGATACAATCGCGCAATTGTAGCCAGAGCAATTATCGAGAGTTGCGCCATTCTAGTAGAGCACAGGATCAGATTGTACCGTTCCCACGAGCTATACTTCGCTGCCTTTTAGCTGCGATTTAGCCGATTCTACTATAATCGCGCGTTTGTAGCCAAGGTCATCTCCGTTTTAACTCAGCTAGCAACGAAAAAATATATAAAATCTTGGATTTTTGAATTTTTTAAAATCCTAGCATACTCTGGTCATTGTCATGAATACGTAGGAACTTGAGATTTTTTCTAGCATGAATATTAACATTTTTATATAATATTTGTTTGGAACTGCATGAGTTACCGTTATACCAAGTAACCCATGAAGGTCCATCTTTTTTTAAGTATGAAAATGTTAATTCTAGCGATAGGAGAAAAAATCAAGTTGCTTTGAATTAAGGAGGCTGAGGACAGTATCATGGGACTTTGAAAATTTGAATATCTGAAATTTTTATGTTTTTTGTATTTGGAAAAACGACGGCGACAGCTCTGAGATTCATAATATTGCTTTGGCGAGGCTGTTGCCCGTCACAATAATTTTATTGCTCTGGCTACAATCTCGTGATTGTAGCTCGTGTGAACCCGGCTTGAATGTTCATATACATTTATTACCTGGTGGAAGATGAGAGTATCTTTAAGAGTGTAGTTGACATTACATTTTTCTTTTGCTGCAGCCTGAACTGTATTGATATAAATTTGATAATACAGCACAGTAACTATTCTTAATAATATATATTATGTTGAAGATCCATTTTGTTTCCACTAATATGTAATAAAAACTTAAAAAACACTTTTAAGTGGAAATTAACTCACGTTATGGCGTGACGGCCGCTTCAATCTGTTGTCAAGAGCATCGTCAGACGACCCACAGTACACTGATTTAAGGCATGAGTTTGAGGGTAGATTTTCCCTCAGGCTAGATATATACCCTAAAACTCATGCCTTAAATCAGTGTACTGTGGGTCGTCTGACGATGCTCTTGACAACAGAGTGAAGCGGCCGTCACGCCATAACGTGAGTTAATTTCCACTTAAAAGTGTTTTTCAAGCTTTTATTAATAAAATATACATAATTTTCAAAACTTGTCAATAAGGGTAGACCTACAAAGTACGGTAATCCAAGTGATTTGTTGTTTGCATAAAACTGAAACCTGTTTCCGATCCTTTACTCAAAATACACGAAGAAATTACAGCATTGAATTCAGCATACAACCCAGTAAAGTAATATAAGAGGTGCATTCCAACCTATTTTACTTTAGATCTAACAAAGTAAGAGGCTCACTCATGGATTCTCGTACAGTTGCAGCTGGTATATTGCCGATCTGACATTGTTTCTGGCTGTATTACAATATAAGGAATACGTTTTTATATCTTTGGTACATAGTCTAAGCTATATTTTCGATTCAGGTGTAGATACATTTTTCTATAAAAGAAAAAATAAATTTTAAATGGAAACTGGCGAAAAATATTATTTTTTCGAAGAATACTCAACATGCATACAAATATAGATGTATAAGAGTGATTGGATAAGGAGTATACGAGTTGTGTCTTTTTGATTGTATTTTATAGAGCTTATGCTCTTATAGGATGGACATGGACATACAGCGGGGAATTAATAAGGCATGTGAGTAGGGATCAAGAGAGAGAAAGTGTATAAAAACAGAAAAAGGCCGAACAAGCAAGGTGTGAAAGGCGAATGGGAAGAGTGAGCCGTAAGAGCGAATATGTGAGTTGAGAGGGAAGGGCTTTTAAAAGCCGAAAGCAGTGAACGGAATTGAGTTCCATTTCACAGTGTTGCTTCTCCAATGTAGGGCTTGTGACATTTTAACGCCTGAAACTGGATGATAGACTTATTAAAATCGTACTAGAGCCGTTGCATGACGTAGTTGCGCTTGAGATTTTCGTGCTTAGCGTTGCTATTTGCCAAACTTCGGCTCTATTCGTCGGAATCGGAGGCATCCCAACTCTCAACAGTTAACTCTCCTAATAATGGCCGAAAGTTTCCACCATCAAACTTTGTCTACAGTGGTAACTGTTCATAAATTTTGGTAATTATTATTCTGATTCTTTTTTTTCATCCTTTCAAAATTCATACAGTCAACTCTTTCCCATTTAAACATTTCGGGAGTGGACCCTTGTCTTGTTTCAAATCAATTCAAAACCGTCCGAATAAGCCTGCAGTAATATTGCAAGCTCTTTAGAAATAATCAGTAAAATTCTGAAATTTAAAAATTTTAATTCTCTTCAGAGAGGTGGTTCGGAACTCACCTAGAACTGTAGGTCCAACTCATCAATCATCATCATAATCATTAAACTCACGCACAGGTCTCAGACCTATGTGGGCTTCATCTTTCAAAAAAAAGATATTATAGTACAAGGATGAAATTAAACAGAGTTATTTAGTACTACGTTGAGTTGATACTAAAGTGCAGACCCGCAGAACGTAATATAATATCACCTACTAAAACGAAAGTAACCAATTTTAAAGGAAAAAGGTTTCTATGTTCAATAATAGATGATCAATCTTCGAACAAATGTTCCACTTACTTGAGCTGTAGTTAAGCTACATTAGTAAAAAAGGCGAATTCCAGTTCATATGTGAATCAATATTGTTCTACCTTGAAGAATAGTCAGAAGAAATACAAAACTGAATCTTACCGGACAAGCGTTTCCCATACAGTGCGTCCCTGGCACAAAAGAAAAGAGTGAACTACATTAAGATTTCTGAGAAGTGCCAAAGGTTTTAATACTCTTGAAGAATTCATGTTTGAGTCATCATAAGGAAATATAGGGATAAGTTGAAAGAACATAAGTATTTTAACAAGTGTATGAAAAAAAAAGACAGCTAGTTTTAAATTGGGAATGTTCATAAGCAATGGACATTGCGGATGAAAGACCTTGTCACTTCATCAAACGAAATATCTTTCTCTCTCAAAAAAAGCAGGAAGTTTGATAAAAAAAGAGCACTCCAGGTGTAGTAGTTGCAGTATGAATGTCATTTGCGTTTCAAAGTGCACACTTTTTTGAAATTGTACTTAATACATTCGTTTGCTTATGAAAAAAGTAGCTATAATATAACCTGCTTATGAAAAAAGTAGCTTTAATATAACCTTAATCCTGCCCGCTTTACAGTAATTTAATTTGTTGAGCTAACAAAAAAATTCAAATATTAGCACGTGAAGTGAATGTGAGTAAGAATCTGTCAATTGCAAGTTAATAACCAGAGATATTCAGCTATTGGTCCGATAAACATTTTCTTTCCCAACGAGGAAAGTGTGAAAGAAACACCGAATAATCTAGCTTATTACACACATTATGTTTACTACAGTCTTCTCGTAAACGTTTCGTATGGTAAAGAAAAATAACTCGTCTCGTAAAAAGAGTCGAATCACGACTCCAACTGAGAAGTTGATTACATTCGAGTATTATAGAACAGTAAAAGAACACCACCCCTTTACTGACAGACTAAAAAATTTGAAAAGTAAAAAGATTATTTGCATCTATTCTAATTTTGAAATGGAAACGTCTTGTTGACATGATCTCATTCTTATTTTATGATGATTGAAAATATTTTTGATGCTCCACTTAAATATTAAATTTGATGAAAAACTTTTAAACAAATTGAGTCGTATATTTCATATTTCTTTTGAACAAATATCCCATTCTGATGTTTGCTTATAGTAGTTCTTGTGGACCATTTTCTTACATTATTTTTGAAGTATGAAAATGAATACTGTGGTAGGTTGTTCACACTAATATTCAAAATGGAAACGACCTTATTCTATTACATGGAAACCATTGCAGCCCTCAAAGGCCCTTTATAAAACTTACACTTTTTGTGAGTAAGGTACTGTCATATAACAATCTAGGCACTTGCTATGAGCGTTGTAAGAGTCTAAAGTTCTTACGATTTCAAATGTTTCGAAAATGGTTTTCGAATTTTGCTGGACAGATGAATCACTATAGCATTTTACCAAACAATTCCGGTGTCTTTATCGGTACGCAATTCATAGACTTTGATAGTGTGCGCATGCATCATGAATGTCTCCCGTTGAAGATATTATGACGGTTTTCTGAAACTCTTCATTGATGCACATTCAAATTTAATGGGTGGTTTTATCTAAAAATTGTCAGTTATACACGTAGAAGAGCTTAAAAACAGAGAAGTTTTGTAAGTTTCTCTTCAGTGAACCTCACCATCTACTTGTTTACTTAGTGTGAATTTTCATCCTAAACATGCTACATGCCTAAATGTACTATAGACAACAGCTTTCGAATAGCTCTTGAAACATTTGAGCCCAGTATAAATCATTTGAGCCCAAAGGTCCGGTATAAATCAAGCGAACAGCAATTATCAACTTGAATTAGGAAGTTCATTGAATGTTTATCACAGGTGGAAATTATTTTAACCGTAATTAATTAAATGCTGTTGCTGCTGCTGCTGACTTATGGCCGGCGGCTTGGTGGAAATTGATGGGACGGGGAAGAGGGTGCTTTTATCCACACTGTGAATTTCAGCTGCAATGTTTCTGTTTACTTTGTTGTTATTAATGGGGAAGGAGGAAGGGGCTGAGTCTTCTAGCGGTCTGAGAACGAGTTATCGTCGGCCACTGCACTTGTAATAACTCGTGGGTAATCACCGATCTATGTCTAATTTAATTTTCGGCAAATTTTTGGCTCTCAAACATGTTTTGTCGTCGGAGAGCATGACACACCTATAATAGCGTGTGTGTGTGTGTGTGCGTACCAGCGCCCCCTGCTAATGGGTTCATTAATATTGCAGAGCTCGCTTCGAGGAGTTGTCCACACAGCAGCAGTTGGCCACGTGACTATATCCTCTCTTTTTCATACTTATTCGCTGTCTCTTGCTCTCCCTTTTCAACCCGCTACAACAAACTGCCAAATAATTATGTGCCATTTTTCATTGAAACCTTTCCTGAACCAAGTTCGATGTTTTTTGGCACGATTTCGGAGCAGCAGATGAACCAGCAAATCTAGTTTGTCAAATTAGGTGGCGAAATAGATTAATTTCTATACAGCACAATTAATTTGGCTATTCAACATGTTTATGCTCGGCTATTGGTGGATGCTGGTTGATAAATTTGTCACATTGTTTGAGTGCTTCGGAGCACCTGATAGACAATGATGAAACTTCATGTTGATGGGTCAGAAACTTGGTATCTAAAACAAGTTAGTTTACAGATTAGTTCCAATCTTAATTTGTGCTCGTCTTTGTAGATATTGTTACGGGTTCTAATGCTAAAATAAGGCTGGCAACATTAAAGTTCACACTTTCACTTTATTTACACAACTAATTCTATTTACATAACTAATTCTATTTACACACACTAATTGGAAGTTTTCAATTAATAAAGAAAACACAGAGCAACAAATGACAAGCTAATACTTATTTTCAGTAATTATTTACAAGAATTAATGAACAATTAATTACAGGCTGATCAATAATAAGAGAAAAAAGAGTCCAATAAACTGTACAATAATGTAGAAACAAATGTTAAAAGAACAACTAATCACCTACAAAACACAGTCCAATTCGTTATTTGACAGTCCCAAATAATATCACTTGACGCAACGTCTTTGAACTGTTAGTAAGCTGCACAAATAGTAAACACTTGTCTCTGCACTTTACACTGGAATCGAGCGCTGTTTTCTCCAACAGCATGAGATCTGAATCTGTCACGCAAGCTTGAAAGTCTAAACTAACTGATTCACGTGGACTTCTTTTATAGTCGTCGTTTGAGGTAAACAAAGTACTGGAGGCCACTAGAAGCTTTGAGAAGGCCATGGAATGTCATAGAATATAGTAGAACATAACCTCGATTGTTCAGGAAGTATGTAGAATTGTCGAGAAGCTAAATTGAGTGTGAGGGATGCAGATTGAAGAATAAGAGTGACAAAGACATGAGAAGAGCAAGAGAATGAAAATTCAGATTACAAGTCACGTTTGTCTATGAATGGAAACGAGTGCGTAAACGACTGCTTGTTTTGTATTTGTGACAATATAATACATTTATGTGCGAATCAAGCTGGGAAATTTCTTGTCTAATAGGACGAATGTACAATATGCCGATTGTAACAAATAGGAAGCTACAATTATGAATGATTAAACTTATTATTTTTAATAATTATAAGAAACAGAAATGTTATATTGTACTATATTTACAATATTTTTAAATATTATTGTACAATATAACATTTCTGTTTCTTACGTGATATCGGTTTCCACAGATATTTCTCATTCTTCTTTTTTTCTTCTTCAAAAATTCAACTAGTAGTTATGTTAACAGCAGACCTCCTTGAGAACTACATGATTAAGTAACTGAAATGCCACTTTTTTGGTCCAATTTTACTGTACTAATGATAGAATAGAAGACTTATTTTAATAGTCCATTTAAACCGTATGTTACCTATAGAAGAAGGCCTAAGTACCTTTCCTTTTTCCTTCTAAATATCCTTTAAATGCAAGCAAACTTTGAAAATCCTTACCCATACTTCGCTGCTCATTCCTAAAATGTGCATCAAAGCAAAATTTCATCAAATTCGGTCAATGCGTTAGCCGAAAATGCATTACGAACACACAAATATAAATTTATTATTCAAAGTCAAATAATTCATTATTCGGTCAACAAAGTTTGGCTGTTCCCTCTTTGATTTTTTTACACATTCTCTCCTGTTTAAAGCGTTCTCTCGACTCCGTCCTTCTTCCACTTCAGGTCCTATTTTCACGCTTGCTACTTAACCAAACATCTATTTCATATCTCTATTCAGAACATTGCCAGAAGACTTATTTTCTTGCTGATGATGCCTATTTGAGTCTCAGACTTGTGCGTGGCTGAGGTGAGGTGAATAATACAGATTATGTAAGGCTAAATGGGAGTCGAATCCGTGACCGCAGGAGACTAGCAGTCAGTCGGGGATAAACTACCTAACCGATTACATCACTACACTGTGGTTGTCAAGAAAGTTTTCATGCCCAAAAAATTAAATTCTCATGAAAGTTTCAAATGCCAATTTGAAAGTACCCTTCAAATTTCAATATCATTTGGAATGAATAATATTATTTAAAGTAGAAGTATTTTTCTTGATATATTTTTGTATTACAAGTATGCAGATTACTTATTTTCTATATTATGGCTATGCCATCAATATTATTCTACCCTTTCCACCTAATAATATATTTCAACAAATCTACGTGATGACATAGTAAGTGGATCAGATTGCTTTTGCAATGCAGTGTTGTTTACCATTTGCATTCTAAACTGAAACCGGTAATCGAGTTGCTTCACTTTCATTACTGTTCCCTACTTTGATTTTCATTCTGCTCTCTCATTTTATTCAAACTGCACGGAATATTGGAGACTGTGAGAGAGTGTGATAGTGAGTGAGTGGAGGGACATTGATTCAGTAAGCTGGTCCTCTTTTTCGTATTGGAAAAGTATTATGATCTCATGAAAGGCTCACATCATACATCTAGCAAGGTCTGTGTCTGGCATTCTTGAGCACCGTATCGATCACCTTGGCTCGGGCAAAAAATAATAGCTAGCAGACTTTGCCACAATAGTATCATTTGTCTTTTTCAGTTGCTAAGATTGTGTCAATGACGACTAAGCGGTAGGAAATTTTTCTCCATTACAGAAACGAACAAATCTTTGCCAACTCACTGTCCAACACAAGCTAACATGTGTTGGATTGCCACTTCTAGAATAAGTTGCAAAATATACGTTCAGTAATATCTTTCTCACAGAATAGAAACATGACTGCTTAACGGCTTTCAATAACTGTTAGAAAATGATACAAATTTGTGGGGTTTTCAAGAACGCGGTATTTTTACAAATATTCATTCACAAGCATATAATCTTCGATTGGAGACTGTTCTAGAAGTAAAATTCATTTACCGTTGATCCATAACGATGATTCTTATTCTATCTATAAAAATATGAAGCAGTCTGGGTTTATTGGTAACGTTCTTTGGTCTATATGAGAAATAGGAAAGGAGAAAAGGCCATGTCTTATTCCAATTTACATTTCACACTGAAAAATGATTATAGATCTATATTAAATATTCAATAGAATTCTATTTTTTATTCTAATCAGGGATCTTATCTTTGAGTGCTCGTTCGTACCGCAAAAGAAGCCCTGTTAACCTTAATGCAGCATAACTTACTAGGCTACAGATTACCATTGCAACAACACTCTTTTATAATCTTTATTATTTATTTATTCATTCAACTAATTAATTTTTCCGTATGCCTATTGTATACAATCAATGTGAATACAACAGGCTATTGCCCAAAACTGCTTTACAAAAAGTTTCAAAGTAGAATCAAAATCTTAGGCTAGGTCTGTTTCACTTGAACTTTCACATTGAAGCACAATAATTCACGAGTCTTTTACAGATAAAGTTAAAGAATATTGATTTTGATTTATGTTCAAACAAAACACAATCACAAACCAAAAAAATTAATATAATTTCTCATTTTTGAGCCAAAAATTTACACTAGTTACACAAATTATCATAGTTACAATATCTTGATTGAACATGTTTCAGCTTTTAATTTTGGAATGTAGATTACTCTATAGGTTCTAGCACGATTATTTGGGTGATTGTGCAGTGTAAGGGCATTTTGATCAAATTATTGAAACGAAAAAAGTGAAATTGCTGAAAGACAGGATATGCTCCTTTTACTGGTTGCGCTGGCTTATTATTTTAGTGTTTGATTCTCAGGCAAGAAATATTGTGCGAGGGATAAGGGGAAATATTCATATAAAACTGCCAGGTCTAGCCATAGTCAAGCCTGGGGTCAACAGGTTATGATCCAGTATTGAGTATAATATAGTATAGATTTATAGAGTACTGTTCGCCCATCACGAGAATGGAGGGCGTTTCTCTCTTTCTCGCACACTTCGGGCTACTACCCAACGTGGCTGTATTGGTTTAGTTGAGTTCGCAACGTCGCCTAGCAAACAAGCCGAGCAATTGTTTTACAAATGTTGATAAATTCAAAGACGGGTTTGCTGTGTTACCCCCACTCGACCAGCTCCTACATTCCTAGAATTCCTGCCAGCTCTATTCTCGTGGTGGGCGAACAGTATAATGGGTTATAACTAGAGATGAGGCGTATTTACTAGAACAGGTATTTTTACTGAGTATTTGAACATACGGACTAGCACCTAGTATTCGAAGTACAAAATACTCAGATATCTGTGAGTATTTCTAGAAACTAGTAAACTACGCGACTTCAAGTCCCCACTCCAATTTACGGAGTGGGAGTGGAGCTTTGTAATTTGCAGTTGTACAGTAGCTATTAATAGCTCATTTCTCGTTATAGAACTATTCAACTACTCACTCCCTCTTTCTCGCTCACTCTCACGCTCTCTCTCTATTCACTATACTCGATTGTAGGCGCATGCGTCTAGATTGTCTTTGGTTGCGTATGGCGTACGCGCGTACTTTTCCAGTAAAAATACTTCTTGAGTACTTGAGTACGGGTACTAAAAAGTAGTTTGTTACTCAAGCGTCTCAAGGTCTTGCCGGCCGCGTCTCATTTCGCTACAGCACATTTGAGAGCAACTCAATAATTAGATTCGTGCTGTATTTAACACGAGTAATAAAGATTTGTGCTGTATTTAACGTGAGAAACAGTACCAGTACCGCAGTACGATACTCTCTTGTACGTGTACTCTTGTACGTCTACTCTGGCAAACTGGCTAATATAAAATACTACCTAGTATTTTGGAACAGGTATTCGGAATAGGTATTAGAACGTACTAGTACTCGGAATACTTAGTATCAGAAAAACCTAGTACGACCCATCTCTAGTTATAATGAGCCGCTCGCTCTATGTCAGCTTCTATTTACTGGTTAACTTTTTTTTTAACTTTCAATTGGGCTTCGATACTAACAGATTCTCAATTTCATTTCAATTGATGTTCCAACAACAGATAAATCCAACAACAGTCGCAAAGATTGCTTCTATGTTATTATGGTCTAGAATAATTATGAATAGCAAGAGAAGAATGGGCAGAATTTGTTCAGCGAGTGTGACAAATGACCGAGTCTACCGAACAGTCAGCCTTCACCGAATTGTGAAATTGGAAGAAGCGTCTCATTAACGCCAACTGACAACTCTCTTTTATTTGGCCAGACTATTTTTCTTCCTTCTCATCCGCTCTCTCTTTCTCAATTCTTTCTTTCTCGTTCTCTCTCTCTCTCTCTCTCTCTCCATCTATCATCATGACTACGACTACTAACACTCCTTCCCTTAACTCTTTACCGCAGAAAAATAATCTGTTTCTCTGCAGTGATATAATTATCCAGCGGAAAATGCCTTATTTAAAATATTGTACAGCGCTGTGTGAATTTTCACTAGAGTGATTACTGAGATAGAATTTCTAGTTCTCCCTGATTAGGAAGTTCATGGTTTTGGAAGAATTAGAATGTTATGAATCCTTATAGGAATAAAAAACTTTGCTGGTCTGATTCCCTTTTATTGCTACTAAATTGCTACTTATGCTATTGCTATTGGTGCATTTGACGTTTTTCAGTTTTGAATAATACAGTACAGTCAAAGGTCTATGAAACGAACTTCCAAAAAGTGAAATCCTCTTCGTAAATAATTTCTATGTTATAGCCCTTTCAAGGCCTTTCAAGCCCTTTCATCAACGATTAGTGAGATTGAGTGAGTTTTCTGCCCGGATTTCATTGTACTAAAAGTCAGCAGTATTTGTCTTTATGAGAATAGTTCAAATGTTATTTTTAGTGAGCATCACCGAAGTTCCAGTTACCTAGTCATCAGTTAAGCATCAATTGATTATAATAATGAACAGTAGTAAAATAGCAACACAACAGGAATGTTGTGTGCTACAATTACAAAACATGTGATTGACTTGACTTGTACATTTTTGGCTCTGAAATCACGAACAAAAAAATTCAAAATTATATTCACTTTGTTTGAACTATTGGACTGTTTTAGTGCTTCGTTTTTAAAGTGAAATTCTAAATTAATATCTTTGTTCTGGAAACAATCAGTATTATTGTACTTCACTGTGAAATTTCTAGTTAAACTTGGTCAAAACCTAAAATTTGGATTTAATAATTGAAAATTTATTAAGAAAGCAGTAGTGGGCTGTGCCTGTTGTATATTTACTTGCTTATATTTTGTAATAAATAAATAGGAATAACTCAGAATTTACATAGTCACTAAACACTTATTCAGAGACATAAGTAGATTGATAATCCAAATGGTTCACCTAATTTTTGGAAGGGCTTAAACCTCTTCTAGGAAAACCAGTGGTTCGGAACCCACCCATTATTGTAGGTCCACCATGTCGGTTGATTCTTATCCTGTAAAGATTGACGACACGTTTATCGAAGTCCACCGTATAAAAAATAGACTTTCGAAAAAGAAAAAATACTTTTTCGAGCATTGATACCATTTGAAAAACGCAAAGAAAATGTGACAGAATGATGTCGCAAAACGAATGTGAATAAAGTTTAGGATCAGACGAACCGAAAAATCAGGTTACTGTGATTTATGAAGAAGGCGCTCAAAGCCCGAATTTTGTCTTCGACAGACGAAGAGCGATTTAGAGAGAGAGAGAGAGAGCGAGAGAGAGAGATTAGATTAGATTAGAACACTTTATTTATGTAAATTTACAAAATTTCTTAAATGATTTTAAATTTAGCATTATTACCGTCGCATAGGTAGCAAATGTACAGCAAATGATATTAATTTTAACTGAAGAAAATCCCAGTGACGTATTTACAAAAAATGGCGAAGTCTGGACAAAATTCGTCCATTCTTAACTTAACCTTAGGTAATATATCTTAATTCTAGCTTACGAATTTGGAATACATTTATAACTTGAAATTTATACAATTATTTAGATCATTAAAAAAATATATATATATAGAAACCAACTAATAATAGTCTGTAGCTACTTTAAAACTGCTCGAATGAGAGAACAAACACACACACACACACACACACACACACATACACACACACACACACACACGCACAATATAAAATATTGAGTAATTAAAGAAAAACATTCTTAACTTAACCTTAGGCAATATAACTTAGTTCTAGCTTATGAGTTTGGAATACATTTATAACTTGAAATTTAAACTATTAAAAATATATATAAAAAATCAGCAAATAATGTTCTGTAGCTATTTCAAATCTGCTAAAATGAGAGAGAGAACACACACACACACACACACACACACACACACACACACACACACACACACACACACACACACACACAAGATATAAAATATTGATTAATTATATTAAAACTTTTTAAATTTATTTTTAAAAATATAAAACACACATCCATACAAACTACTTAACTAGGGGGTTTGCCAAAATTTTCATGAAATCAGCTCAGGGCCGAACAGTCGCAGACATCCGTTCCAGAAATTGCTTCTTCAGCAAAGAAGCAAAACCGGTCCGACTCTCCAAATTCTTCAAATCAGTAGGAAGCAAGTTCCAATACCGGCAACCGCTTACAACAAATGATTTATTAAAGATCTCCGTGCGATGTATTGGAGTTCGTAAGGTTCTGTCACCTCTTCTAGTAAATGTAACATTATCACCTCTACCTTCTGATACAAATTTAAAATCATTTTTGAAATATTTTGGACTACCATTTTTCAATATGTTGTTGACCAGTTTTGTGATTCTAATGATCCTCTGTTCTGGTAGTTTGAGAGTGGAGCTCTGTATAAAATAATCTGTTATATGTTCATGTCTTTGGAGAGAATATACAAACCGGAGACAGTAATTCAAACTTCGTTGTAGTTTGGCATTTAAAGTGACAGTCATATCATTGATAACTGAATTACAATATGAAAAATATGGGAAAATGAGGGATCTGATCAGTAGAAGTCTAAGATGTCTTGGAATATCATCCTGCATCTTTTTCAATGAATGCATTGCAGCAAATACCCTCTTACAAGTTCCAGTAACATGATCTGTCCAGTCAAGTTTATTAGTCATTGTTATACCTAGGTTTTTAACTGAGTCACAATAATGTACTGGTAGTCCATCAACCTCTATTTTAGGAATAGAATCAAAATTTATATTATTTATAAGACGTGAATATCCTACTATCATTGATTGAGTCTTACTGGGATTGAGTTTCAAGCCATTCTTTTTCGTCCATTCAGTTATTCTTGAAATATCTCTATTAACAATTGCTATTGTTTCATCTAATTGGTTTTTATGACAACTAAGGTAAATTTGGAGATCATCAGCATAAGTATGATACTTACAAGACTGAATTGAGGAAGGAAGGTCATTTGCATATAGAGTAAAGAGAAGTGGGCCTAGAATGGAACCTTGTGGTACTCCCTGTATAACAGTTTTTGAATCTGACCTGATTTCTCCAACTATAACACATTGCTCTCTATTACTGAGGTATGAACAAAACCATGAAATTGCTTCTTCACAAAATCCTAAAAGACGTAACTTGGCAAATAGGATGTCATGATTTACTGTATCAAAAGCTTTAGAGAAATCAAAAAGACATAAAATAGTACATTTCTGCTTATCCATTGCTAGTCTTATATCATCTGTGACTCGTAATAAAGCTGTTTCTGTTGAATGGTGCTTACGAAAACCAGACTGGTAATCATGAAGCAGGCTGTTCATTTCTATGAAACTAGTAACCTGAGAATGAACTATTCTCTCAAGTACTTTTGAAAGGGCGGGTAGTATACTTATTGGTCTGTAGTCTTGAACTTTAGTGGGTGATGAAATTTTGTTTAGAGGACGAACTAGGGCATATTTCCACTTTTTAGGGAAGGTACCAGTGAGAATAGATGCATTGAAGATAGATGTTATTGCAGGCAAAACTGCAAAAAGGATTTTCTTAATCATTTGTATTGATATTTTGTCAGACCCTGTAGCATTAGTTTTTATATGTTGAATGGCTTTCAGGGTGTCAGCTTGAGAGATTTCATGAAAGGTAAATTTTTGATTTACTGGGCTAGGTGCATCAATTGCTTGATTATTCAGCATTTCTAAATGACATTTTACAACAGTTTCAACATTTGTTCTTGAATGGGAAACAAAGAATTCATTAATGTCATTCAATGGCAGGTCAACAGGCGTGTGGGCCTTCTGTTTACCTAAACCAAATTTTTTAACCCCTCGCCAGAGCTCAGTTGTATTTTTCCCATTATCTGTCAGTAAGGAATTCAAATACCTCATTTTGGAATTTCTTAACTGCTGTTTCACCTTATTACGAAGATGACGGTAGTCATTGAGGCTATCCAAGTCATTTTTTCTCTTAGCTCGTCTGTGTGCGTGGTCTCTAAGGGCCATTAACTGTAAGATTTCTTGGGTAATCCAAGGGACCGGCTGTTTCCTATTTACTCTTTTTGTCACAATCGGTGCATGTCTGTCATAAACGTCCAGTATCATAGTCTCCAGAGTTTCAACCATTTCGTCAACTGAAGTTAGAGTTTCAATTCGATTCCATGGGGTTTGTGCAACATCAGAAAAGAAGGCTGTATTGTTCATATTCTTGAAGTCTCTATAAGTTATATATTTTTGTTCAGGTTTTGGAGCTCTGTGAGATAGAACACAGTAAATTAAGTCATGCCCTGATATGGCCGGAACTGGAATTTGTCCTTTGTCTAAAACTTCATCTGGATCACTTACAATTAACAGATCTATAAACGTGTCAGATTCAGCAGTGTGATGAGTTGGGTTCAGAGGGAGTATAGTCATGTTGAGGCATTGAAATATAGTAGTTAATTGAGTGTAGTCAAAGTTGGGATTTGTCATATTCAAGTCAGTATTCATATCTCCCATTACTAAGACATTTCTATAATAAGGCATAAATGTAAGGAGCGCGGTTTCAAAATCAGTAAAGTGACCTATTTTAGGAGGACGATAGCAAACACCTATCAATAATTTATCTGAACCTGAAAATGATAGTTCAACAAGAAGAAACTCAGGTCGTCCAGAATACTCTGGTTGAGAATGAGTTAAAATTTTTGCTTTTATATTTTCTTTTATGTAAATGGCAACACCCCCACCTCTTTTATTCAACCTATCATTCCGAAGTAGGGTATAACCTGGTAAATCTACTAGGGAGCTTGGTATTGTAGGTTTTAGAAACGTTTCACATATACCAATAATATCAAAATTTTTGAATCTAAAGATTGCTCTAACATCGTCAATATGACAGCTGAGTGACTGAGCATTGATATGTGCTGCCTTAAAACATTTTTTATGCATTTGAACCTGACTGTTGAGATAAGCTCCTGCATCGGTGTAATTACAGGGACTATGAAGATTTGGGGCCGGACCAGTAGCATCACCAAGGGTGGACATCAGTTAGACCAGAAGCCGACGACCGCCCATCCCACAAACTGAATAAAGAAAATATTGGCAAAAAAACTATAAAATATTCATACCTAAACCTAATTAGTTTTAAAACATATTTGGAACTAGCCATTTGTGATAAGAATATCACTTCGGCTCCTGTGAAATAAATAACTATTGTTTTTGTGTAGTTCTATCTATGAATAGTTTTTGCATAGTCTATTTATGGAAGGCGGCGATCTTTTGAGGTTGTGGTCACAGCACAGAGTGTTCATGCATAGCAGATGTTTCCGTAGCTCTCTCCAATGTACTGTCTCCCAGGGTGCGCTGATGGGATCCACGACTGTCACAGGTAGGCCGCTTCCAGTATTGGCTGTAACAGAGAGCAAATAACGGCAGAAAACGGCAAACGAAATAAAGCTTTTCCAATGACAGTGAAATCACAAGATAATGAGGGAGTAAAGCCGATATGGTATTGGGCAGAAAAAAAAATAGATATCTGGCGACAATGATAATTGAAATGAATTGAAGAAAAAAAAAAATTAGGTGAAAAGTCACTAAGAATAGTAAAAAGCATGAATGACAAGAGAATAATAAATGCAAGGAAAAGAGGTGAAAAGGGCCGTTGAACGGTAAAATAAGTGTATGAGGAAAGAAAGGGGTCACTACCCTCTGTCCGACCCTCCATCTCTCCGAATATACCATTCGTCCGACTTTTGTACCTGTTGTCAAAAATTAAGTCAACTACGTATTTCCACTTGTCCGAATAACCACTTGCACGAATATACCACCCGTCCGACTACTACATGACACGTTACAAGGCCAGAAACAACTTCTCCGAATATACCACTTGTCCGAATCTACCACTTGTCCGACTCGACTGTAGCGCATTCCAGCGGCAGAACTATCATGTCCCAGGCACTAGGTATAAGTACTCTAGCCTTTAATCAACGCCTTCTAGAGATACTTCTGCATTATCTATCGCCTATCTCTGTATGCTAAGCTAGAAAATTAAATAAAAATAGTTTTCGTCTTTTGAGGTTAGCTCTGTTGTTCAGCTATTAGATTAGATATTTGTCTATTAGCCAGTAAATTGAGAGTTAGTGATATTCAACTCAGATTTGGCAAATAAATTATTGATGTAAATCTCTTTGAGACTAGTATTATGCTATGCTACTAAATGCCATCACATTATAGTAGCATTCATTATATTACACCAATAAAGAATAGTACCAATGAAAAACTTCAATTTCAATGCCAAGTAGTCTTTTCCCCAATAACATTACACCAAATTATTTTTACCAAGTGTGGGAATAGAAAGAAAATGAACCTTGTGAGAGAGAGAGAGAGAGAAAGAGAGAGAGCGCGCGCGCAGAAGAGAACGAGAGTGAAAGAGAAAAAGAGGAAAGAGCTTGTATGAGAGTTGGTCTGTCCTTTTGAATTGGATTAATGGACTTTGGAATGAGTGCTTTTTCGCGTGGCGTTCTTCTTGGAAATTAATTGGCGAAATCTGTCAAAGAGAGAAGGACCCTGCTTCAGGGTTGGGCCTCATTTGCATGCAAAATAGCGAGTGATAACATGAAGGAAAGGCATGACTTTTTCTCCTACACAGCACTCATGAACGAGAAAAAAAGGTGTCTAGCAAATGTAACAGCAACACGTATTGCCTGCCCCATTGACACAAAGGCCCAGTTATGTTTGAAGCAGCTGCCTATTATACCGTTTTCTTTCGTGCTGGGAAAGATTTTCATAGATGACTGACTTAACATTGGAAAAGAAAATTTCATTCTATGTAAATTCAACTTTTTTCAACCTGCTTTTCATTCAAGTCTTACTTATAAATTAATAATGTAATAAATTCTATCAGTTCGAAATTATGCACACTTCCAGGTTTTGCGAATCTTTCATACATCAATGGCAACTCATGCAGCTAGTGGTATTGATTTTTCAACCTTCTTTATTTGGCGACGAACATAACATTAAGGTGGACTGGTTATGGTGGATAGCCAAGAATGAATTAAATTTGGTGTCGTCTCCACTACTTTGACTATTCATAACGAGGTACAATAGTTTCGGTAGTCACACGACTCTTACTTCAAAATCAAACTGGGACTATAATTACGTATATGGAGAAAAGGGAGTAGGAGTCAGATTTCACAAAAATAGCAACGATTTGGCACAAAGCTTACTTTAAATCAAATTCAATGCACCTGGAGGTCCGATTACTTATTTCTATATACCTTTTAATAACTATACATTATTAACGTTTGAATTTCAGGATTTTTGTAAAATGGATTAGATGCAGGAAACTCATAGAGCAGATGATACATGATACGTCACTTACAATATGTGTTACAATGTTATATTATTGTTACGGGTTCTATCTGTAAAATAATGCTGGCAACACTTTAAATTAACACTCGCACTTCATTTACACTAATTACTTACAACACGCACTAATCAGTGTTATGTCACACAAAATAAGTCATTCAGAAACGAATAAATCAATAATGTTCAGCTAATAATGAATTTGCTATATTACTGTTCCAAAATTAATCACTAACTGTTAATAGGCCAATCAAATATTAAATAATAACTGTTCAATAATTCAATAAGAACCGGCTACAAATAACAATTAAAACACTTACTACTATTAAAGCACAGGTTTGTCACCGTATTACATACAATAATAGCAATGAGTATTTGTACTCTTACAAAAACTGTAAAGGAAGTCCGAATAATCCAGTCACAATATACTGCGTTTATCTACTAGCACATTAAACGTTCGTATTATGGAACTGCCACTTGTTATGAACAATCGTTGACAAAGTTTGAGCAATGAATGAACTGACTGTTTACATGAGCATCCGCTTACATAGGTTTTTATCACATTCCAGGAGGTGCCAGAGAATTCTTTAATTTTCTATAACAATATATTTATACAGATAATGCCATCATGGAACTCTCTAGATGATTGCACGGCGAGGGTGGGGGGGGGGGGTTGTCAGGGGTAATAAACAAAACATGCTACTTATCTCTTTAACGGAAGTTATTATTGACACAGCGCAGAAAGGGAAGACAAATATTTTTCTCTTCTTTCTGGCGTTTCACTACATTATTGTAGTGCCTTCATGAACCTGAAGTATCAAGCTGCAAGAGACAGTAACTTCATGGCATTGCCTTCTAGACATTAGTAATAATATACGCTGTGCAGAAGATTTTCTCATTCACTGACTGTGTGACTGGGCCAAAAGAGCAATGTAGTTCAAAAGACAACCTACGCCTGTATTCTAGTGATTCTGCAATTTGCAACTCATTCTACGGCGAAATTTTTTGAAAAGTAGTGTGGCGAAATGTATAGCAAAAGCTTTATGTTGCCAACTGTACTTGCTACTATAATACAATAATATATACTACTATAATATTACGATTATTTTATTGCACACCCGACATACTGATAATAATAATAATAAGTTATTATATAATAATAATAAGTTGTTATTATTATTATTATTATTATTATTATTATTATTATTATTATTATTATTATTATTATTATTATTATTATTCAATTCGTTGGGTCCTTGGATACTCCGTTGTATCGGATTATTTTTATTATTTGATTCTATAATACTCTACTATTAATAATATTAATTTAGAGTTGCAATGCTTGTGTTAATTATAATTGTTCTACCATATGATCTTCAACACAATTATAATAAGAGAATTTTCTTTTAGGTATGTGTACTTGTGATCTAATTGCACGAATTTAAACGATTTTGTTCTAAATTATATGATGTCTCTGCAAACTTTGAAGTTATTCAAAGGTATTCAACTATTAATTATTCCATTTAAAACCGGGATTTTTACCCGGTTGTTATTCTCAAATAATAATTGCTGGTGACAAGATCAAATTTAGCCCAAGAAAATTAGAATTTTGGTGGGAAAAAATTGTTACAAAGCTGAATATTTTTTATTCCAATCTAGGCACTCCAGAAAGGATTCCCCCAAGTTTGCAAAAAAATTACACTTTAAACATTTAGTTCTTTTCTGAAAGGAAATTTGATGTTCTAGAACCTTTTCCCCACAACTTTTTCATTTTGGAGTGAGTGCTCACAAGATAAATGCCTTCAAATTTGAACATGGTCCATTTTTCAGAGAGGTGGGCAAAATCGATGATTTTCAATGATCAATGGTGAATGAACTATTGAACCAATTTATTGATATTATTGTAAATCAATCGGCATAGCATTCTATGTTCTTGTATAGAACAATGTTTCAAATGCGGTAAGGAGTTTCCGCTTTATAGACCAAAAACTGGAAAAAATCATAATTTTGGGGGGTTTTTGGACCCCCAAAAGTTATGTACAAGCAAGAATCTTTCACAAACTTGGAGAATATTTTTTGGGGTGCCTAGAGTGGATTAAAAAAATATCCAGCTTTGTACCAATTTTTGTCCACCAGAATTCTAATTTGTCTGCACTAAATCTGATCTTGACACCAACAATTGTTATTTGAGAATCACCATTTTCTCAGCCAACTGTTCAATAAAGAAATACGGTAACTAATTATTGACACCTGGAAGCGACGCATAGTTTTGTGAACTTTCAATTTTCGTCGAGCATTTGACGAGCAATGCAATCTAATTTTTGCAGGTGACAAAGAGAAATCGTTTTCTTCTTTGAATTAAATCACCACGAGAATTGAATGACATGCAAACACGAATGTCAGTGAGAAGAAAAACTGTGAATGACATAGCTATGAAGCAGACAGGAAGTCATTGACGGCACCTGCACGCACTCTATCTCAATGTTTTCTTTCTTTTCCTTCTCCTTCTCCTTCTTCTTATTTTTTATCTTCTTCTTTCCTTCCACCCTTTTAGTTTGTTAGTTTGTGCTTCAAAAATTGTTAGAACTTAGGAATGATTTTGAGTCTTGACGTTTCAGTCGACGTTTCACCCTCATAATAAAATGAGTGCTTATCGATAATGCAAATTTCTCCCACTGTAATTTGTTCGAACCCTTCATTTTTGACTCCTAGAAACTCACACTCATCTTCCTCACACTTTCTCTTTCTGTCTGTCACTCTCTATTTTCCTCACTCACTCTCTCTTATGCCTTTCTTGCGCTTTCTCCTTCTCATCCATTTCAGCAGGGCTGTCGTAGTAATTTTCTTCTTCGTTTAGGGTCAATTATATATTAGAGACGCTTTCAGATGTCAGCACCCATCCGAGTGCTCTCTTTTTTTCTCTCTTACTCACTGTCTCTCTTCACCCCACCCTTCACCCTTCCAACACTCTCTCAGCAGCAGCCAATCGTCACTCGATAGCGTTTTATTACATCGGCAGGCTCGATTCCCTCTTATTGGATTCTTTGTAATTCCCGATCGAGTATTCGAAGCTTATTTTTCACCCCAGCCCAGTGTCAGTAGCAACAGCAGCAGCAGCATTGGCCCAGTCATCCATTTTCTCTTACTCTTTTTACTTCATACTCATACACTTTCTCTTCAAAAACAATAAAACATGTAATAAAATCAGTCCTATTTTTTTTAGTTTGATTAGTTTTTATTTGCGAATTTTCAGAGATATTTTATTATTTCAGATCAAGCGCTTGAGTTTGTGCTTTAATGGGTTTCTGTGACAGTTCTGGCTATTAAACAGAGGCGAATCCATAAATTGTTTTCGTGGGAGATATCAAGTGAGATAATTTTTTTGAAGTCCTCTCCAAAAGCACAATCAGTTTTTAGCATTTGAGAATTACGGTGTTATACATCTCGATTTGCAGCCACTTTCAGTCGCTTACTTTTATTCTGTGATTCGGTGATTCGAAGCTCAACTGAAACCTTCTTTTCATCCTTCTGTTGAAGTAGAAATTGTTCAAGTTTCTGCACTTGTTAGGATGACTGGCGGGCCGCTTGGCGCAGTTGGTTGGGGCGTCTGTCCCGCTCTTCCGTCTGGAATCTATGTGTAATCATTCACCTCATTACCCACGCACAAGTTTTGGAGTCATGTGGGCATCATCAGCAATAAATAAATAAAAAAATAACTCCATGATATCTACTTTATACCACTTACCCGGTGGTTCAGAACCCAACCAAAACTGTAGGTCGACCATTCAAAGCATTCATTAAAATTATTGTATCATTATTCACCTCAATTGTCACGCACAAGTTTCAGACTAATGTGGGCTTCATGAAAAAGAGAAAATGAGAGAAAGGTTTTCGGTCAGTAGAACTACCGACCACCCATGGTGGAATGATACATGTAAACAGGTATCATTCCACCATCCCGACCACCCACAGTTCTAATGCTGTTCACATACTTTCAATCGGTTTGAGTTGCCAAAGCCAATGCCATTCAGCCAGTCACAGCCATTCTAACAATTTTATTCCAATCATTTTTAATAATTTTTTAATAGACCATGCTCATAGATATGATATTGCCTATTTAGTGTGGTTATATCGGTTCAGTATACCTATCAATGATAATTAGAATATTATCATAACTTGACCACTCACACTGGAATATTCTTATTTTTTTTAAAAATCTTTTTTGAATTTTTCGTGAAATGTGTAACACAAGACAAATTAACATGCAAATTATTTTATTTAATTTCAACGATTGGGTCAAATGAACAC
The DNA here is from genome assembly GCA_948455865.1 of Conomelus anceps. NCBI lineage: Eukaryota > Metazoa > Arthropoda > Insecta > Hemiptera > Delphacidae > Conomelus > Conomelus anceps. The sequence goes on from OX418217.1 coordinate 39,915,669, forward strand.
AAACATTTTCACTCATGTCTGTTTTCAATCATATTGTGATCTTTATTCAATATTTATATCACATCATGTTCAGTTGCAAAACTCAATCTATTCATACAGTATTAGAATAATAAAGTATTTTTCTTAACGTAATATACGCACTTGGGTCTATGTGTTTTCAAAAGTAAGCAATTTCTAGAGTCAGAACATTAGAAGCCAAAACATAAAAAAGCTCAATTATTAATTCCAATCTACAAGCGAATAAACTTTCGTGTTCCTTAAAAAATCCCTATCTACAAACAACGGTTGTATAGAAACTTGATTGAACATGAGCTTGAAATTGAGAAGCCTAACAATAAGTTGTGCGGAACAATAATAAGAATGAAAAGATTAGTTATAATAATTGGAGTGTTGCTTGTATCAAGTAAGCGAGGGGCTTGTGGGAAGAGGTTTCCATGCCAGAAGCGTCCTCTACAACCTTAATAATAATGTAGAAGATATTCAAATGGAGAACGAATGAACCAAGTAAGGTCGTTTGTATACTTCATCTTCGTTCATATACGAGAAATAATAATAATAATTGTGTTGCCTTGTACAACAGCTCACCGTATTAGGAAGTTCCCTCCTGAAATGGAAAACGGCGTACGGTACAAGCAGAATCAAGTTCTTATTGCAAATTTCTTGAAGAAAGTAACATTGATCTGAAAAAGTCTTTGTCTGGTTCTCAGTCGGAAAAACAAAACGCCGATATTATAGTCAGCATTATTAGAAGTATACTTGAACCTCCACTCTTTGTTCTCGTGGAGCCTATAGAATTTTCTATACCAGATATTCTACCTTTAAATAATGTAGTCTTAATTCAGTCCCGAAATCTCTTGACTTTTCTCATCTCACTGTTTTTAATTAAGCCTTATCATGATAAAACCCTATCACTGAAGTTCCATAATTTCCTAATAAAAGTTAGTGAAAAAGACTGGTTTGATTGTGGTGTTCTCACCAATTTTATAAATACCGATATAATTTCGTGTTTCCTTCAAGTGAAAAAGAAGCAAATTATTTTTCTTGAGTGTATTTTTTGAATAAATCTGAGCTTTCTTGTAAACTAACCTATCAAGTTTTGGATAATGCAACCTAGCCAAAATTTGCAAAAAGGTTTTGGGCATCAATTAGGTCGCATTTCTCTGCAATTTTGTCATAGAGAGAAAATTAATGGATGGACCCAATCAGTTTGCAAAGAAACAATCTGGTATTGCAATCAAGTTAACAAGAAACAGTTAGCGAGTAATTGATGAAGAGAGCTCACAATGACGTATTACTTCATAATTATCGATCAATATTTAAAAATAATTTTTCAAAATTGTTCTACTTATTTTCCCTCTGTTTTAAAGCGCGAGTGATTGAAGTAGAGTCATTACGGTTTGAGAACCTAAATAATTCATTTGTGATGCTGGAAAGTGTTGATTAATAGCATCTTAGGCTATTGTCTAGCCCCAGAAAAGGGCGACTACACTCAGTGGAGACTCTTGGCACGAATGCGTTCCAACTAATCTCGTAATAAATAATGTAAGACTAGCAGAGGAAGAGACTGAGATACTTCACTATGATTTACTGAGGACGGATCGCGCGGTCTCTGTGTTGAAATGGTCCAGACTTGACTGCTTGCTTTTCTGAACGTTTCGTCCAAAACTCGAAATTATAGTACTCCATCTCGGTTCACTGGCACAGGATCACGTAAGAATAAATTCGGAGCATCTTAAGTGGCTGGCTAATTGTCGGCTGAGGAGGGATAGATGATCACTGACAGCAGCGCTTTGCTGAATTTTCCTTTGAGCGGTTGGTGAAAAATTACGTTACCATTTTTATAAGTTCAGAGTTGGAAGTTTTTCATGGAAATAATTTGACCAAACTATTCTGGAACATCAGAATCAATTAAAAATATCTATTTTTCATTCGGTTTGTATAAGTTGTGGTCAAGCATAGAGTAAGAGAATAATAATATAGTGCTTAAATTATGTTACTTTTTCTATGTAGGCTATGGATGGCCAGAATAGAAAGAGATGGGCTTTTCTCAAATGACTCCTTGCTGAGTAAACTCAATCTATGACACTGCTGATGATACAATTGATTATCCTGCACCCACATCCGGTCAATGTACTATTATTTCTATACAGAATGCTTAGAAGAGGAATGATCAGACTTTAGGAACTGATTGAACAGTTCAAAATAAGAGTAGAGTTTGTAAAAAAATGGTTTGTTACAAGAATAAGGATGACAAAAGGTTTCAGAAATTCTTATGAAGTTATACCATAGACGAACGAACCATCAAGACGATACACCCGGATCTATGATTATACGTACTAAATGTTGCATTCTACTATCAATTGGTCAGCTTTCACGTAAAATGAGATGGAAAATCGAAAACCTCACTTTCAAAATGTATAAACTTATTGGAAAACTTGAAAACTGATTTCCTGTAACGAAGCAGTTTCGAGCACATGTTTATATGAAATATTTTACTTATTTTAAATTGTATAAACAGTTCTTGAATTATGATCCGCTCTTCCTAAACCACTCTGAATGTATTTGCTTTTTATGCTTACATGGAGTCGTTACTATAAGTTATCACTCAATAATTACTGAATGTCACAATCAAATATTACCCATTGATATTATTAAGTATCAATAAAGGGAATGTCATCATATTAGTCATAGCAGTCCTCTCGTTAGCGCCGTAAAAGTAGCAAGTCTAAAGTCAAGCAAAAAAAGTCAAGCTTGTATTTTTACTCATATAGCTGTCATTTATTTCTTTGTTTTTTGGAGAAATATATAAAAATCAGAAAAATAATAAATTACTGCATTCAGAAACCGATTGGCTATTCTGAACGAGTCACAAAGACTCCAAATATGAATACATAAATGAAAAGGAATCCAACGATGTTTGCACAACGTCGCTTTATCTGGTATCTCGTTTATGCGTTATCGTTCAGAGGAAGAGAGCGGCATCAAGTTTATTTATTCGCTTGGAAACAAAGATTCACCACGAGGGAGAAAGGATTTCGGGTCTTTAAGGAACGGAATGAATTAAACTGTTTGTTTTCGTTGGAAATGCAAATCCTAATATGATAGGCTGTGAAACAGGAGCTCATCCTCTAGCACGGTAGCTACGGCTGCTTCCACATTAATGTGGGTTTTCTAGTTGAGAATTGTGGGGGGGGGGGAAGAGAGTGAGAAGGTTAGGGAGGGAAGTATAAGTGGGTGAGGAGGTTCGGGAGGGAGCGAGAGAGCGCGCATGAGCGAAAGATTAGGATTTGGAGTGAGAGAAGGAAGAAGAGAAGGAAAATGGATAAGAGAGCGAATGATGAATGAGATGAGAATCAGGGTGAGTGAAATTGTGAGAGATTTGAATGTAAATACCTAAATTGCAAACATCACAGCGTAGTAGAAAGAGTAATATGACAATCTTATTGATGTGAATAAAAAGTGTAGAATAATATAAAATGAAATATTCATACAATACATAATTCATAATGTAACATAGTTAAGAGTGTAAAAAGATATTGTAATGGTTATTCAATATTCAATATTTCTCATATTTCATCTTGAATTTATTATTTATTTCAAATACATACATGAAAATTACAAATAATAGAGGCTTACAGCTAATGCCAAAACAAACCTCATTGAATGCATTAGATGGTCTCAAAAAAAAAGGAAATCACAAAAAAAATTAAAACGCTAAGCTAAGAAAGAAATAAAGTCAAAATACATACAATAAGAAAACGACATGAAATAACAGCATAAAGAAAATAACCCTAAACATTAGTTATCTCTAAACAAAGAATTAATAGAATAGCTGGAAAAAATAAAGGTAGATATAGAAGTAGAGGAAAGAAGAAAACATATAATTTATGGACTGCAAAACGATGTTTACATCTAAAATTCCTGAGCTTGAAAACATTTTCTACTAAAACTGCACAAATTGTCTGAGAAGGGATCTAGAACTGGATTAAATCTATTGTGCAAACCCACAGTTCTTTGAATGAAGCAATTCGCATGGTGGACAGTGTTTATTCTATCCAAGGCGAAAAGCATATTCAATCTTGGCCTATTAGATGGAACTAAAAAACTGAAAAATTGAATTATATTTGGAATATCCAAATGATTATTCAATAGCTTATACAAAGCAATTAGTGAAATGTAATCTCTTCTATTATAATTAATTGGCCTTCAATCATTGAATTCTAGGTTCAAGCTATATCAGAGATATTGATAGTTATTATTGAAGTTTAACTTTCTATGAGATTAATTTTTCTGCAGTAAGATCGTCCTTGTTTTTCTCTTCCTCACAACATAAATCTGCAACATAATATACGTATATTAATAGAGCTCTTATAAGAATTTTCGATTATTATTATTAGTCATGCAAATGACTTATCATCATGTTCAAATAGATACTTTATTCAGTATGCTGATGACACCTTTTTCATTATTTCTGACTCAAATAGTGAAATCATAAGCCAAAAAATACCAGAAGGATTGTCCAATATAAAGGCATGGCTTACTGTAAATGGTTTATCAATGAACGCCAATAAAACTACATTAATGTATTTTAAAACCATGCATTCCACTGGGAGAAATATAGATAGATCTGTCATAGTCAGATTCAGCTGAAAGACGAGGGCAGTGTTGAATTTCTGGGTTTGCTGCTTGACAGGAATTTAAAATTGACAGAGCATACAGACATACTCTGCAGAAAAGTGAACTCAGCTTGCTTTTCTTTGCGGGTGAGAAGCACTGAGGTGCTGTGAGCTTCACTGCTCAATATGTAATAAAGCTATTTCTTCCCTTTATTGAAATATGGCGTCAATTTCTGCGAGAGTATTAGCAGCTGCGAGAGTATTTTAAGTTCAAAAGAGGGCTTTTAGAATAATGTTTAATAAACCCCCTACACATAGTTGACGTGAGCTTTTCAGAAGAGGAAAACTTCCCACATTGGCCATCGCTCTATATCCTTGAGACATGTTATCATTTTCCATACAAGGAAAAATCTAGATAGTTTCAGCCGCTGTGGAGACTCTCATAACTATACAACTCGCCAGTCAAAATTAATTATTACAGTTGCCCACAGAACTGCCGTTTTTGAAAGATCGCCTCAGTACATTGGCCCGAAAATATATAAAGCTTTGCCAATTGAACTAAAAAATGTAAATAATAGTAGGCAGTTTTGAGTTAAACTTAGGAATTGGTTAGTAGACACACAGAGCATTCTACTCAGTAAACGAGTTTTTTAACTGTGTCACATGATTTAGGTATATGTTTGCTGTTTTTAGTTAATTTTTTCTACTCATCTTCTGTCTGGTTATTTTTCAGATGTATTGAAGATGTAATTATATCTATCTTTCTACCATGAGACAGAACATGTTTTCGGGTAGGGAGCCTATCACCAGTGCCTGGTTGATAGTAGATAGGGAAGTAATTCCCAATTATTTGATGGTAATAATTTATTATTTATCTGCAATATTTCTAGAATATATATACCTATTAACTTTCAACATGATAATCTTTGGTAGTGGGTGCAAACTGGTAAACTATGTGATAATGGACGAATATGTGATTGTATTCTAATTTATACATCATATATTAAGACCAGCTGCAGGAAAGATTTATGAGAGTAGGTTGAATCATCATGTTGCAGCCAACAGATGAAAACAGGATAGGACAGAACAGCAGTAGATAGCAGAATGAGCAGCAGTATAGTAGTAGAACGGTGTCCTCTTTCCTAGTAGCACAAATCATGCAGCCATTGTTTACGAGGCCAGATTAAAAGTGAGACAGCGGGTTGCAGGCCCTTGACCGTTATTCGATATACATCTCGAAGGTTGGTTTCGTTGGGGGTTTCATACGGTGGCAACAGGAAGTGATGGGACCGACCCCCGTGGGTCTGCAACTCGTATCTTCGGCAACTTTATAGTCCTCACATGGATGGTAGGAGGGAGGTAGAGGAGGTTTCGGGCGCAGTATGAGCACCTCAACTAGAATCCGTCGTGTCGTAACATTGCGATTGCTATCGTGTCGCTGCTGTAATGACCAGTATAACGCTATGTGGCCAAAGTCGATTAACGCTAACAACTTGATTAACAATCGCGATAAACTTTGTTACATAGATCCTTGCAATTGATTAGATGCTCTTAGGTTAGTGAAAATAATTTTTGTTTTTAAAAAGTTTGTATTAATAGTTTTATTTTCCAACATTATTTATTATAATTATTTTTTGTAATAATTATTTTCTATCTTGCTGCTTTTTGCTTGCTCAGACACAGAATTTAACATCTATGAGTTATCTTGGTGTTACTGCACATCTCAATATTGATATTTTTGTGTCTTTTATATTTTGTATTTCAAGGTATTTGTACCGCAATGGCTGCAAACAATTATGATTGTATTTTATATTGTAGCAACTGCAATTGAATTCAGAAATTATATTTATAAGAAAAGACTGGCAGCATCTAAAATTGCGGCTGGTAATTCTGAATCAATGAATTGTATATAAATATTTTGTATTTTTTAAGGCAGAATAAATTTCATTTCCATTATCATTTTTTTCAACTTTAAAATTTGTAAGTGCAAAAGAACCAAGTCTGAGCTTGTATATTAAATATATAATGCGATCATTCATTATGACAAACCTAACCAATTCAAATGATAAGAAAAAACATCTAAACAGCTAGTACGTTTTTACAATAGAGCTCTGATTACCCGAACTCCGATCATCCTAATCGCTTTGAGAAAATAATAAAGTCAGATGATGTTTAGAAAATAATAACTTACTATCGTTTTGATAACATACATCTAATGTACATACTTTTGAGCACTTATAAACCTTTACACTAAAGAACTCAACACATGAAAACAGGAATTAGTAAGAAATGCATTGTGATACCGGAAATAATTTCTTTCTCTTTCAATACTTTAAATAAATCCAATTATCCGAGTTGTTGACCGGATGGGATTCGGATAATTTATTGTATTTCCACTGCACTAATATTTCGAAAGTCTATAAACATGTTCGTACACCTTTTACTGTTAAGGGAACACTTATGGCTCTTCTAAATTAAATTTGACAAACTAATTGTCGAGTTTTTTGTTTACAACTTTCAACTTCTAGGAATCATTGTCTGGAATAATGAAACTTGCACAGTAAATACACAGTGATGGCAACAGTAATAAACAATCGAAAGACAACATTTATTTATTACATTATTCAAATTACATTGAATATAATAAATTTTTTATCAATTCTTGCAGGCTACCATTTTCCTATTTTAATAGTTGTTCAACCTATGCAGAGATAATGGAGTCTAATCAACTAGGTTTTATTTGCATGAAAATAATAAAGAATGAAAAAATATCATCACAAGTACAACATAATACAAAATCACCAGAACATTTAAAAATAACTATGGAGTAATAAACTATCTTTACTATGCTCATGTAGCCCACCAACGTAGGCCTGTGTGTGGAAGGGATTCTACATTCTGTTTCTCTACCAAATTAAAAATTTGTATCGTACCTTTTAAAAACTTTTTAGACTTTCAACATCAATGCATTGATTTATTGAAGTCATAGTGATACGCCTGCTACAGTGAAATTCTCAATAATTATTGTAAAATTGCATTGGTAAGTGATAACCGTGAGCCGTGTATCTGTTCAGTCAACTAAAGATAATCTTTATATGGGTGACCGATTGGATTGGCCATCAAAAAAGAGTCTGTTCTCTGCTGTAGAAGCCACTTCCCGGTGGCTCGGAAGCCACCTAAAACTGTAGGTTCATCTCATCAATCACCATCATCTAACTTATTACCCATGCTAATCAGACGTTATTCTCAGACGTATGTGGGCTTCAACCTCCGAAAAAAAGATGTTATCGACTAATATAGTAATTAGTTATTATCAGTTTAAACATCTAATTTTAGCTCTTGACCAAATTAAAAATTTCCGACACATTTTTTGCAGAATTCATTCATACAAAAAAAAAGGATTTATTAAATAGAAGTTGTCCAAAGCATTTAGACTTCAAAGTGATGTTAAAACAACAAAGCATTTGAAGATAGCTTAACAATTTGTTTTTACTAAGGAATGAGAAACACACTGTATCAAATTGACTACCACGCTGTATCAAACTGACTACTTCAAATTAATCAAACGAAAACAGTTTTTTCTCTTGTGCCATCCAGTATTCAAAACTTTTCAACCATCTAACAGTGAAGTAAAAGCATGAGCTTCAATGCTACTTTGATTCAGACTATTCGGGTATGCTACCCAATTTCTTTTTTTCTGTGAACATTGATTCGTCCGATCGCTTACCTCAACATGTTCCTTTTTCAACGAGTTAGTCCATCAATGCTTTTGAACGATACTACTACCATTTTCGCTCCTAAATACATTCAATCAGAGTTTCTCTGCAGTGAAAGATGGCTTCAATTGGACAGCTTTTGATTAGCGTGATTGACGAGACCAAAGAGTATAGAGAAATAGTTGCGCAATCTTTTTCTCTTCATATTTTGTAAAGCGTGCTGACTTCAACTCATTCTAGTCCTATTAATTATTTGATTAATTTTTCACATTTCTCTTCATACTCCTGTAAAGCTTCCTCACTTTCACTCCTTAACCTTGAACTATTAATGATTTTGTAATTTACCAGAAATTCCAAACTTTGTGAACAATTCAGCAGCGTATGTTAAGTAGCTCGTCTATTATATTACAACACCATTAGTCAAGTTGGTTATTTCAAAAATCACTGAGTGGGAACTACATTTTTTTCTCCTTTATTTCCTATTTTTTGCTTTTCTTCACAGGTTTTTAAATCATCTATCCTCCGAGTTCACTCTTCTGATAACTAAATGATTCACTCTTACGTTTTGATAGGCAGAAGCCTCTCTTCATTTATTTATTTCTTAATATCAATTTTATTGCATCTAAGAAAAGAAAAGAAATTTATTTTAAATAGTGAAATTGGTTGAACAATGCCTTGGGTTATTCATTATGTGCTTACGTGACATACTCGAATGGTGGAAACCAAATATCTTTGGTTTTGCAGATCATCCTCACTTCAACTCAATCTATGTTTTATATTACGTTGTTTCTTCTTATCTATGCTTAACGGGCTGTTGAAAAAAAAATTTCTCCGAATACACACTTTTTAAATTTTGTTCTAAATAAAATTGGACAATAGCCCGGAAAGTTGGACCAAAACGTCGAACAATTTCTTTTCAACTATCTATTCATTCAAATTCGGTAGATTTATCTAACGATTTCTGTTGTTCAACTTTGGGCACAGCCAGTCTAACGCAGTTAAAGAGCAGGGGCGTTTAGTATTTTGCGAATAGAAGACAGACCGTATCGTCGTGAAAGTGATTGTTGAGTTTTTTCTGAGCGCTAAACAGCACTTGGCGAGTGATTAGGAGAGTTCGAGCTCGCTTAGGGCCCAGTGAGCGCTCTCTGCAATTAAGTTACTTCTTGTCTTTAGAGAGTTAAACACCGAGAGCACGATAAGAGACCTCCAATCAAGGAGGCCAGCGCTCCCGCTCCCTTGAAACGCTCCTCGTCTAACAATTTGCACAGTCTTTGTTGTTGTTGTTGTTCCTTTTGAGGCTCACAGGATGTCGTTGGGATGCTGATTGCGAATTAATAGCAAAAAGAAAGGCTTTCTCTTCGCCATTATGTAAATTAATTATGCATTCATATTTCAATGACCGTGACTTTACTACTGGAAAACCAGCTCTGCTTTTACTGATCTCGTTATGTTGTGAAGAAAAATATGATAATCAAACTAGATTTGCAAACTGTTCTGGCTTTTGTAGTACTGGTAAAACAGAAGCAGTAATTGCTAATTATGACAATGACACTGAAGCAAGAGAGACATGATTTGTCTGTCCTCATTATATATCCGACAAGGCTGACCTAAAAGGTAGACCTCATCACTATTTTATGAAAAAAAAAAATGGTGAAAACATTTCAAAACAAAAGCAAGAAACGTAATCGTTAAAGATCAAATTGGAATAAAATCTTAGTTTAAAGTTCATGATTTTGGAGCCTTCACTGATGGAGTACCAGTGAGATTGCGACGAAGATCAATGAGAAAGAGTTTAACAGAAATAGTTTATCATAAACAGAAGAGACTTCACATTATGAGAACCTATCTATGTTGACGAGCGCTCAAGTCTGGGTGACCAAGTAGCTATGATTTATGCTATCTAGCTAACATTATCTAGCCAGCTGTTATTTGACTAGCTAACCACTACTCTTCTTTTGTTATCACGTACCCGGTGATTCTAAACCCACGTAAAATAGTAGGTTTACAATGTTTCCTGTAACATGACGCAAACGTCGAGGTGACGGTGACCTGTCTGTGACGGTCTCCTCACCAAATAAAAATAAGAATTATTTGATTTCAAATCTATGAGCTAGTCTATATTTGCTTTTTATGTGAATTCAACGACTTGCAGTCAAATATTCATTAAGAATAAGTAGAATTTACTTACTCTGTAGGCCGAGCGCTTTCGAATCTTTGGGATCTATTTTCAGAGGCGTGTTCCTTGATCATCGATGGCAGTTTTTTGGTTAAAAGAATTATTGTGGTTTTTGTAAAATGTGACCAAACATTTTGTGTGATTTAAAATTCAGTTGTTCGTTGAGGATGTTTTGTTTATTGTGTGTGGTGTGTTTGTATATTTCAAATTTTCCAACGTGTTGAGTTCGTGTCCTTTAGATTTTATATGTAGAATGTGTAGGTTGGTAGTGATGTCAGTAACAGTGTGTCCAGTTTGAATGATATGGTCGGCGAAATTCGATTCAGCTTTTGATGTCAGGGCTTGAAAATGTTTCTTGTAACTTTGTTTGAATGTGCGGCCTGTTTGTCCTATGTTGAATTTGTTACAATCAGAGCACTTCAGTTTGTAGATCCCTGGGAGATCGTATTTGTCTGTGTTCAGTGTGGTTTTGAGTGTAGGTGCATTTTTTATTTTGTTTTTTGTTCTGAATGAGATGGTGTGGCCAGATTTTTTGAAGATTTTTGCTAGTCTGTTTGATTGTGGATTAATGTATGTCATTGTGATGTATTTTTTGTCAGTGGTGTTGGTGTTTTGTTTTTTGTTTGTTATTTTATGATTGAGTTTTTCAATTAGGTCGTGTTTGTAGCCGTTTTCTTGTGCTAGGTATTTTATTGTAATTGTCGGTGGATAGCGGTGTGTTGTTGAGTCTGTGTAGCATTGACCTGAACGCTGAGTGTTTGTGTTGTGCTGGATGATTGGAGGTGCTGTGTATTAGGGTATCTGTCATTGTTGGTTTTCTGTAGATGTTGAAGCTGTGTTGTTGGTTTGTGTTCTTTGTAATTGAGAGGTCTAAGAAGTTGATTGAATTGTTTTGCTCAAATTCAGCTGTGTATTGAATGTTCTTATGTATAATCGGAGTTGTTCACATTGTCTTTTGTTTCCTCTGTATAGCAATAGAACATCATCTACATATCTGTGCCAGTATATTATGTTCTGTGAAAATTTGTTATTAAAGAGTATATGAGTGTTTTCGCAGTGTTGGAGATAGATCTCAGCAAATACGCTCGAAATTGGTGAGCTTATTGGCAGTCCATCAGGTTGTGAGTAAAATTTGTTATTGAAGGTAAAGTAATTTTGTTGAGTGATGATTTTTAGGATGTCTATTATTTCATTTATATGTTCTGTAGCTGTGTTGTTGTGAATGAGGATGTTCTTTATTATTTCTATTGTTTGATTGATAGGTATGTTGGTGTATAGATTTGTTATATCGAAAGATGCAAGAGTGGAGTTGTGAGGAATTTGTGTCTTTTATTTTTGTGATAAGATCGCTACTGTTTTTCTATGTATGTGTTGTTGTCGGTCACACAAACTTTTTGATCACATTTTACAAAAACCGCAATAATTCTTCTAACCAAAAAACTGACATCGATGATCAAGGAACACGCCTCTGAAAATGGATCTCAAAGATTCGGAAGCGCTCGCCCTACAGAGTAAGTAAATTCTACTTATTCTTAATGAATATTTGACTGCATGTCGTTGAATACACATAAAAAGTTAATATTAACAACGCAGTTCGTCATGGAACAAGAAATCCAGGAATCTATATTTGCTTTATCAGACCTAAAATTCAGTTTATGGAGCTGATTCAGAAAGATTGATCGGAATAGTTTGTGGTTAGTACTAGTCATTACAATGGTAGCGCCAACATTATTCAGCGGAAGTAAAGCAGTAGTTGCATAAATGCACTCGATACAGTGGCACTCGGATGTGTCACCCTATGTGCGGTGTGCTCTCTCTCACTCATGAGAGATAGGCCTCACTCTTCAACTCCCTGTACAATGACCATTGAAGCACTATACAGCCGCGAGAGCGCGTTCAAAACGGAAGTAGCCCGCGGTCAACGGTCAACGCAGGTCTCATTCCGATACAACGTCGCTAGAAACGCTCGTGTATTTGTCGCGGCGACTGATTTGGAATGTAGGCTGGGGTGGGCCACTCTCATTCCCTCCAGCCCCCTAATTGACACACATGAATATTTACAAAGCAAGGGGACAGTGGCTCAGAGACTCACGGTCTGTGGTTGAATCCCGTGAATTCGGGTGTCACAAGCTGACGCCATCACGTGACCGCACACGCACCCGCGCACGCATACGCTCGCTCCACAAACAAGCAGCGGTCTACTAGAAACCACCAGCATCAATTCCACTCACTCGCTAAATCGAATCATTCGCTTTAATCCGACAATTTCTATGAATCCTAGTGATCTAGTGCCTCACTTGAATACTTGAATCCTGGGTTCATCATTTATTTCATCAACTCCACTTCATTCCATTATACCATCATTCTTAACTCTATTAAGTCAACTCAAATCCATCATAATATATGAGTTACATGATTGTATAAGCTCACAATGAATTCATCCGAAAATCAATCAACTCATTAAATCATTAACCCGTTGTTTCGGAACCCATCTATAATTGTTAGCCTATCTCCTATCATGATTCCCATAACATGACACAAACGGCGAGATGGAACTAACCGTAAAGTTCTACCACAGATTAAGAAATCTAACCAGCTGGTTCTACCCAGCAATAAAAGCCACAGCTTTCATAAAAGATTTCCGTCATTAAACCATTCATTTGAAACTAGATTCAAAAACCTTCAACTTGGAAAAATCTCCAAATAAAGATTTTTCCAAAGGCCAATGATTTTATTTCTAAACAAATACATTATTAGAGAAAAAACATGTTTTTATTGACTTACATAATGTATGGTTGTTTGGTAAATTTTTCTTGTAGATTACTCTCTGTAGAAACTATAATATTGGATATATGGTCATAATATTAACTATGTCAGAAAGTATTTAGTTGTGAAAACTGCACTGCATTCTACATACGAATAAAATGTTCAAGTTCAATAGATGGCGGGCCAATAGTTTTTTGGATTTTAGTTAGAGGCTCGAATTTGGCATTGTTTTTGCTCGGCCTTGCAGCTCTCCAAGCAGTCGGGCTAGAAAATTCAGCACTCCAAGCAACTCAACATTGGCCCCGAATCTATCCCAAAAGCCATTTCAAGATATTTATGTGGTGGTCGTTTTTCGATTCTAAACCAATTCGTTTTGTGATTTTCTCTCACTGTCTCTAAGCCATTCGATTCATTCAAAGATAGATCGATATCGAACAATGAATCGATTTTGAATTCGGTTATACGTGGAAAATTTATGAATTTTTTCATATAAACAACGATTTGATAATTTATAAAATACTTTCAATTTCTAATACCGAAGAGCTCTGACGTAGGTACTTTGAATGTTGAGAAAAAGGAAGAAGGAGAAAGAAGATAAAGATGGAAAAGTTGCGTAAATGAGAGAAAAATAATTTACGTCTGTAGGGCATCTTTTCTGCTAACTCGCCAAGAAAAGTTTTCTAAATACTTCTTGTTACGCTAAAAATTGACTATTTTTGGAATGAGCGTTTTGCAGCGTTTGGGCTCAAAATTAACGATTGTTGAAAATTCAACAGCTAATATCTAACAACTAAAAACATAAAATATTACAAGAGAGGGTATAAAATCAATTAAACCCTAATTAAAAACATTCTACGAGATCCAAATCGATCAAATAAAAAACCAATCATGACAAAAAAAGACCCGAAGAGACTAGCCCATGTCTAATTATCAAATATAAAAAACCTAAATAACCAAAAACAGCTAACTTATATGACAAACGTGCAACAGCAGAGGGCACAGAATAAAGGAGTAAATGCATGTTCAACTCTTCTGGCGGACACTAATATACAAGTCACGACAAGCGACACTTCTCTCAAGTGGTCACGCGCCTTTGAATAAATAAAATGTTTCTTGTATTGCTTAGCAGATGCTATTCTTATGATATGAAGAATATTCAGGGGTTTATTCAGGATCTGGTGACGTTTATTGTGGATGAATAACTCACTATAAGTTCTGTGAACAGTAGACCTCCCGCTCAAAAATGAGGGTGCTTGCACAGAGGAACTCTATGTACTTATATTTTATATTTTTCAATCACATTATTGAGCTATTTTATTCATTCTGATGATTCGAATGAATGCGTGAACTCTTTTATTTCCCTTTTAAAACACAACCACAAATATTTCCTTAATAAGTAAAGCTTCTCCGATGCCACCCATATGAATAAAAAATGACTTCTCGAAAAACACCCATACCATCGCATAGGAGCGACAGCAGCCTATCTATGTTGGACACCGTTCATGACTGGGTAATGTAACATAAACAGAGGCGAAAAAAGAAAGGCGGACACGAATAAGTACAGAAGAAATGGAGGAAGACTGAGCGGGAATGTTTGTTTTATATTTTTATTGGGATTTAGAATGGCACCAAGTCCCTGAAGCTCAAGTCCAAGTGCAAGTCCCTTCCGCTACTTTGTCTGTCCTGGCTTTCCATTTCCTTCCACTGTCCTCCGATAAGCTATTTCCAACCACAGATGTCTGGCAGTCAGTTGTCCCGCTGTCCATTCATATCCTTCACCTCCTTTCTCTTAAAACCCTTCCCACAACCCTGACCACTCTCTCACTCGTTGCCCCTCCCCCACCGCATCACGGTCGTCACTCTTGTTGTTTACTTGCTAATACAAGCATGCTCTTTTTGTATTGGTGGTGGTTTGTACCCCCGTCACTAGAATGGATTACGTTCTCGTGATTCCATCTCCATGCGATACTCTTGGGAGTCGACTGATCTCTCTCCTCCATCCCCTCCCAATGACACTATACCCTAACTGATAGTCTTATCTTTTAGCAAATGTAAGATTCAGAATCCCGGATTTGCTAAAGAAACTGTCGAGTGTGTGGCACCACGTTGAAAGCCTTTTTGTAAAATGTCACAACAGAAATGCAATCACAGCTTGATAGTTCCTTAAAAAAGTTTTTGCTTGTTTTTGTTGTTGAACAGTCCTTGATGGCAGTTTTACACTCACAGTCAACCAAGATAAATTTGTTTACTCAATGAGAGACAATTAAGGCATGTTATAACTGAAATACAATTTTGAACATGACAATTCGTTGGATTTTATAATATCTGAGTAGTTGAAACCTATAAAACCTACATGACAAATCTGTATATGATTTATGCAGGACTTGGATCATCAACATCAAAATATTGAAGGAGAAAAGTAACTACTATTATGAAAGTCTGTGGGGGTGTATTTTTCCTCGATGGTAAAACTATAAACAGTCCTATAACAAAGTCTAAACTGTTTAAAATTTAAAAAAAATTTCTAATAATTGAAGTTTTTTCTGAAAAAAATTAAGTGCTTTGTGATACAGCGCTGAAATTATTCGTTTGCTAAGAGTCCTATTAGTGCTATCAGTTGGACGTTTTAGTGGTTTATCGTTATAGTGAATGATATTTTACAAGGCTGGATGGACTCATAATAAATTTATGCTCTTTTGAATGGAGTCACAACCATAGAAAACTCTCCATACAATAATCGTCAAAGAATCTTACAACATCAAACATTCCACTGTTGGTAAAACATTTCAACGTATGGTCTCACCTCATAAAAGATTAAGTCTTCTGAACGGAGACATGGATTAAACCTTGCTATATCAAACTGATTTAAATTCTGTAAATTGGTATGCTATTTCATACACTCAATCACATTGAGCAATTTATCTTATTCTCATGAAGAAATGAGCTAGAATACTTTTCCACAGCTGAAATTCCAGTATGTAAGCATTAAATGTTTTCCATAAACAGTTCTACTCATTTACATATCATAAAAGAGCATCTCATTTTTCAAGTTAAGTAGGCTGATCAATAGAGTCCGCGATGATTAAATTCCTACGAACTCCTACAAATTCCTACGAATTGATCTCCATTTTATTTGAATTGCAGTTGTGGTATGTTGGTAATGTAGAGCATCTCTTGGTGTATGCATTCTTCCAGGAAAACCCATGCAGTGAGCTCTTTCAATATGTTCTCCTATGAAACGTGAATAGTTTCAATGATTTGAATGAGCCAGGCATTGATGAGTTCTAGAGGGCATTGCGCGTTCCAAAGGTTCATGAATTCATGGATAATCGAAAGATGACAGTGATGGCGCATGAATAGAGAGGAGGAAATGCTTGAATATTTTCGATGTGATATTCCTTTGTCACCAAACTCATTCCAGACGTTATTTTCGTGAACTATGTACACGATATATACCTGTATAATATGCACTGCTCGGCCCTGGGGAGCAGATGACAAGCTCTAGTCGAGAATCGAATGTGATCATTCTGGATTCGTGCGCACAATAAACTCTGTAAATACAATGACTGTACGGAAAATTTCAAAATTGAAAATTATTTTTCTATATTTTTGTAAGGGAGTAATTGCGAATTTTCATGAATCTTCGTTCATTTTCAGACTCCGAACCTAGAGCGGAAGAGAGAGGGAGAGCGAGTGAGAGAGAATTGAATTGCTGCCTTTATTTAAAAACCTTTGTGGGCGAAGTTGAGGCGCAGCCGGCCCCCTCTTGCACTCAACCCACCCTTTACAATATTCTAAGCCTTAGATTTACAAAAAATAAGTAATAAACGTTTTAGTGTAAGATGGAGAAAAAATTTATAATGAAAAATGAGCTGGTTTCAGAAAAGTAACAGAAAGTTCATCTAAACATTGCTAAAGCAGTTCATTGCTAAACCAATTCTTAAATTCACGTGATGAGGAATGAAATTAGAATTTTCCATACTCACAATCATGTATTTAATTTGCCTATCAATTATTATAAAATATAAAATTCTGTTTGCACAAATACTTGCCAATTTAAATCTTATTCAGCGCCATACAATGGGTTGAAGTGCGTAAAGAATAAAATTATTGTTTACTTCAGTTAGAAGGGTTAGTTTGTCAAAATGCTTGACCGAGCCGGCTTATCAAACAGCTGTTACCGGCTTATCAGTACTAGTTTTCTTGCTAAATTTAATTTATTGTCGAATTATTTTCCTGTATTTCTGCTTTTTGGTCAACTTGCGAAATCTGCTTATTCTTACCCTTTTAAATTGTTTCATTTACTAATTAAATTTTTTCTTTCCTTCAACATTAATTTTTTTAAGTCATCTGGCACACTGCACTTCAAAGTCGGGCGTAAGATCCTCATTGGAGGAAAAAATTTTACTTTGCTGTGATTGGCGGATTTGCCACATGATCCTTGCTTCTTCTTCAAGTACTCTTCCCAGAGCTTGAAGGAGACATGAGACGATTTTTGGCTAGCTGAGGGAGAGGCCCTGTTCTAAACCTCTCTTTAAAATGTAACTTTTAACTGTTTTAAAATTGTAAATTCTAGACAAGCCAGTGCTGATGAATGTGCTTTATGTCCCGCTGCATTGAGATATGTACTTTAGATCGCCAAAATATGTTTTTAAAATCACCAAATGAAAGTAAATTTCGTGACCTGCACGAGGAGCCTTCAGCCAAAGATGTCCGAACGATGATCCTAAGGTACAGAAGCCAAGTGAAAATATTATCGTCAAGTGCGCGAATAATTGGGCCCAAGGTGTGCATGGTATGTGATATAGAAAATGTATTCAGCCGAATTTATTGGCATATCAATTGTGAACAGCAATCAATGCTATCTCTCTCATCTGAGAACCATCAGGCAAAGTCCTGAATGCTCATATAATTATTTAATATTTAATAACACAAGATCTATTCTGAAAATTTATTCAAATAGCGAGAGCATCGTCTTTTTATTCAAAATCTCATATTTTCATGAATCTGCTTTTTCATGAATCTAATTTTTAACTTTGAAATTGTATTAAAAACCTTTATCATTTTAACTGGTAGTTATAATTCAACCTCCTGTTGTACTCTGGCTGCAGATTAAGCTGGTATTCAACTTATTTCGTTGGTATTACCACATGACCTTGATGAAGGACATGTGAGAATTGGTTCTTCAACCTATTTGGGGAACAATATTCTGAATATTCAACAGGATTCTTCCATAGGTTTTCCACCTCGTTAGCGTGAATTGCGAGAGGGGTGCAACTAGCAACTACTGCACGTTCCGCATTTGATTCCCGTTCGTGAAAGGGATTAAGTTGAGAGCCTCCTGTTCTTCGATTTTATCCTTCTTTGTTGGATTAAATTGTGTGGGTAATATCAACGGCTGTCCCGTGTTTGTCACACGACTCTATTCCACAAGGATTGATATTTTCTTGTGCGTGTTTGAGTTGGAGCGGTGCGTCCTCACAGTTTTTATGAAATTGCCACCGACTGCAGCTACCGGCCACCCAAACTTTAAAGGACAAGTGCACAAAGGGCACTCCCCACCTCACGCCCACAGCTGATAAAAGTTTAGTTAGAACAATCTGGATTGATTGCAAGGCGAGGGGCGAACAGGGGGAGTAAACAAAACATGCCTGTTATCGCTATTATTGGAAGCTATCATTGACACAGTGCAGAAAATATTTCTCTCCTTTTCCTGGCGTTTAATAACAATAAATATTTTACAATCAGAGTAAAGTAGCCTGCTGTTATGCTAGTAAATCTTAACATTCTCACCTTACAGTGACAGATAAGAGAAAGTGCCGGTTTACAGAGTGACGAATAATCGAGGTTCTACTGTAACTAATTCCCTTGTCACGTGAACAATATACGAAGAACAATTATAAGATTTGGCGAACACCAAGTTTATGCCTTTCTACAACTTGGTAGAAAAATCGCGCCAATACAACTAGGATAACCCACTGAAACTCAATGTTAAACAGGAGCTGAAACAAACCACGTCAAGCAGCTGTCATAGTCACTTATCTCTCACTAGAGAAAGTGTGTATGTGTGTGTGTGTGTGTGTGTGAGAGAGAGAGAGTGAGAGAGAGAGAGAGAGAGAGAGAGTGAGAGAGATTGGATTAGATTATTTTTCTTCATTCATGTACATTCACAAATCACACATATGAGTGGCTAAAAACAAAATTATTAACATCACATAGATACTTACTGCACTTGGATAATGCTATTTTTATGGTGCTGTAAATTATGAACATTGATCTTACAGTATTTGTTTAATCTTGATGATATTGACTACTGCAATGATAATCTACGTGATGCAATTACATGAAACGGCGAAGTTTGGACAAACATTCGTTCAAACTGGTGAGAGAGTGGGAGCGAGAGAGAGTGACTGAGAGAGAAGTGAGAAAGTGTGTGTGAGTTACATTACTTTTCTTAGGTCGGTCTCGCGAATAGGGACCACAGTGGAAGACAGTTTAAACATGGATATTCTTCTATAGAAAAAATATATAAGAACGGAATAATGAAATCAAATAACAAAGCTTCTACTCGAATTTGGGAACAATAGCATGATAGTAAAATGAAAGATTACTAACTGAAACTCGAAAACAGAAATGATAATTGGAGAATAAGGAAACGAATCAAAAGGATATTAAAAAATAGTATGAGAAACTGAGTTAAAATTAAAAAAACTTGGATGAAATAATGCAGGACCAGACTGATGGCATTTTCACTCACGTCTGACAGTTTTCATACTTTGAGAATGATGAAATGAAATGAAATGAAAATATGCTTTATTAGGCGGAGTTGGGACTTGAGAGTCCCCTCAACCTTGAATGATGCTGAGAACGAGATTTTAAAATATGTTTTGGAAGCTTTATGCATGTATAAACAAAATATTCAGGTAGAGTTATCAACTGCAACAATTCTGGTGAATAACGATTTTGAACTACACAAATATTTAAGATAATATACAAAACTTAAGTTGAAATTTCAATAGGAATTTAACAATGCAACTAGTTATGCTGAAACCGTCTTGTTACCGTCATACCTTCAATCGTATGATTTTGTCGAACAGCACAAGCGTTTCAGATACGGTATTATAAGAAACTGTAGCTGAAATTTCAAGAGGATATTACAATTCACCTAGTAATGCTGAAACTACTTACATACCCTACAAGCTCTACAATATACATTACATTATATTCATGAATATAAACTATAGGGTCTGATTCAATAAATACAATTAGGTATAATTTTATAAATAATAAAAAAAAAAGAGTAAGTGCAGTATTTACATGAGAAGGCAATGTAATCTCTCACGCTTTTCACCTTTCTACAATAAATTGACTTTAAATTATTCTCTGATGTTTTCCATGACGAAATACTTAATGAACAATCTAATATTAAAACTGACACTGTATTTCACTTTTATATAATTTTTGACTCACATATATTGGAGATGCTTGGGGAATGTATTTCACTTCTGAAAAGAAGCTTCGTCAGCCTGCCGCCAGTGAAATGCATTCCTCAAGCATCTCCAATATATGTGAGTAAAACATGATATAAAAGTGAAATACAGTGTCAGTTTAATATTAGCTTGTTTATATTATTGTTCAGGAAAGGAAAAAGACTTTGTAAAATAAAAGATGCCTGATATTCGTGGCACAATGTCTCGAAACTCGAAAGAAGTGAATAAAAAGAGGTCACGCAGGGAATCGATGTTTCTCGATTTCGATGAGTCTTTGGGGAGATCATTGTCACCCCTCACTCATTCCCTCCCACACAACCACCCACCCGAATAAGCCTGATATTTCGTGCAACTGCCGTAGGATTGGGACTGCATCAGGTTCCAATACAACATGTGTGATACCAGCTACTAGGCAAACACCATTCTTATCACTTTCTATGCCATCGAAGATCTGCAGAGTATCTTTTATTAATGTCACACGGAAAGACCTCCCTACATCACATTATTATACTGCTCACTACTGGAAACAATATTTGTGTTATCAAGGTGCATTGAAAAGACTCCTTAGTTATGTATTCTTGTTATCTAGTTAAAATGAAATAATGTTTGATTCTGTTGCAATATTTACACAAAACTTCAGTAGCTGAATCTTTTAAGGAATAACTTCACCCAGCTTTAGAGATTCTCTGAAATTTTCTACTAAAAAAGAAAGGCGTGAACAAAGAAACTTTATTGCAATAAAGTATTATTAACATCAAGCTACAGTTGCGTTCGCATTCTTAATCAATTTAATTTAATAATGGGACTTTTGAGGTAGGTGTTTCTCACCTACAATATTTTGATGACTATTGATTTCAGTGACATTTCTACTAGTTTTATGTTGAATGTGAGAGCTTTTCTCTGTAGCTGTCATACGCCTACCAAGACTTAGCGTGAGTAGGAAATGGAATGGGAGTGAGGTACACCTTCCGAAATCCACTCACAGGAACAAGAGAAAACATTCCATATCACCATATAAGGCTCTTCAGTAGACTTTCCGAATCTATTTCGAGTTAGAAACGAATGAGACATAGTAGTGTTTCTTGTATCAGGAGTATGGTCTATTTAGAATTGAAACAGCCCGTAGCATAATTATAATCAATGAAAATTTATTTATAAATAACTTCTTCGAATTTATTAATTTCACACTTCTTCGTTCAATTTTCGATGCAAAGCTATTAAAAATTTATTTGATTAATAGTAGCTGCTTACCTTTGATAATTAATGACTACCATCAGCAGTTAGATTGGACTTGTGGGTGATGCGTATTAACCGATT
The DNA here is from genome assembly GCA_948455865.1 of Conomelus anceps. Taxonomy (NCBI): domain Eukaryota; kingdom Metazoa; phylum Arthropoda; class Insecta; order Hemiptera; family Delphacidae; genus Conomelus; species Conomelus anceps. The sequence continues at coordinate 39,937,750 of OX418217.1, forward strand.
ATGGTGCCATCCTCACCATTCAATCGAGTTAGAACTGTATGGCATAAAATAATGAAATCAAATCTTGATAAAAAATTGTGGGTTTATCCAATTTCATAGTAATGTATTAACTAACACCAATCACTAATTCTATACCATAATACCATGGAAACGTTCCTCTTCACCAATCATGCGGTTGAGAGTCCCAGCATGAAATTCAACCGGGGAGTTCAATATGCCTATACCGCGCATCTTAATTATCGGTCTTACAAATTTTTCGGTAACGATAACTCAGACATTTTTGGTGGTAGGGCCGTAGGACTCTAAAAATTTACGTTCTTCTTGTTACAGTACATGTAAAACCAAGCTACTGTAGTAGATAGATGACAATATCTTATTTTAAATAGCATTATTGATTTCTCCTTAAAATTTCTTCCAGTTACTCCCCCCCCCCCCCCCCCACCCACCAAATAACCATTGATAATTTTTCTCTTGTACAAATGTTATCTCAATAATTCTGGTACATTGATCAGATACCAAACAAATGTAGAAGTTGTGAAAATTTCAGCTCTATAATCTCACATTATTTCCAAAATAACTAAAATATCAAAGTGTACCTTAGTACTTAAAATAGTTATTTATGTATTAAGAGAGTAAAGCGCGACTTTATCGCTCGAGCCGAAACAGTTACTGCGCGACGCGTAGCGGAGCGCAGTAATTTTGCGAGAAAGGTGAAGAAGCTTTACGCGCGAATTAGATACAACATTTTTCCTGCAACTGCAGTTCTAGATTCCAACACAATAAAAGCTTGTAGTTTGTAACATCACAGATTTTGGCGTCCGCGGATTTGGTTAGCGTGCGCCATTGTTAAGGTTATGATAATTGCACGGATTTCGTAATTCACCTATAAAAATACATCAAAATTAGCTGGCGAGCGATAAAATGTTTTATCGCTCGTCAGCTGATTTTACTGCTCCCCGAGCAGTGAAGAGGTATTCTAAAATCAGTTTTTTGTACGTAAGGAACTACTCACGAGCAGTTGTAGAAATATGATATTTTTTGGAAATTTGCGAAAAACAGGAAAAAAATGAGTATAAAACAGTCAAACAGAACAGTTTTCAAAATAACAAGAACCATTTCTAGTTATAGAAAGTGATTCAGGCATTATTGGAAAGCGTGAATTTTAAATCACAACACGGATTTATAAATACAAAATCAATTTTCTCATCATTCCTTTCATATTTATGAAGCTCACTTCATACACAAAAGAAACTAAGCAATTTGAGTCTTTTACAAGATTTATGCTTTGGATTTTGCCAGAGTTGGGCTAATAAATTTGTGGGATTTTTCATGAGAAAAACAGCAGACTTTGATGACCTGGATGCAGTTGTGACGGTTTTTAGATCTATTGTTCGAAGTGGGGTGGTATGGCTCTTTGATCTGGAGTCCTCATACTGAGGTGGATATTCAAAGACAGGAGAAAATCCAAAACAAATTTCTAAGGTTTCTCTATTTCATCTATTTCAAGAAATTTGGTATGCTTGCACTCTAGGTATTCCAACTGAACAGCTAAGATTGATTTTTTACTTGATTTCACTAAGATTGCGCCGGGAGAGAGATTCATTGCTGGTCTAATTCATTGCTATTGCTGGAGGTTCATGGTCTAATCAGTAGCAAGCAGATTTTTCTCTCCAACTCTTCTATTCATGGTTAATTTTCGACTTTTGAATGTAGGAGTTGCCCTGTCTTTTGTATCCCTAGAAGTAGAACCAAAAGTGGATATTACTCTCCTCTTTTCAGAGTACTTAGACTTTATAACAATTTTAGCCTAAGGATTGATTTATTGAAACTGAATAACGGCTTTAGGAGTTGTATCCTTAAGGTATCTTGCCAAGCTTAAGGTTACTTTTTCCTTTATGAAGTTACTCGTCCTTCAAGTGTCGTATTCAATACATACTTGTTACAATGATTACTCTCATAAAAGTGTCTTTATTCTTATTGCTTTTTGTTTTTCTGTATTGTTTTTTATGAATAATTATTAAATTTCATAACTGCGTCTGGTTAACTCTTCAAACTCTGACTGGTGTCATGAAGAAATATAAACGGCAAATAACCAACACTATACATAATGCGCAAGGGCTCACATCTGAGGATGCAGTTCTGTAAGACTTGACACAAGATACAATAAAATTTACAATAGTATTCCCGATGCAATAGCCGAAATATCAATACATACAGAAAGCTTCAGTTATTTAACAGGTATATAATGACGCAGTACTGGATATTATTGACAAAGTAGAGAGCAGGACTGAGAAAGAGCTTATAAAATGGAATACAAATAACTCAGAAGAAGGAGAAGAGCTTAAACTTTACCTTAATGAATAATTTGATATACGAATTAGACTCAGAGGATATTGAAGAATTTGAGACTCTGAACTCACAATATGTCAAAAATTGTCTGAAGCCTCTAACTTAAAAATTATCAGCTTTAATATAAGGAGTTACAACAAAAGTATTGATGAATTTCTGATTCGATGAGAGGACCTGCAGTTTTGTTTTGATGTCATAGTCTTGACAAAATGCTCGATTTCATGTACAGTTACCCTGCGAACCATCAGTGATTATACTTCATATACAAGAGATGAGAATCCACTGCAAAATTATAGGATTATTGCATATGTTAATTCTAAATTCCAAGTGGGAGGAGAGAAGCGAAAAGTACAACAAGCCAATTGTTTGAATCTCCACCTAAAGATCGGTGGAGACAAATTTGCCATTACTGCACAGTATAGATTACCTTCTCATGTAGACTTAACAGAATTATTAACCAATATGAGACAGATATTCGAAGAAACAAATAGATATTCACATTCATGTAGTTGAGGGGGATTTTAACATAAATACCTTTGAACCAAATAGACATAGGCAACTCAAAGATTACGAGAACTTGATGGGCGAGTACGGCTTTGCTCACTGCATAAAAAAACCTACTCGTGTTGTAAATAATGCAGCTTTGTATTTAGACCATATAATAATATTAAACTTCTGGTGGCGAGTTTATGCCAATTATATTCCAGAATTCAATCATAGATCACCATATAACTATTTTGGGTGTTAAAAACGATGATAATGAATCGAATAATCTTAGAAATAAGCACAATTATGAAAGTATTGATCAAGCTCAACTTTCGACACTACTGATGGTGGAAATATGGCAATCCTCTTACTTTCAGAATCATACCAAAGTGCACTGGATGCGTTTGTGAAACATAAAGAGAAATTTAAAAAAGTCTACAGTTTCACATAATAATCGAAGAATTATTAATGTCATTAAATAGTCATGTACAATGGAATTCTAACGTCAATAAGGAAGAGGGATAAATTAAACATGCAGAGTAGAGATAATGTAGCAAATTTTCAGCATTGTACATATTATAAAATATAAGGAAATTTATTAACTACAGTAATAGGAAGGGAAAAAACAATATTTCTCAGACAGGCTAGAGGACTTGAAAGATTAAAAGCAAACATGAAAGAAATAACCGAAGGACAGCAAATAAATGTGCAAGGGAGAGAAATTGGGAGAAAATGTTGTCGACACTGCTAACTCTTTCAACAGGTTCTTCAGGGGTATTGGATAGCTGGCACAAGACATTTTAAATACGAATCAGCATAACAGAGTCGAACCTGCAGCCATTGATGATGGAGTTTTTCAATCACTATACCTTTCTCCTGTGAATGAGGAGGAAATTATCAGGATAATATTCAGCTTCAAAGCAGATAGTGCACCAGTCCCAGACTGCCTCAGGCCAAAATTCTTTAGAAAAATTGGTTTTGGTCTCTCTAAACCCTTAACTTATATTGCAAATTACATTTTTGAAAAAGGGTTTTTCCACAATGCTTGAAAGAAGCTGTTATTTGTTCAATTTTCAAGGCAGGAGATAAAAAAAAATCAAAATCAAAAATCTTTTAATTGAAACAAAACAGAGGTTGTCAAAAATTTCACTAAGCTTTAATAATTTGAGTCACAGGATTCACAGAATCACAAATTATTAAAGTTTAGTAAAATTTGACAACCTCTGTTTTGTTTCAATTATGGAAAAATTTCACAATATCAACACCACTTCTACTAATTTTAATAAAAATCTTTTATTTAGATTATTCTAAAATATATATATATAGTACAGTGGAACTTGGATAATTCGAACCTCAAGGGACCAGTCAAAAACTTCGAATTATCCAAAAATTCGAATTAAGGAAGTTCTTAATAAACATGGCCAAAACAATAAAAATTCAAATTTTCAATCAAAACTCTTTATTGAAATGATACTTTTTAAACATAAATTACATTCATTAGTGCCTAAAATCGTACTCATACCGTACGTTTTATTAATCAGATAAATGTAAATGAACATTATTAAAATGAAAGAGAGAAATAAGAGAATACAGTATTAAAAGATGAACATAAACCATTGGAATACTATTTAACTCTAACCATAAAAGTTATTGTTTTTAAAAAAATGATGAAATTTTGGCCTGTTTCCTTGATTTAAGTCTCTCCGACATTATAAAGGATTCTAGCATATTCAAAGAGTTGAAGTATGACTCACTTACATTATTTCGGCTTTCAAAAAACCTTCTAAGTTCTTGGACGTAATTCATGGCCTCAGCTACACTCGGGACCGGCACTTCTACTGATGATCCGGCGATCTCGTCTCCCGAACCGTCTCCGTCGTCGTCTTGCTTCTGGCTGTCGAGTACTTCTGCGATGATCTCGGCATCGGTTATTTCTCCGCATACAGCAACATCTTCATCGACATTGAGGAAGTCTTCGTACGAGATGGTCGGGTCATTCCAGAGGCTGAGATGACGCGCATTTTTGGTCTAACGCAAAACTTTTGCCGAATACCGTTAGTAAAACGTACTTCCCGATAAATTTACAATTTATTTTGGGTCTCAGATTAAAATTTATAACTTAAATATACACGCAAAAATTCGAATTATCCAAAATAAAATTCGAATTGTCCACGATTTTTTAGTATTGTTTGAATACAAAATGCTAGGGACCCGAGAGAAATATTCGAATTAAAGAAGATTTCGAATTAAAGAAGTTCGAATTATCCAGGTTCCACTGTATATGCATTTTTTAAGAATAAACAGCAAAAATCAAATCAAGAATCTATAATACCTGCAAGACGAATCCTGTGTGCAGGTATATGAGTTGCAATATTATAATTAAAAACAAATGATTTTACAAAAATTAAAGGAAAAAATGTAACGTTGAGACAAAGAGTAAGGAGCAGATAGGAAGAGAAGAAAGAAAAAGAGAGAGAAGAAAGAAAAAGGAAGAGAAGAGATACTGGCAAACACAACAGTGAAACAAAATGAGTAGATGGCATTAGATGACTATTCGAACAGCCTTTCTTGAATATTATTTGTAATTATCCATGTATGTATTTCCTTTCCAAGCCTTTTATTAAAATTTATATTTGTATTTTCAAGAAAACGGATGGGAATGTTATTTATTAACTTATGGGAAATGAAAGAGAATTGTCTTCTACACACCTCCAAGTCCATTCCAACATTTTTATAAATGTTTCTTGAGAGGCGTAAATTGTAATTAGATAAAAATACATGAATTGATACAGATCAGTATCATTATTGAACTATATTCCGGTGCTCTCACATATTGCAATTTTAATAAAAATAAATTATTTTTCTATTGTACTCCTTCTAGTTGCGATCAATTATGTTATGGATGCCTGTAGCCTAAAATGACTGTCCACCGGTGGCAACTTTGCCTCTGGAAGGAATGCACTCGATCTATTTTTAGAAGGTAAACAATTCAGCTGGAGGTCCAGGCAGTGATTATACAAATACTTTTCCTATTTTACTGGCTACATTATTGTACTGGCTGATGAATGAGGCACGATTGTATTCACACTACGAGTTGTCGCCATTCATAATTATTTCCTTTCCCCGCCTCAGACCTCAGAGGCCAAGTTACCAGCGATGAACAGTACAAGAAATTGCTCACAAATATTATCAGGGTAACAAAATTGAAGTTTTCTTCCAAAAAGAAGCGGGAATGACAATTTTTTCCCTCACAATTAGTACTTTGTGGTAGAGGTACAATGTAGTAATTTTGTGGTAGAGGCAAAAAACCTAAACGATTAAAAAATTTCCAAAATTGTGTGCAAATCGACTCCAGACAAAAAATTATTTTCCAAGCTTCTCTAACACAAGAGATAAGAAAAATAATAATTTTATTATTCATGAAAATGAGGGTAGACGGTATTTCATGAATGATGAATTCCACATTATAACCGAAACCCATTCAACAAAATTGGCTTCTTCATTCAATCTATTCATGAAGCAATTATCCATTGCACAATTGAGTGAGAAAACTCCTTTTTAAATTTATTTATACTTGAAGACACGAATTGATTCTCTTTACACTGTTTATCATACACTAAATTATGTATGTGAGAGGAAAGAACCATAATGCTTTAACTAGGGACTTCACTATAGAAGAGAAATTCCGTTTTATACAGCTATAACATAGCATTTTTGACATAGGTATTCATTAATTTGATAAACTTATGGAAATAGGCCAATGTGGTTTTTTATCGAGTTGTATACATACGACTTACATAACATGCATACAATACATACGGAGAAACAGCACCGGTAATAGTAGCTCACCTACATTAAGTCGTAAAAATGCGAGGTTTGCTTCCCCCCCCCCCCTCCCAATGATTACGCTGCATAATAATGGACCTACAACCGCACTGTCAAATAACTGCTACAAAGGGATTCAAAGCTCCGCACCAAAAACTTTCGAGTGACTCTTTTATGGCCCGCATTCCACAGAAATACTGGTCTATTCTATAACAGAGAGAGAAAGACGAAAACAGTCAGATAGTGAGTGACAAAGAGAGTGTAACTGTGGTTCCATGTTAAGTAATTGACGAGGCTGGTTTGTGATGGAGTTTTATTCTAAATGTGAGAGCTGGGTGAATATAATTTTTAACTGTAATTGGAACATTTCAATCTCTGGTACACGCAGTGAGTCTCTGTTATAAGTTGCATGATAACACGTACAAGACAAATTTATCACATAATTTTCTCTGCGTCATTCACAGATTTACATATTTTCACCCTTTGGCACATTTTCGAAGACATTTGATCAATTTGATGCAGATATTGAGTTGATTGACTGACGCAAGAGGCATTTACCTTATGCTAAAGTTCTAAAGTTCTGTGGTAGTCAGATTTTAGAGGCGCGCGGGTGATGAAGGGCTACGTGAGCTCCAACGTTTTTATTCTACTGTATCGAGCGCTATGTGTCATCCAATAAACATGAGAATCTTTTCACATTGTGCAGAAATAATCTAAAAATGTATCCTTACTTCAACATCCAAATTTGGATTTCATAAAGTTGTATATGCCAAATATTTAGGGAAAAATTGAACAACTTTGGCATTTGATAATATATTATGACTTTCTTAGTAATGGCGAAGGTGATATTGTGGAAGGTATCCATAATGAATAATAAGACGAAAGGTTGTGACAATTTCGTCTTATTATTCATTAATATATTATGAATTTTTATATTTATATCTACAAATAATTTGCGTTGCGTTAAATTTCTCTTTCCACCAAACATTGTCTGGATAAAATGAAATTGAATTCAGTTTATTGTTAAACATTTCATAATTTATAATTATAAGAATGATGTATAAGATGGCTTAATATTATCATCTTGAATTCGGTACTGTAACCCCAAATTTCACCCCTATTTGGGCGAGCCCAATTATGTAGGATGTATATCGAGATAGTGCCCTTAGATGAGCTATAGCTCGTAGGGTGCTCCTTCAAAAAATATTTGAAATTACTATGCTGATGCAAATTGCCGGATGCTGCAGTCGGGAGTAATTCCTTATAAAAATCTTGATGTTCGGAGCACCATCTCAATCTACAACCACACTGTTTTATATCTATCTTCGCTAGACGGGATCGTGGGAGAAAATGTAGAATGCCCACAAATGTCGTCCACGCGATCCAACCCAGCAAAGAGAGATAAATGGATAACTTATTATACTCCAAGCTAATTTCCCCTCACGAACGAGAGCCGTATATAAAATGTGTAACACTTCCTTATTACACTCTCCCAACAACTCACGCCAATGAGGTGAAAAAGCCACAAATTTGTCCAAAATGAATAATAAGACGAAATTGTCACAACCACATTTATTAAAAGTTCGAGAAACTAGTTTCGGTTGTTACACCATTATCAATCTCAATCAAACTGAAAACTGAAGTACAGAGTAGCCTTATATATACTGTTCATGGAATGATACTATTGGCTAAGAGGTAAAGAGGCTGACCTTAATCGGACGTTGTGATTGGTTGTCAAGTCACGCCCCCTGGTGGGAGGAGTAACAAGCAAAAATACGAGTCAAATCAATAACTAAACACTGTGAAAATCAAGAAAGTGACAAAAAATTGTAATAAGGCTAGAATTTAATCAAACTAAAATTAAAATTTTTAAAAAAATTAGAAGCTCACTGAAGTGCAATCAAGGTCAACTGAGAAATACACATAAGAACTGCTTTTTTAAAAATAGGCTGGAATTATAATGAAACCAAGTTAGTTGTATTGAATTGGTTAAAATAAATTTGGTAATTTAAATTAGTTATGGAATCGTTTTTTACCAACTTAGTTATCTCCAAAGCTTCTAAAATGTTCAATTGTCTGCCTTTGCCAATCAAATGCAGAAATTCAACATTTTCTTCAGCCTTGAACTTGTGTCCATTATTAATGAGATGTTCTGCAAAATTTGAATCTCCTTTTTGGGTTTTCCAATCCCTGATATGTTCATTTACCCTACATTTGAAACTTCTACCAGTCTGACCTACATAACAAGCATTACAATCACCGCAATTCAATTTATAAACCCCACTTTTATCCCAGATATCAATTTTGTCTTTACTACGTCCAAATAAGCTCTTTAAAATTGGTTTGGTTTGAAAAGCTACATCAAAACCGTTCTTTTTCAGTTGTTTTCCTAATTTATCAGAAACTGGGCCAAGGTAAGGCACCGTTATCCATGACCTTTCCCCAGTTTCAGTTACAGTAATGCTAGCATTGACTGCTAGTCTCATATTTATTTTATTTAATATTTTATTGACAATGATTTCCTCATATCCATTTGTAATAGCTATCTGTTTAATCGTACTAATCTCTTTTTCAAAGTGATGATTGCTCATTGGAATGGTTAAAGCTCTATAAATCATACTATTGAAAGCTGCAAGTTTGTGCGATATTGTGTGACATGAGTGATGAGGTATGATTACATCGGTATGAGTTACTTTTCTAAAAATAGAGAAGTTGTGGGTTCCGGTGCTATGGTCAATTCTTAAATCTAGAAAATTTAAAACACTATTCTCTTCTAACTCTATGGTGAATTTTATCTTATGGTGTAAACGATTCAAATAGCTAAGGAAATTATCTAATTGTCTATTACTACCCTTCCACAAACAAATAATATCATCTACATATCTGTACCAATAAGCAATCCTATCCTTAAAATTATTATTTTCAAAAATTCTACGTTCAAGGCTATCCATAAATAATTCAGCTAGTAGGGGTGAAAGGGGTGAACCCATCAATAAAATATTAAATAAAATAAATATGAGACTAGCAGTCAATGCTAGCATTACTGTAACTGAAACTGGGGAAAGGTCATGGATAACGGTGCCTTACCTTGGCCCAGTTTCTGATAAATTAGGAAAACAACTGAAAAAGAACGGTTTTGATGTAGCTTTTCAAACCAAACCAATTTTAAAGAGCTTATTTGGGCGTAGTAAAGACAAAATTGATATCTGGGATAAAAGTGGGGTTTATAAATTGAATTGCGGTGATTGTAATGCTTGTTATGTAGGTCAGACTGGTAGAAGTTTCAAATGTAGGGTAAATGAACATATCTGGGATTGGAAAACCCAAAAAGGAGATTCAAATTTTGCAGAACATCTCATTAATAATGGACACAAGTTCAAGGCTGAAGAAAATGTTGAATTTCTGCATTTGATTGGCAAAGGCAGACAATTGAACATTTTAGAAGCTTTGGAGATAACTAAGTTGGTAAAAAACGATTCCATAACTAATTTAAATTACCAAATTTATTTTAACCAATTCAATACAACTAACTTGGTTTCATTATAATTCCAGCCTATTTTTAAAAAAGCAGTTCTTATGTGTATTTCTCAGTTGACCTTGATTGCACTTCAGTGAGCTTCTAATTTTTTTAAAAATTTTAATTTTAGTTTGATTAAATTCTAGCCTTATTACAATTTTTTGTCACTTTCTTGATTTTCACAGTGTTTAGTTATTGATTTGACTCGTATTTTTGCTTGTTACTCCTCCCACCAGGGGGCGTGACTTGACAACCAATCACAACGTCCGATTAAGGTCAGCCTCTTTACCTCTTAGCCAATAGTATCATTCCATGAACAGTATATATAAGGCTACTCTGTACTTCAGTTTTCAGTTTGATTGAGATTGATAATGGTGTAACAACCGAAACTAGTTTCTCGAAATTTTAATAAATGTGGTTGTGACAATTTCGTCTTATTATTCATTATGGATACCTTCCACAATATCACCTTCGCCATTACTAAGAAAGTTTTCACAAATATGTCCAGTCACATACAATCTAAAACGTGAGTAAATGTTGCACCAACATGCATGTCCTCTATCAAGGGCATGCGATGGTTAACAAATGACCAACTCAACTCGGCGGAGCCGGCTGTTGGATTTCTGAATTAAATTATTAAACAACCAGAGTCGAGTAGGAAATTAAAATATGAACTTTAGTTGAAATTACTATGTGATTTATTTTAAAATTTGAATGAAATATTTGCATAAAGTCGGAAATTACTTGATGAACAAAAAATGTGTATGAATAATAGTTGAGCTTTTTATAAAAAATGGAATTTGAAATAGAATTATTTTAGAGCAATTAGGCTATTTTGTCCTAAGGGCGAAACAATTACGAGAGCTCGTTTCAATCGCATGTACAAGTGATATGTCAATTAATTAAATGTCCTCAACTGTAATAGTAAAATTTTCACATACCAAACTTTCTATTATTTGATTGGGCCCAATTCTCGCGCACTCGAAGAGATAAATTTTTACTGGCACTCAATCGGAATTGGCGTGGCTTCCTCCTCGGACATCTTGGGCCTCGGACAGCATGTCTGGATCGCGAGTTTTTTAATCTTTTGTGAGGTAACCGTACGTTATTGACAATCTGGATATTAGTACTCTTGAAACGATATGGGAACAAACACATGTAACATTAAAACTGACTAGAATGGTGACTTTAAACTTTTAAAAAACTTTTAGTAGGAGAGGTATAAAAAACGAACCTCCTCCTCAGCTTGCCAAAATGGGTCTCTCCTTCTTCAAGCTCTGGTTACAGTACTTGAAGAAGGGGCTACGTCATGCGGTAAATCCGCCAATCGCAGTGCAAGAATTTAATTTCCTCCAATGAGGAGCCTACACCCGATTTCAAATACGGTGTACCATATGCAAGAAAATTAATAAAATGAAAATTGAAGGAAGTAATAATTAAATTAAAGAAATTAATAATTAGCAGGACGAGCATAAGCAGATTTACCAAGTTGATCAAATAACATAAATACAAGAAATAAATAACAATACGAATATTTTAGCAAAAAGGAAAGTGACATTATTAACCGGTAACAGCTGTTTGATAAGCCGGTTTTATCAAGATAATTGACAAGCCAACCTTTCAAGTAACGTAAACAACTTTTCTTATTTCAGCCCATTGTAGGATGCTGTTTTATAACGAATTTGGCAAATGATTGTGCAACTAAGTAAAATAAGATAATATGATAGATGATTTTGAGTGAGTATTAATTTTACAAAATTATACCTTGTTATTTTCGAGATGATTATTGGCAAAGTGGGCTGGTGAATTTTGCACCGTGACAGTACCTACTATGTATTTAACCAAAGACATTATTATTGTTAATGAAATGATTGGAATCACCCATAACTGCTGGCTATAGCCGGTAACCATCTATGAAAATTGCAGAGCAAAATACAGCACAGTGTTGTTGCGACGAACTGTCAATGTTAATATGAGAAGCCAAAATTCTATTATAATTATAGAATGGTGTGAGAACAAATAATCCTCCCAAAAATACCTCCAATTATGAAAAAAAAAAAATGTTTAAACCCCCCCAAAAAATTCCAGGAGCGCAAACTCCGCACCTGTCCGGAAACTGTGCACCGGTGTGCACCCCCTTGGGCACCCCTGGCAATCCATACTGCAGCAGTGACTGCACGTAGGCAAAGTAAACAGTCCTGCTTTGACCCACGGTCAGCACCTTTCCGCTGTAAAAAGGCGTACATAAATTTTCTCAGTCTCTGCTTGACTCCCTAAATATGTGGAGCCAATCATAATTTGTGGACGATGGTAACTCCTAAATATTTGTATTTTTTAACACGTTCAATTAGGCTACAATTACAGGTAGCCGATTGCAGGTCATCACAGGTATGCAGAGCTAATCGTCTTGGACCAGGGTCACTGTCAATATTGATAAACATTGGCACGTATGGTTTTAGTAACATTTAGAGTTAGTGTATTCTGTTCCATCCAACGTTTGATTTAAACCATATTTGCCTCTGTCCGCTCACAGCCATCATCTCATGTGTAGCTGAACATGACTACAGTCCATGAGTCTCAACTTTTTCCAAGTTATTTATATAGATAAGGAACAGGAGGGGTCCCAAATTTTAGTTTTACCACTGTCAAAGCCATTAATTGATGCAAACTGGGAGCGGTCTTCTAAATAGCTAATGAACCAGTCTAGTGATTGAATGCCAATATGCCAGAGTTTTACTATCAACTTATGCCGATCTCTGGAGCAAATGCTTTGCTTAATCGAGGAAAGTTGTCAGTATATGAATTGAAAAATGCACGGGTTGTACTTTTTAAATGTGCACTAATTTTAAATGTGTGTGATTAAATACCATAATATTAACCTCACTAACGTTGTTTGTACATTTGAAATTTGAAATTTGATTTATTGATAATGTAAATGGCAATCAGTAATGATAATCCAAGGGTCACATTAATATTATAACGACGGAGTTTAAACTGAAATCACTCTGGAAGAAAAATAAAAATGAATGTGAAAGGACGAAAGAAGTACTCATTGGTAAAGATAATAACATTCAGGACGCAGGTGCTTGTTCTTTCTGCAGATAGTGCTGATATTTGTAATTATAATCAATGATGTTATTAATATGATGTTCAATTATTTTTTAAATGTGCAAAATCATGAGAGCTCTCTCAAAAACCCTTGCTTTCACTGCTGAAGTAGCCGATTTATCGTTGATTACATTGCATTTTTTTTTTCAATTAAATTGCATTACATTGCAGTATTCACAATTCAAAATGAAAATTAATTAGGATCGAAATTCATTCTGCAATTGCTCACAGCATATCTGATCTCATTAATATAGTATTTGTATTTCCAACACAGCTAACAATCTGGTTGCAACAGGGAAAGCCTAAATAAATAACTCGACATACACAAAGATATATGGCATGTAAATATCCAATTCGTTACGTTTTCCGATCTGTTAAAAATCCACGAAATGCGGTTATACCTCACGAAATTATAATAACATCGTAATGTCACAGAAACCTCATTATATTACTTATTCAATTTGCAAGCTACCCAAGGGATCGCATTCTATAAATAAACTCATTTTGGCTACTTATTCAATAACCTCCCATACTTTTCATATTTCCTTTCCACTCTCTACCTAACTTTGAAAAAGTTCACTTCTCTCTCCACCCACTCACTTCCCTTCCCACTCACTTTCCTTTAATTGATGTCTGTTTTTTTTTTGACAAAATATTAATATTATTTCAGTTTGTGCATTCTACACACAAATACATAACACCCCAAAAAAGATCAATAACTTAAAAAAATAGTAATAATCAAGTGAAAGATATGGTTAAAATAAATGGTTGAGAATATGAATAATATACTGTATAGGCGATCAGAAGTCGGCTGAAAGTTGGCTGGTCGAACGACGCGACCTCTGTGTGGCTTTATCGCAAGCAGCATAGTGAGTTTATTGCATTGTTTATATAATGGATAACATTAGGAAACTCATCATTAAAACAGGATTTAAATAAGTCAATTAAGATTTTTTAAGGAAATCTAATTTAGAAAAAGAGAAGAACCTTGCAGAGAGTTATCATGTTAATAATGTTGAGGAGTGCAAAGGTATTATACGTGGAAAAGTAATGAGTCAAACTGTCTCAACTATCAAATTGTTGATATCAAAGAAAATTTAATGCACAAAATGCAGACATCTTTCATATTTCAAAAGCAAAATTAATAATTTCAAAATAATAACTTATTCAAATATCATGCAGTCGAAATTCATATGGATGTCAAGTCATTGACTTAGCAATAGTTTGTATTGTATTATATTATTATACTGTACAGGGGCTTATTCAAGGGGGTCCCCGGGTCTGGACCATCCCATTGGCGATGACTAAACAGTATATAGGCTTAAATTCTCATCCACAATTTTGATCAGAACTTGTGGATTGTAAAACAGTGCTTCATGATCTTTTTTTTCAAAAAATTTCCACTTTGTTTTTCAAAAGTCAACTGCCTAAATCTGCCACTGCTCACAATAAATTAATATTTCGCGATACATAGTCCTACACAAAATTAATATTTCGCTACAAAAACATAACCTCAAAGCTGTTATTAGAATTAATTACTATAATTACAAATATCAATCACACAATTGCATAAAAAACGTATAATTTTCATCAATCAGCAATCTTTTAAACGTAAAATAATTTGTGAAATGTACTAAGTGAGTTACATTATATTTAATAAAATCGAACATTAGAGATCCATTTCTCTCGTTTTATCCTTTTTGTGTTAATGAAACACATTTTCCTCCTGTATTCTGATAGGTATTACTGCACCCATATACACAACAGATAATATGGCTCTTGGGAATTTCTAGTATTTTTTTTTAAATAAACGCATTTGAAGTGAGACAAATTCACGAATGAATAGCGATCAGATTTTGTTTCTCTAAATTAGTACAAGATCATCCACTTGCAGTGCTGTCGGTCGATCTCCAGATCGCCTATGGCTAAGTGGTGAGGTGTGTTGGAAATGCGGGAAGAAGGAGGAAACCTTTTCCAACTATTATTTTATGGTTTCCAAAATATTAAGATAATAAGGATAGGATATAATAGACAAACAAGTAGAAAAAGATACAATACTAAAGAACAGTGAGTGTGAAGATGAGAAAGGAAAAATTAAAAGAGAAGAAAAGGAATGAATCCGATTATTTATAGGGAGCGTAAATTATTTGATTATAGATACAAACTTTTATTTTTAGGAATACAGATGAATTTCATGCAATCTAGTGCTCTACTTTCCCCTGTCTAATACATCTCGATTTTTCTTATGTACCATCTAATAATATCTTCACTTTTTGAAAGAATAATAATAATAATAATAATAATTTCTCTGGTTGTGAGTACAGCACTACCAGAGGAGTTTATTCACAATAAATTTAAAAAAAATTAGATTTCAGAAAATAAATTAAAGTCTTAAATCTAAAGTATTGCAGTTCTGAATTTTGTGGTTCACACTATATAAATATGTGTCGGGATGCCACTATTTCGTCTATTTCTTTATAAGGTTTTAGAACATGCAAAAAAATATTACGTTAGTTTTACAAAGTTACATGTTACTAATTTATTGAATATTAAATTGAGAAATATAACAATAATAATATTTTCCTACAACTGCTCGTAAAGTAGTTCTTTATGTACTGAAAACTAATCGTAAAATACCTCTTTCCTGCTCTGCAAGCGGTAAAGTACTTTACGCTCGCCAGGGGTTTTCTTTACGCTTCTGTTTTGATTTCGATGTCTTCTCATTGGTGGATCACAGAATCTGTGAAATTCTCATAACCTCAACAATTGCGCATGCTAACCAAATCCGCGTACGGTCTGTGATGTTACAAACTACAAGCTTTTATTGTATTGGAATCCAGAACTACAGTTGTAGGTAAAATATTGTATGTTATTCGCGCGTGAAGCTTCTTTATCGCTCTCGCAAAGTTACTGTGCTTCGCTACGCGTCGCGCAGTAAATGTTTTGGCTTGAGCGATAAAGTCGCGCTTCACGCTCTTAATACATAAATAACTGTTTTTAGACTACATGCTACTAGTTAGTAATTTAGATAAATTAGTCCAGATTATTCAGACTTTTTGTAGGCTACAGAAAAACAATTTATGACATTAATTGTTCGCTGTGATTAATTCTATTATCCAACAACCAGATTTTTGTTTTCCTTTTAAATGTATTAACTGGAATTATTTATTTGATTGATGTCTATTGGCAGTTTCTTGAAAATTCTTGGTCCTAAATATGTGACTGATCTCTGAGCAAATGATGTTGTCATCCTAGGAATTGAAAAGTCTATGTTTCTTCTGCATGTACCATGTGGGTGATCCAAGTTGGTGAAGAATTGTGGGTTTTTCTTGATGAATGTAAGGACTCTGAGTAAGAAGATTTGTCTGATGCTTAGGATGCCGTGCTCTGAGTATAAAAGTGTACCAAAATTAATTTAATATTTTATTTTTTAATCCTCATCCAGTGATTCAACAATTAATTTATCTTAATTAACTTAATTCAGTTTGAATATCTAAGTACTAGTGTACTCTACTGTACTTTATTTTATGTAAGGTTGGTTACTCTGTCGGTAGTGGTCAGTGAACAGCCGGGCTAGAGCGTCCTTTTTTTTCTAATCGAGCTACAATGGCGAAAGCATACTCATTCAGACTTAAGCAGACTTGAAGAAATTTAAATCAATGATGATTTAAATTATTATTTACCGATTTTCCATAATGACTGAGATAGCGTAAAACCGAGTTTAGGGTAAGTTTGAATCATTACTTTGTGAAATGTATTCTATTATATGAACTGTATTTTGGTCTTCACTCATTTGATGAACGAGGTCTCATTAGCTTCTGGATTTCAATGTGTGGATCCCAAATAATTAATTCATGTTGTAGATATGCATTTTTCTCTCAATATATTTGTTCTTGAAATGTTATTGCCTAATTTTTCTTTCACTCTGTTCATATCTTGTAAACTCTTGTTATAACCTATAAGTTAACGCCTTTCCAAATTTTACTACTTTAAAACTATAATTATCTTCCATCACTATTATAATTATACTACTTTGTTTTATTCTGATATTTAACTTCCTTTTAACTTCATTTGCTGTAATTTTCACATTTCTAATTAAGCTCTTCAAGCATGCTCTAAGCCTTCCTCGACTTGTCGATATCAAACCTTTTCTTGTATGTTCGATGACATAGTCTGTTTTCGAAAACTGAAAATCCTCTTCTAGTGATTTTAACTAACTTATGTAAGTAATAATTTCGATGTATTAATTGTTGTTAATTATTTTCAACAGGTTTTTGTTCCTGGTTTCTTTTATACTTTGAAAATGTACTGATACATTCAAGGATTCACTAAAAGGATTATGTGATCATATTTTACTGAATAATCTACATACAGTACTGGTATGTGATAAACTATTATCAACACTTCGGTAAGCTGAACATTTTTTATATCTTCTGATCGATCTGCGAAAGGTTACCCTTTATTGAACTTTTACTTAACAACGAACTTAACGAAAATTAAGAATCATGATACAACGTAAATCAACAAAAACTTTCAACTTTAATAATCTTTCTACGTAAATTTAAAACAACGAATATTCGACGACTTTTTATCCAAAGATTTATGAATCAAAATATATTCTAAAATGTAACCTTTTAGCCTTTATTTTATTTTATTATAATTGCTTCTCAGTCACTAAATTTGTTTTTCTTTATTGATTCTCCAGTCTCTTATAACTGTTGCATGATATCTTTAGAATTTGCTCTTTTATGATCACTGGCCCTCTGGCCCAGTCACTCTTCCAATTTTACGTGGGAAGCCCTGAACCGACTTTATGTTAGTTCAGAGCTTCGTTACAAAAGTACTGATGGATAAAGAAGGTGCTTGAATCATATTATCCTCAGAATGAGCTTTTGAACCTTGAAAAGCGGATTGATGTGACAAAAATTTGTTCCTCCCCAGGCCAAAATGCCATACCTTATTATGGACTCAAACAATGCATAGTAAACACATCTCAACATTTCTATTGTTAATAACTGTTTTAATTGGATAAATTTATAGATTAATTTTCTGAGTTTTGCTACCTGATATAAGATGTGTTTATTCCAACGAAGTAAGTCATCTATTGTAACTCCTAGATATTTTAAATTATCTGTGCATTCAATTGAAGGACAATTACAGTTTATACTATTTATTTCACAGTGGTGAAGTTTGATTGTGTTTCTATAAGTTTTTTTTTAATCTGTCAGTGAAAACGCTATAAATTTTATCTTTGAAGCATTGAGTCAGAATGTTGTTGTGGAGCCAAGATGTAATTTTTTTCATTCCCAATTCTGCTGCATTGAAGACATCATCCCAGTTCGTGCCTTGGAATATTATAGCATCTGCAAACGCAATAACCTTGCCATTGACATCCATTGAGCATAAATCATTGGCAAAGATGAGATACAAGATGGGTCCGAATACTGTTCCTTGTGGTACTTCAAAATTTATTGGTAGGCCATCTTCTGAACTAAATTTTTTCTCTATCATCACCCTCTGTATACGATTTTCCTGGTAGGACTTGAACCACTCCAACACTACACCCCTCACACCAATAGCCTGAAGTTTTTTTAGAAGAATGCCATGTGATACCGTATCAAATGCCTTTGCCAGATCTAAAAATACTGCAAGACATTTCCTTCCATTGTCCAAACCATCAATTACAGACCTTGTCAACTCGAAAATAGCATCATCTGTACTCCTGTTCTGCCGGAAGCCAAACTGATTAGGCGACAAAATATTTTTATTTTCAAGTTAACTTACTAAACGTTTACTAACTAATTTTTCGAGTATCTTGGATATATTACTTACTAATGCTATAGGCCTGTAGTTATTGAGATCA
Source organism: Conomelus anceps (assembly GCA_948455865.1). Taxonomy (NCBI): domain Eukaryota; kingdom Metazoa; phylum Arthropoda; class Insecta; order Hemiptera; family Delphacidae; genus Conomelus; species Conomelus anceps. The sequence continues at coordinate 39,956,898 of OX418217.1, forward strand.
ACTTTATCGCCTCCTTTATGTAAAGGTCTTATACAAATCTCTTTCATTAAATTGGGAAAGATGCCATTTGAAAGACTCTTATTGAATATGTCAGCCAGTGGTTTTGCAATATAATCTGTTACTGCTTTTAGAGTTTTGTTGTCAACATCATCAAGCCCTGGAGAACTATCCCTTCAGAGAGTATTGATAGTGTCCAGTACTTCCTGCTCCATAACTGGCTGAAAAAACACTGAAAAAGGCGAAATTTTAGTTGGTTTGTATTCATTTACTATAGTGTGAAGTGATCTTACTACTTTTTTTGCGATGTTACTGGCCAAATTCGCTCCAATACTAGCAAAATGCTCATTCGTTTTTTCAAGGACGATTTCGTGGTTATCTTCCATTGTTACATGTTACATGGATATCATAAGTGCTAATCATAATTAATCATTTATCAGAGAAATTGGTGTGGGTTTTTCAGAAAGGAAGTCTCGATTCTATTCTTCTTACCGCTTCTTATCTGGAGGCAGCCTCGGTAGTGTTATCAGTTGGAGCGCTTGCTTCAGATAAGGCTCTGGCTGGCTACTACTCCTGTGGTTTCGAATTCGAATCCTGTTCGGCCTTGGATATTATGTATAATCATCCATCTCATTACCCACGCACAAGTCTCAATACTCATATGGGCGTCATCCTACAAAAAATATATTGATAATTTAGAGAACTGTCTACTCCGACAGAATTTACAGAGAAATCTGCACTCTGACAAAAATCACAGAACACTCTACTCTACACTTCAACCTAACCTCACGGAGACAATTGAATCATAACATTTTGCATGTCTCCAGAGCTTTCAAGAAGAGGAAATGTCAGACCACAAGCTGGACGACACATAGAAAACGCGAGCGTTGAGGTTTACTTGCAGGTTTATGTGCAGTCTGTCGACGCACACTCCTTCCTTATTTATTTTGTGGAAGGCCAGAAATTGTGTCGTGGGAATTTCATCCTAATTCGCACTGCGTGAATTGCTCACGAACAGCTTGTTTGTGCACGTATATAAAGTTCAGATTGTGCTGACTTGTACTCTACGCAGCCAGATGACGGCAGCTGTCATTGTACTGTCTTTAACATACGATTAGGCTACGCTTCGATGACTCTAACCATCGTCGTTATCAGTGTTCGCTCCTAAATAAATTTCACTAACTCCCAATTCCAAAGTTTAGACATTACCAAGACATTCACAGTCAAGCATTGGTTGGAAGGTTGGAGCTACAAACAACGTCGAGTCTGTTGAGAAAATACATGCTCAAGTGAATCTTTTTGCCATTTTCTAATCATTACTCACGTATCACACATTGTTAGATTGTGTGATATTATTAACTATGATTTGGTGTACGATTTTTGTTTAGACAATAATTCAATCTATTTTCAAAAGTAGGAAAGATATTTTTCCATGTCAAGTTTACGTTTTTTCTTGAATGAATAATGATTTGATTGATTGGATAGAATATCCATTTAAGCCATGCATTGTACGAGGAAGGGGAAGAAATTCTGGCTAGGAGTGGACAGTGGCGTATCCCGAATAAAGCTTTTGGTTGCTCATGGGTTAGCCTACTTGCTGGGATAAATAGAAAAGTTAAAATTCGGGTTTTTTGTCGATTTTCGCTATTACCGCTACTCTTCAAGAAACTAATTTTTCAATCAGAATATTCCGTTCTTATTGGAGAAATTTGAAAACCCCTTGTATTTCGTGAATAAGTCTGTTATGAAACGGAATTAGTCGTTATATTTGTATACAGAAAAATACCGTTATATCCTTTAACAAAAATTACCGGCGCCGGCAACAAGAAGGAAGAAGCAATTCGGAAATTGAGGTGCCTAGTTTTTTTTCAATGTTGAGACTTAATTTATTAAAACTATACCTAACATAAACAAATAAGATGGAGATCATGTGACTTCTCATTATATAATTCAACAGTAGTGTGGTATTGCAGGAACGGCCTAACCAATCACAGGCCTGCATTTCAAGGTCACCCCCCTTAGGCCACGCCCCCCCCTGGCCAATGGGAGAAGACCGCGCCCCTTTAGGGGGGAGTCGGCCATTTTGTAAATTTTTGAGGCACGCCATTGGCTGCACATGTTGGAGTGGGGGACCCGTTTACCCCCCCTCAAGCCCCCTGGACCTATCCCCCTTCAAGCCCCCCCTGCCCCTGTCCAAAGGAAAATGGCGCGCGCGCCCACGGTCTTTTTCCTTTTTTGTAGGTTTTGCCCAAACCTGTACTACATGAAAACAGCCATTTTGAATTGTTTCCACTTTTTTTTTGGGTGGGGGGATAAGTTTAGGAGAGAAAAAATAAATAACCTTGTTTAAAACAGCCATTTTCTTTTTGTAGGCATCTCCCAAACCTGTACTACATGAAAACAGCCATTTTGAATTGTTTCCACTTTTTTTTTTAGGTGGGGGGATAAGTTTATGAGATAAAAAAATAAATAACCTTGTTTAAAACAGCCATTTTCTTTTTGTAGGCATCTCCCAAACCTGTACTACATGAAAACAGCCATTTTGAATTGTTTCCACTTTTTCTCTTTTTTAGGCTTTGCCCAAACCTGTACTGCATGAATTTTTCTTTTTTTTTTTAGGTGGGGGGATAAGGTTAGGAGAGAAAAAAATGAATAACCTTGTTTAAAACAGCCATTTTGAATTGTTTCCATCTCCAGCAGGAGACAAGAATCAAGTTTAAAAAAACAAAACAAAGATAGTAAGAGCGAAGCCTTGAGTCATATTTTGTTTGCAGAACAAAGAGTCCGACCGGCGTATCAACGCGATTTATGTTGAGAAGAAAAAAGAACACAGAACCTGCTCCGTGTCAAGCGGCAGCTGCCGTAGAACTGACTTGCCGGTCAGAATGTTATTCGGTCTCCTGAATAGGCTACCCCACCCAACGTCAAATGCTAGCACTATATTGGGCGCCTATCGGCCAGTTTCCTTCCACTTGTCCGTAACCCCCCACGCCGCAACCCACAGCATGTTGTCGGCCTGTCTCCTTTGTGCGCTAATTCGCATTCTGCTCGCCCGACAGAACACTTCACTGTCGCAGCTCTCAAGGCTCGCTCGCAACCCACATCATGTAATCGGGTGTCTCCTTTCCACGTTATTCGTAGGTCGCCCGTTCCTACTCCTTCAACCTACTGTGCTATCGGCGCACCTGCTTCACGCCTACGCCTAGTCTAGGTTATAATGTTGGATTCCCTCAGTTCTTCCAAAATTGAATTTATTTCGATCGAATGTGATTGGTTACCAGCTTTTCTGGAAGATAAAAGTAATACTAACCGGCTAACTAACTCATTTGGATTATCATAGAAAATATAAGATCTGTGTTGACTTGTATTTCTCAAAAAATGCAAACCTTTACCTACACGCTGTCTTGCAGCCAAAGTAGTTCTTGATGGAAACATTCTTTGAATTAACCGTGATTTAATTCCACTAGTTCTCTTTACATATCCATCTTTATTCAAATGCGCCCCTGTTTCAATTAAAATTTTTCTATAATTTCGAAAGTCGAGTGTGCTACATTCGTCGTCATTCGGTTGTGATTCAAAAAGTAATTCTAACAAACCAGTTGTTATTTTAAATTTTTTACCTCTAACAATAATGTATTTATCTACAAACTCAATCGGTACCTTATTTCCCATAAAGTATGTACCATTTTCCAAATTATATTGAATTCCATATGATACACCTTTTTTCTTTAATGTGTGAAAACTGTCTAAATAAGAATCAAGCAAAACTTGTACCGGGTTTTTCTTAAGCGAAAATGATTTACTTAAAACAGTAGATGAATCCGACTTTTTGTCAACTTTTTCTTCACCTTCGTCGAAATAAACAGACTCATTATCTGTCAATTCCTCCTCCTCCTCCTCCTCCTCCTCCTCCTCCTCCTCCTCCTCCTCTTCAGCTGTCGATTCCCCTTTTTTTATATAGAAATCCTTTTCATTAGAATCATCTTTCTCAGCTTTGATTTGTTTTTCAATTTTAAGTGAAGATTCCTTCAATTCCTGGAGCGGGTTTATAATTGGTGCCAACCTATTTTTCAAATTTGTCTCTGTTTCAGACTGTACTCCGCGTAAAGTATTAAATTTTTCAACAATGGATTTCCTCAAATCGTGAATTTTATTCGTTAAAAGATCTCTACTAGCGTTCACACTTGTTCTCGATTTTATTTCCCTTCCACGCCGTTTTATTCTCACCTTTTCCTTCCCTCTCCTCTGTCCTACCGTTTTCTTACCACCTTTCATAATTGCAAACACTCAATAAGAATGCTGTTCAACAACTAACCGCCAAATCGCGTTTGTTATATACTAGTCTATTTGAACTGGTTCGGGTCTAAAAATACGTCTAAATTCAATCTGTACCTACCATCGGTTAATTTACATTCCGTGCAGATTGTTACAAAGTTATGACCTTCACCTTTAGTCCAAACCTCGGAACACATATTTTTAAAAGTATTAAATATCATATCGCTCTCAGCGAAATCCCTATATATGAGTTTCAAAGATAATATATCTACTCTAAAGACCAAAATTATATTACTGTTCTCTCTAATTATGTGCTTCTGAATACTTGCATACGATTGGTTCAGAAACAGCACATCAATTTCTTTATGTCGTCCCATACTGTAATAATCTTTGATCTGTGGAACTCTTTGCAGTTGTAAATCGTCAAAGATTACTAAAGAATGTCTTTCTAAATCATTCGGGTTCGGGATGCTAGAAATATCATCTGACATAAAAAACTTTATAAACTTTAGCGTGGAGAAAATCTTTTCCAAGAATACATACTTTGGTTGATATAACGATTTACTAAATACATGTAAGCTGCGAAAGCGTAATGTTTTTTTATTAAAAATTAGATTCAACAAAATATTCGTTTTTCCACAATTTGAAGACCCAATAATCAAGCCGCGTACATTATGCGGAAAAAGATCGCCATGCTTATTGTTTTCACCTGATGTCTTCTTTGTACTGCTGATAATCAATTCGTCGAAATTTAAAATAGGTATTTCAGGTTTAACATCATCTTTCTTTGATACCTTATTTTCAATCATTGTTAACAGTGTGTGTGTGTGTGTGCGTTCCTACACACGTCATAACTACAACTAAAAGATAAAACATGGGTTTTTTCACACAATAAAACAACCAACAAGATGTCGCACTATATTCTCTCAAACAACAATAATACAACATGTCCAAAAGCTATATATACTAACTTAAAAATTATTACACTTATTTATTTTCTTAAACAATAATTCAACAATTGAAAGAAAATGTTCTTATCTAGCAACTTAAACTTAATCACGTTTTAACTCGGCTTCTAATCCACACCTCTCTAACATAGCGTCAATAATATCCTTTCCAAAAGAGTTTAAAGTTTCATGTTCACTAACATACCTACGTATTTCACTCTCCATCATACCCAATCTAGTACAAGGACATGTATCAACAACGTCTGGTAATCTTTTTCCCTCACGTTTCAACCTATCAAAATCTATTTTTGATAGATAACAAAAGCTTAAATGTCCAAATTGTTGTATTGTCTCACATTTCCCACTTAAAAATAATAAATAATCATTCAAAGTAAAATTTGAATCGGTACAACAACATTTTAACTCATCTACAAGTTTTTCTAAAAGCCTTGTCAATTTACAATTGTGAGGTTCAAATTTGAACGACAGCGATGATGATGACATAATCTGAAAAAATATACAATATTCATAAATGTTTTATATTAACTCTCCTAACCTAAGCGGTTATACTAATATTAAGAGTTAGCATTCGTCGTAAAACAGTCCAGCCTCTACACCACACATAATAAGCAAGTCCCGAACGAAAGTAGACCAACTATCAAGACGTTCACGAAAATAATCATCGCTAAGGTACTCGCGAACCGCTTCTATTTTCATTGCTAATAGTGAACAATCACATGTGCTGGACGCTTTTGACGTGTAACAAAAACTCCAATGTTCAAATTTTTCTACACCTTTTACATCATCCAAAAACCATATAAATTCATTCAAAGTGTAGTTGTTTGCACTTGTATATTTTCTCAATTCTACTATAAGGTCACTCAAAATAGTTGTTAAACTGCGGCGCGACTCCAACATTGCTGACGCCATACTCTGAAAAATACATACCGTACGTATTATTAATCAACAAGAAGATCCGTCTTATTAATCCAACTAGGATGTTTGAATCCGACCCATTGTACTAACACCTTTCGTCCTCTACGTTTCAGTACCTTCTCAACTAAATAAACATTCATATCATTCTCGTCCAACTCAGTTCTCTTTAATTCTTGTTCATAAAACCTCCCCAATATAAGTTCATTGTTAAAATCCTTCAATTGATATGTTGGCGGATCTGACGGGTATACGGAAACAATTTTAAACAATTCTACGCTCCAGTTGATGTGATAAGATTTATCGAAAATATTTCTATGCTTCGAAATGCGCACTACTTCGCCTAGACGAAATTTAGGTCTAATTTTGTTCTTTTTCAGGTTACGTAATTTCTGTCTATTTAACTCGGCAATAATTTTTTGTTCATGTTTTAGTGTAACTTCAGCAGGTTTTAACTTAATCGTCGAATGAACGGTGTTATTATACTGGCTTACAATCTTGTCTAACATATCTATCCACCTATAATTCCCGGTTTCGGTGAAATGTCTGTAGATTTTTGACTTTAATGTTCGATTAAATCGTTCAATAATAGCAGCCTTTTTGTCTGAGTAGACATGGTAATGGTGTATGTTATATTTCTTTAATAACGCCTTCACATGCGAATTGAAGAATTCCGACCCTTGGTCTGTGCACAGCAAACGTACACCGCGATTTTTCTCAAAAATTGGTTTTAAGGCTATGCTCACCTCGCGACCAGATTTCGATTTGAGAGGAACGGCGTACGCGTATTTCGAAAACGCGTTAATAACCGATAGAATAAATCTGTAGTTAGAGTTTATTTTAGTAAACTGAGTCATTTCAATTAAATCTGCCTGCAACATGTCCAAAATTCCCTTTAAAACATAACTCCGTCTTTTAAAGTTTTTACGTGCACTCGAGTGTAATTCCTTAGCTAAACGTTGACGAACAGTATTCATTTTGTAATAACCATGCACTCGGAATAAGGAAGAGTGTAAAATTTAGTTCAATGTTGACTCGCATCCACCGTTATGCTGTAATAAATAATATATGCAGCAGGATTTTTATGCACGCTATAACGCAAAACACGTTCGAGTCCTTCACCTTTGCTGCAACAAGCCGGCTAACGCGAAATGCAAAAACTGACCTTCCACAACACGACTGTAACTCAACTGTGCTTTCACTCGTCTAACAAAACCTGACCTATCCAATACTTCCTGATGACGATATCGACCTCAAGTTCTACCTTCACCCGCGCTTCCCTCCTCCTCCTCTCCATTGAAATTAGGTATGTCTTTATGAAACCACGCTAAAGTTTTAATTCGACATGGAAGTAAAAAACGCTTATCATCCAGCGGACTAATACAAATTCTACCCACTCGAACCTGAAATATATGGTGTAAATAGGAACGTATCAAATTTGATGATTCGTAATGAACACATCGTTCAAATAAGCATTTTTCATACATTGAAAATCTCAGTTTTGAATCAATAATGTATCTTGTTACGCCTTTAGCTACATTTTTATTTTGAATTTCATTATTTTCATTGAGAAACTCAAACGAATATAATTTTGGTCGTAATCCGACGAATTTTTTATGATTTTTGACGGAAAGTTTATTAATATTTAACTCTTTTTCGTATTGTTTTAAATATTCTACATTCAAATTATTACGTCTGTAATGCAGATATGCAAGAACACTTCATAGAAAGCACTTCTTATCATGTAGGTTCTTGATATTAATTACAACTTTTTTTGGTTATTATTGCCTTAGGTGTGCTAGTAAATTATGAATTGTTATACCCTGCATAAATGGAATTGTATCTCGCAAAATTAAGGTCTAAATGTTGTATACGATTAACAACCCATCCCGAGCCAAAACACAAAAATCTGTCAAGAGCATTTTGTAACTTATTAGACCCCGCTTCATACTGACTGAGTAATTCATCCTTATTTAAACTTATATTAACGATATTATGAGACGTACTGTGAAATGTTGCGTTAGTTTCAACCTTCAATTCTTGTCCATCACCGCTAACGTCAGCTAACGCAGATAACTTTACAAGATTAACGGTAGCAGCGATGAACCAACGAAGGTTTCCGTCAAAATGTCTCGATTGATTAATTAAAATTTCAAATATTTTATCTTTTAACGTTGATAATAGTAACTCTAAATCTATTTCGTTATTAATGAATCTAAATCTATACGTTCCTAATCGCAGCTGATGAACATTCAAGTTTGTATTCCATTTGAATAATTGTATAACAAAAGTTCCGAAACAAATTATCAGATGTAATCTCACCGAAATTGTGTTTTGAGCCGTCTAATCTGAATGTCGTTCAAGACGATGTTGAATTCTCCTCAATTCTGTCGAACGATGGATGAAGAAGGTGTGAAGGATGACCCGTGTCCTCTCAGGCTGTTTGTAGAGAAGGATATCTGCGTGTGTGATTGTAGAGAAAATACGTTGTCAGCACGGTGGGATGGACAGTCAGCCTCTCAAAATGCTAATACAAATGTAGAGAAGGATATCTCACGTTGTGGTAGAAGTTGATTCTGAAACAATAACGTCAGCTTAGACGTCTTTCACAGCACAAAATTCAACAATGAAACTGTCAATAGAAGAACTAAGCTATTTATAACAGCGGTGCGAGTATAAACGGTTTCTTTGTATGTTTGCAAAGTTATTTCCCTTCTAATTTACGTCACACCGCAGAAGGATGTATTCTCTTTATGATGTACGTCAGAGTGTGATGAGACAATGAAAATATCTTTCTGGTGTAGGCGTTAGCCCGACGTGATTTTAAGGACAACTAGAATTTCTTCCCGTTTCCCGATTCGGGTGTTGGCCCGCCACCGCAATTGTCCTTTGTGAAAGTCACACACACACATAATGATGGCCGGTGTTTAGTACCGGCTTTGAAGAAGGACGAATTTTGGGTATATAAAGCGCTACAGTTCGAATGCCAAATTATCAGTTATCCTGCAAATTGCACGCACGCAACATGAACACGGTTTCTTCAACTACACCCAGCAACACCGCCGCCAACATTCAACCACAGGTATGTTTTGCAATATTTTTTCTTGTGAAATATTATTTAAAAAATCTCAACACTAAACTTTAAAACATACATCATTAGTAATGATATCTTCTTCTTCTTTCGAGTTAATTTTTTCCTTCTTTGAATGTTATACTAACATCGAAATTATCATTAGATAAAAACGATGTTTTTTTTATCACTATGTATGTGCTACACTGGAAAAGTTTTATACGTTAGATAGATAGAAAATTATTCGTTTGTCTTACAATTTTAAAAATAAACAGATACAGCATTAATAATTGTATGAAAAGTGTAACTTTAGCACAGCTCATAGTAGTACTAGTAGTATGTGAACGTCACAATCAATGTAGCTCTCAACCCTTGTTGACTTTAAGACGGCTCAACAACGTTACCGTCATCACCGCTAAAAAATTTGGACTTCTAATAATTTTGCAAATTTTGAATTTGGAAGAATTTTTTCAAAAATTTGGAAAATTATTCCTAAAAACCATGTCTAACTGAATGTGTGTTTCTGATTTAAGGTGATGGAGGCGGAGGCTAACACTTCGTTGACCGCTCACACACCGGCTCCACACCTCCCAGCATGGTCGGTGCCGCCATCACTGTTTCAGCGATGGCTTCTGGAACGTGAGTGGCAACAACGCGGTTTGGCGACAGTCTGCTCCAATCCCACACCCTCCACCTCCACCACTTATCAAGAGACAATGTTGGCTGCGTCCAATCCCACACCCTCCACCTCCACCACTTATCAAGAGGCAATGTTGGCTGCGGAAACGCAGCCAATAGATCTATCGCTAACTTCATCCGATGAAGAGGAGCAGCAAAAACTCGACTCTGATGATGGCGACGCAGCTGGCGAAGCTCAAGAATTCGATATCAATGAATTCAACCGACCGCGTCACCATCAACGACGGCGAGCAACACCGCTCAGAGAGCTCTCTGAGCGGTGTAAATATCGGGTGGAGCACGCCAAGCTTGTGAAAACAATCTACGGTGATAGGGTGCTCCTGTCAATGAGGGGGGAGGAAGGCAGCAATATTACGGTTTTCCTCCCACATCGTTATATATATGTTATTACCTCTAAAAATATTGATTCCTTCAATAGGAATCAATATCATCTGGAGGTAAGACATATATTTAAGGTGGAAGAAGTGGTGGGGAATAGAAAGAAAAAGGGCAGCAAAGCAAAGCAATACATCACAACCAATATTAAATTGACAAAATTTTAATATTTTTTTAATAAAAAAAAGGTTTGATTGAAATTTGTGTATTATTTTGTGTTTATACTATGTTATACTAACACTTACCTAGAACGGACGACTATGATGATGATGATGGCGGTAGCGTGGTGGTATTTGCAAACACTGACTGAAGTAATTGGTGAAAATCGTGTGCTTACCCGGCTATTTATAGAGAAAATTTCCAAACCGGGTTACAAAAAAATAAAACATTTGATTTTCATGTGCATGTTTGAACATGTTTGCGAGTACTGAAACCGGTTATGATCATAGTCTGTTGTATACATTTGAACAAAGCAGACGTGTGCAGCAATGAGTCTCACAGAGGAGGATAATGAGAATCAATATAGACCGCAATTGGTTTGTGTAAGATCAACAGCAAATGTGATTAAGATAGTTTGCATCTTTACGTGCATAGCATATTGGCTTTCAATTCTAATTCTTCTTTATCTGAATTATTCCGAATTAGTTAATCAAAAATGTTTTACACCAAATTTGCAAAACGTCTTAAATTTCAATCAAAGTGCTGTACTATTTGAAAAGGAAACTATGAATTCTAGCTTCAATCATGATACACCATCTTCCAAAAAGGAAGATACAAGTTATCAACTACTCGACAAAGATAATACCGAATCAGATTGGTTTTCTAAACACTTATTAGATTTGGAGAGAACTAAAAATAAAACACTTTTCTTTATTAATGCCTGTGTTCGATCAGGTTTAAATAATAATATACCAAAATCGTTTGATTATCAACTTGAAAGTTGGTATTCGACTTTACTCTCACCTTACTCGCACGTATGTAATTTTTACAATTCTTATCAAATTCTTAACAATTGTGCAAGTCAAACAGAAGAAGATGTGAAGAAGCTTATAGATAGAACAAAACATGTTTGCAGAATTATCTAGGTAGGTGGGCGGCGCGATCAACATGAGCTTAGTGTTCTAGAGATTGTCTAGACGAAAAGATGGTTTGTCAAAACAGTCAAACAAGATCTGGCAAGCATAGAGGAAGAAGAAAAACAGCAACAACGAGGAAAGGAATAATAGGAAGCGGCTTATTATCTGTCTTAGGTAACATTGCGAAAGGTGTTGTGAATAGAGCGGGTAGCGCGGCGTCCACCCTACTTAATAAAACAATAGATTCATTACCTGGAGAATTGCATTTACCACATAATTTTAATTGGGGTAAATTTGATTCTTACCAGTACTGCGGGCCTGGTACAAAGCTAGAAAAAAGGCTTAAGAGAGGTGATCCGGGAGTTAATTCACTCGATAAAGCTTGCAAAATTCATGACATAAGTTATTCGCGCTCGTCTGATAATTTGACACGTTCGCGAGCAGATAAAATTTTAGCTGACAGCGCTTGGTCGATATTCAAGAATCCTCAGACAGACTACAAGCAGAAGGTATTAGCGTATTTAGTTACTTTGGCAATGAAAGCCAAGTCGGTAATTGGATCTGGAATGAAAATTCCACATGTTTCTAGTAGTAGTGGTAGAAGAAGGAAAGGAGTGAGAAAAACATCTAGAAAGAAAAGAGGAGTGGGTAAAAAAAGGAATAGTGATTCTATGCGACGGGAAGCTATTAAGCGATTGACAAATCATGTAAAGGGAAGGGGATATTATCTCCGACCATACCCAGAATATTTTGGTGGGAGAATATTAAACTCCTCGACTTCGACGGTTCCGCATAACGCGCACGGTCTATTGTCGTCGCTGAAAAGCAAGAGAAGAAGGAAGAAGACTCATTCAAAACCGGTTAAACGCGAAGCTAGAAGTAGGCGGAAAAAGAATAGGAAAACATGAATGCGGTTAATATTGAGAACTTAAAACTCAATAAAGCTTTGTCTGATCATGATCTACAAAAGTGGGCATACTTATTGAAAATTCCATTGCGCGGTGTGTATATGCAGGATACACTACCAGAAAGAATTCGTCTCAATGAGATGGCAATTGTGAATTTGGATAATTATTCAGGAAAAGGTACACACTGGGTGTGCTATGACAAACAAGGTATAAATGTATTCTATTTTGATCCAATCGGTAACCTACAACCTCCATTACAATTGGTAAATTATTGGAAGAAACAGAAAAGGGTAAACGTTTTCTATAATGCTGATGAAATACAAAAACCTAATACAAATATTTGCGGACATCTGTGTTTGTTATTCTTGTCTGCTCAGTTGTAACTTTTTAGTAGCAGAGGTAAGTACTGCTATGGCTGTAATATCGCTGACCGGTACAAGCAGCGATCTATACGAACATTTACCGCAGGTTATAGAATTAGATAGAAATTGTGAATATGAAATTGGATTAGTTAATTTGTGGACTTTTAATTCTATTCCAAATGTGATTAAAGATAAAAATTCTAGTTTTAAATACGGCGATCAATTAGTCAAACTCGAAACAGGTTCTTATGAAATTGATAATATTGTAAAATTGATCAAGGAAAAATTGAATGTAGCTGGTGACGGTCTCATTATACGCGGGAATAATAATACTATGAAAATCGAAATCTATTCTGATAAACCGATTGATTTAACTCATAATGATTCAATTGGCAAAATAATGGGTTTTAATCAAGAAGTCTTAGCACCGCTTATTTGGCATTATTCCAGAAGACTTGTTTCAATATCCAACATTACAGCAATCGAAGTTTCATGTAATTTGGCGTGTGGGAGTTATAGTGATGGAAAAGAAAAACACACCATTTACGAGTTTCTTCCAAGAGTTCCTCCAGGATATTTAATTAATGAATCACCAAATCCAATTGTTTATGTACGTTTAAATACGCACAAGTTTCAGAGCATTAATGTGAAAGTGACGGACCAGAACGGTTCATTAGTCGATTTCAGAGGAGACAGATTAACGGTTAGATTACATATTCGAGAGAAGAAGAAGAAGAAGAAGTAAAATGGGTTTCATTGTATTCAACCCGTATTCGGCTCGCTGTAGCTATAGCGAATATGAAAATAGTGATCTTAATGGAAAGAGAACAAGGATGAAAAGGAAAGGGAAGAGAAAGGTTCAAAAGAGTGTTAGTAGAGTTTCACATTCCGCCGTGTTAACATCTAAAAACGCAAAGATTTTAGAGAAATTAGGATTCCAAGTGAATTGGAATAATGTCGTCAACAGCGGCAATAAGTGAGATCTTGGATGTTGAAAGGCAAATACATTTTTTTAACGAGATAAAAAGTCTAGAGTACCATTCCCACGGTCCCTATGCAAACCAAAGATTATCAAATTCTGATGAGATAAGAATCCCAATTAATTCGCAAGATAACTATAGCCTACCATGCAGATCGTTCCTACTTATCGAAGGTGAAGTTAAGTGTAAAAAGACTGCAATAGGTGTAGACGGTGTGAGTAACATTATAGATGCACAGTATAAACTAGTAAGTAATGCAATCGGGTTTATGTTTGATGAAATAAGATATGAGTTGGCCGGTCACCCTGTAGCAAAGTCGCGTCTTGTAGGTCTCACAAGTACTATTAAAGGTTTACTGTTGAAAAGTGTGTTTGATAAAAATACTTACCATTTGGCCGGTTTCGACAGGGAGGGGTATACTCTAACCGAAAACAAGTTCAGTTTTTGTATTCCATTAAAATTACTTTTAGCTTTTTTTGAAGATTTTCAACAAATTATATTAAATCTGAAACAAGAACTCGTACTGTTAAGATCGCCGTCGGATATTAATTGCATCGAATCGGCAACTGGTTCAAGTGTTCAGATAGACATTACAAAATTACAGTGGAAAGTGCCATACTTACAACTTGAAGATCATGTACGCCTTAGATTTTTACGCCTACTTGATAGCGATCGTCCGTTAAAACTTGCTTTTAGAAAATGGGAAATTCACGAATATCCTGTTTTACCGGCAACAAAAGTACACAGTTGGACAATTAAAACCGCTTCGTATTCAGATGCGCCGAGATTTGTAATTTTAGCCTTTCAAACAGATAGAAAATTGAAATATAATTCTACAATGGCTAAATTTGACCTGTGCGAGTTGTATAATGTAAAATTGTATTTAAATTCTGTTTACTTTCCCTATGATAACCTTCTCGGTAACAAACAGTTAATGTATAGAATGTTTTTAGATTTTGCAGGAAGCTATTCTAATTCGCCGGTAAATTCTGAACATGGGAATGAAATTGATTTTAGTACATTCACTAAAGATACACCGATTATGGTGATTGACTGCTCACACCAGACAACAACTTTAAAGAGTTCAGTAGACGTCAGACTTGAGTTTGAATTTGGAAAAGATGTGCCGGCTGCAACTGCTGCTTATTGTATTTTAATAAGCGATAATGTTGTAGAGTATACACCATTAACATCTATGGTGAGAGAGGTGCAGTAGTTTTTCCGATAGAGTGCAGCAGGTAGGCTATATAAGTTGGAGTGGGTAGGTTTTATGTCAGTAGGTGAAAGGCCATGCTATCGAGTGGAAGTTCGTCATCGTGTGACTCTCTATTGCAATCAACTTCTTCAACCTTACTTCAAGATTATCTAGTTGGGAAAGAAGAGGATATCTACGAGCGATTACCATCTTGCTATACCGGTGATTTATTGTCAGGATTAGAAGACATGGGTGAAATTTGTTCTTCGAAACCGTCGAGGAAACTGTATTCGGAAGCGGCAGCGCAGTGTGATCTAGACAAGGAGGTTGAATGTGCGCGGGTGGAAGAAGAGGAGGAGGAGGAGGAGGAGGGGGAAGTGAGTGATGGATATTCGAGGAAGAACAAACGTGGAAGTGATGATTCGTTCGCTGTTGTTGAGTTTCACGGTTTCAAGGATGAAAATAATCAGTTCATTTTAAAGGAATTTGCGATGATTGATCCAAAAAATACTTACATTATTCTACATTTTAAACCACCATTTCCAAAATCAGAGCTATCATGGAAGACATATCGCGAAGTGTGTTGGTTGGAATTTTATCATCATAAAATAAAATGGGAATTGGGCGAAATCGATTATTCTGATGATACAATAAGAGCTTATCTTAGAAACTATGATAGAATATACACAAAGGGTGGAGAAAAAGCAGAGTTTTTGAAGAAATTTCACAATAAAGTTGAAACAATACCAGATAATTTTGAAAGACCTGATTATAGAAAGTTCTCTAGTTGTTGGACTTTTGATGCTTGCAAAATTCATAATAAGATTGCCGATGGTAGGTGCGCATTATTCAGTGCTAAACACTATTTATCATCAATGTTGTGTAAAGCGGAGGAGAGAGGAATTGATCGGAAAATAGATTATTTGTGCGAGGGGGATAGGATGAAAAGTATGAAGACATGTCCATTTTACACCAAGGAGAATAAACGCAAGTATGCACGCCAAGGATTCTATTATAACGGAGAGGAAGTGGTTTGTGTATGGTGTGGATATCAATTGTACTTGCACAGGGCGAGAATCTGCAATCTAACAAGCGATGTTGCTAATCCGGTGAATTTTTCTGTTCTTTTACCACTCATATAAATACTTGAATGCAAACAGAAATTGCTTAGTATTGTGTAGTAAGCCAACAGTGTTGCTATGGATCCAAGCAAATGGTTAAGTGCTGATAGTGAATTGGAATCAAAATTACAAAACTATATTGATTGGTTTGAAGTGTGTGAAGAGGCTATCGCAAAAACTAAAAGTAAAGGAGGTGATGTTGAATTTGCAAAACAATTAAAGGCGATTTTTCTAGATACTGTCGATATTAATGAAATAAGTGATTATCTACGTTATTACAGACCGTTGAAATTAAGCGTTTATAAACTATTACAAATTGAAGATCAAGTGTTGCGCAATATGTGAAACAAAAGGTTATTGACTGCTCACAGACATGTTTTAACATGTCTGTCCTTGAGCGGAGAAGAAATCTGGTGGTGGGGATAAGGAAACCGGCGGCGGGTGATTGCAGGCGGCAGCATATTTTTCATCATTACCAGTTTTTCGCCGGTCGAGTACAGTTGTGCTTTTCTCAACCGCCATGTATCAGCAGCGACAACAGCAGCAGCAGCAGCAGCAGCAGGAATCGCGTCCATTCAGTTTGACTAGATTCAATGAGACATCGCGGGAGAATATTCCTATTGTACAAATACATGGATTGAAATCTGACTTTAGTTATCCTATTCAAAAAGCAAGGTTAGCTCGCACACAATTTGGAACAAGAATTATACTGCGATTATATGAAATTAATAATCATGGCGGACATTCGTACTTTGATGTATATTTGCCGGAAAAGTTTCTATCCGAGTTGAATGCTCAAACTTTGGAAAGTTTCAATAGCGGGAGATATGTTATGAGATGTATTCATCAGGAGGACAAACCATCGCTGATTCTTCTGGATAATGCAGCATGTTAGAGCAATGCGGAAGATAGTGGTATAGGCCTGTTTCTTAGCTGAATATAAAATGAGATTTCTATATTAGACTATTATGAATATTTTTCACAGTAGTCTAGTGTAGAAGCGAAATCAATGTTTCAGTTTTGAGATGGGGAAGCGCTTTAAGCTAACGCCTGCAGCTTCGTACAGCACAAAGATGGAGCTAGTTAAACCTGATAGCAAACTGTCAAGTTTAATTAAATTCATCCTCCTGTCGGGTGGAAAGCGAAGCAATAAAAGTGAGTATATAGGATAAGTAGACTGCAGTATAGGCCTGTTTCTTAGCTGAATATAAATTGAGATTTTCCATATTAGACTATTATGAAAAATATTTTTTCACAGTAGTCTAGTGTAGAAGCAAAATCAATGTTTCAGTTTTGAGATGGGGAAGCGCTTTAAGAGTGCTAACGCCCGCAAATTCTTACGGCAAAAAGATGGAGCTAGTTAAACCTGATAGCAAACTATCAAGTTTAATTGAATTCATCCTCCCGTCGGGTGGAAAGAGAAGAATATATAATATTAGGTAAGTATTGCATTTGATTTAGTATAAGTTTGTTAGAGCTACAGTTAGGTAGTAGTAGCAGCACGCAGTGAGAGCTTCTTTAAAACATAACCTTAAAAATGTCTCAATGTTTTAGTTTTGCAAAGTTCAAGAAATTATCCAGATTGTTAATGGGTATAAGTTTGGATGAGTTTAAAGAGCTAGCTAATAGTGTAAAATTCTCACAATATTGTGTTGAAAATGTTAAGAAAGATAAGGATGATTATGATGATAAGGTGTCATCTGATAGCGATGACTCATGGAAAAATTCTAGTTCAAAATATTCTATCCTCTCTGAAATTTATGAGCTCTTAGATATTGTAATTGAGGAACGTGGACATTTTCACTATGGATGTAGCAATGATCATCCCATTACTACAATTACAGATTCTAATCAGTTGTGGGAAGTTATTTTCGATCTGGCAGAGCTGAAATGTATCAGAAAGGGCTAACATTGTTAGATTGATGGTAGAGTATGTTTTTCACAACAGTTAGGCTCAAGTAATTTCAGATTTTTAGTTACATCATGTCTGTAGACAGGTTCGGACGTGTTTCACGCGGTAAACATATTATTGATAGTGAAAAACAAATAGATGAACTTAAGAAAACAATTTTGACTAGATCAAATTTTGATAAAGAAAAAACAGCTTTAGTCTCAACTGACTATCTTCATTCGAGTTTGAAAATAATTATCGAAGAAGCAAAAGGGCAAAGAGAAAAACTGCTCAGTAAAGATGAATTCAATAAAGAGAAAAAAGATAATTTACTGACTAGAACAGAATTCAAAAATGAGAGAGAAAAGCTGCTTAGTAAGGAAGACTTCAAAAAAGAGAAAAAAGATAATTTACTGAGTAGAACAGAGTTCAAAAATGAGAAAGAGAAACTGTTTAGTAAAGATGACTTTAATAAAGCTAAGAAAGATATTTTACTGACTAGAACAGAATTCAAAAATGAGAGAGAAAAACTACTCAGTAAAGATGACTTTAATAAAGAGAAAAAAGATAATTTGCTGAGTAGAACAGAGTTTAAAAATGAGAAAGCCGGATTTGTCTCCTTTGAAAATCTTAACACAAGTATAAAAGTATTAGAAAGCCTTTTAATCGATTATGTACATAATAGTCAGGATTACAAGAATTATTTAAATACTATAATGTATCGATATGCTTATCATTTGATAGGAAAGTGTCTAATAGCTATGAGAACTTTCAACTGGGAGGAATTGGAAAGTCGTGGGCTTACACTAGAACATTGTGTTGATGAGTTTTTTCGTAGGATTAATATGTCAGAGCCAGAGGTTAAATATGATGCTAACCAGTTTCCAACACCAGAGCAACAACGGTTAATAAATCGTTATAAAAACTACTCATAAAAAGATTTTTTAGACAAAGAAAGTTCTAGCAATGAGAGAGATAGGACTTCCATTTTATAGGTGATGGAGGTGGAGGAGGCAATTCAAAATGGCTGTTAACATAGTTATTTATTTTTTTCTTTCCTAACCTTACCCCCACACAGTGCGGGCTTGAATGATGTCTAAAAAAAAAAGAAAAATTCATGCAGTACAGGTTTGGGCAAAGCCTAAAAAAAGAGAAAAAGTGGAAACAATTCAAAATGGCTGTTTTCATGTAGTACAGGTTTGGGAGATGCCTACAAAAAGAAAATGGCTGTTTTAAACAAGGTTATTTATTTTTTCTCTCCTAAACTTATCCCCCCACCCAAAAAAAAAGTGGAAACAATTCAAAATGGCTGTTTTCATGTAGTACAGGTTTGGGCAAAACCTACAAAAAAGGAAAAAGACCGTGGGCGCGCGCGCCATTTTCCTTTGGACAGGGGCAGGGGGGGCTTGAAGGGGGATAGGTCCAGGGGGCTTGAGGGGGGGTAAACGGGTCCCCCACTCCAACATGTGCAGCCAATGGCGTGCCTCAAAAATTTACAAAATGGCCGACTCCCCCCTAAAGGGGCGCGGTCTTCTCCCATTGGCCAGGGGGGGGCGTGGCCTAAGGGGGGTGACCTTGAAATGCAGGCCTGTGATTGGTTAGGCCGTTCCTGCAATACCACACTACTTTCAACATCAGAGGATACGTTATAAAAGAGGGCAGTGTCATCTGCAAAAACAATGAAACTCCCTTCAAACGGGGAGTAACTAGTGCAACTAGTATCCGTTACATTCATTCGATAGTAAAGTTGTCAGCATATTTACGCCGATAAGCAAAAAGTAACTCATTAATGTCTACAGTATTCCATAAACATGCAGGAATATTGCAATTTCCACAAACAGTTATGGACTGGAGCTTATTGCTTGTGGAAAAATGGTAGATTTTTAACATTGACTGTTGCGCATTTAGGCCTACGTGCCATAACGCCGTAAGCCAAAATTGGCTTTGTACGGCACCGTAATTTCAAGAGGCTATTCGTAATCCGTATCTAAATATTGTAGCAAAGATCGTTCAACTTTATAACGGAAACATGGCACCTAAATGATACTGCAAGGTAGTCGAACGGGTTTAATCGACGTGCTAAATACCTTTGAAGATATCTTTTCAGAAAATAAGGTAACCATTCGCCATTATAAGCCATTTTGGCATGTATCGTTTCCAACTCATTTGAATACTGTTTCATAGTGTTTCTACGTTACATAGCCTACTCTTTGTTTGGTTCGCTATCGTTAAATTTGATATCCTTAATACACACGATTTAGTCAAACAATTTTAAGTTCAGTAATGCTGACGATAATTAGTTTTATGATAATGTAAGTGTCCAAGTGCTGAACATTAGTGCTGAACAGTCTACAGTTACTGTTTCATGCAGAACTTGCAATGCGGCTCACAGCAAAATTGCTAATGCAAGTGAATGTGACTTAACCCATTCAGGGAGTACACTTTAGCTCTTTACTCACCAGGTAATAATATGATGTTTCAGTACGGATATTTTCTGTAAACCTTATGAGATTCCAGAGGGCCAGAGCACGGCATATTAATACTTCTTTAATAAGCAGCTTTAAAAATGTCATTTATTTATTCATTGTGGTGAGTTAATGGAAGATGCATTTTCAAAAGTGTGTAATTATTGTATTGGGTACTTTTGATGTGAAAAGTATTATTATTCGTATTTATGTAGATCATTACAATTATTAATTATATGGGCTATTCGTTAGGAGATACGTGTCATGTATCAATTGAAGGGTATCTGCAATCTTAGAAATTTGAAGGATAATTATAATTCATTTGTTCAGTCAAAAATAAGTTATGGTTTAAGCTGCTGGGGTAGTACATATTATACAACCATTAGTCCTATTATAAAACTGCAGAAATCGTGCATAAGGATTGTAGCTGGGGTGGGCTATTGGGAGAGCACACTGCCTCTGTTTTGTGGATTTGGAATTCTTACACTGAGATACCTATATGTTCACAGGGTACTGTCAATCTTCTATCAGATGAGTGGCAATGATGGTGTCATGATCGACTATTGTGACATGGTTGATGGCCCTCATTGCACAAGACAGACCAACAACCACCACCTTCGTGGTATAAGGCCAAACTGCACACTGTTTAAAAAACATTTATATTCTTAGCTCCAAAGTTTTTCAACATATTGCCTTTACACTTAAAGCTGTATTTAAAATGTCATAATAAGAAAAATAAAATTAAATTCCTCCTTAAGATGTTGGTTACTTTCAAAGAATGTTGATGAGGTTGAGGGCATGTTTAATGTTGTGCTTTGAACTATGGTGATACTGACCTTGCTGCAATATTCAACCAGTGAACATTCCATGACAACATCATCAAATCATGTTAAGTTCTTTTAAAATTTCTACCAACTATTAATTCGCTTTCAATGCTTCAAGTTATCAATTCTATTGAATCAATGGTATATTTTTAGTCCTTATTGTTTCTACTCCTACATTTTCGTACTATTATTATTCTATGTTTCCTCCAAGTGTTTTAATTCTATTATTCATTTTTTTTTATTACATCAATTCATGGCATCTTTGTTGGATCCTATGATGCTCCTGTATGCGGACATAATTTCATAATGAAATTATTTGCATACAGTATTATTTCTGCAGATATATATTTTTTGTAACATTTTATTTCTTGTACATGATAGTTAAGTTGATCTAAGTATTTTTTTTCTTTGTAATTTAGAATATAACCACATAAGAATAAGAACAAATCACGTAATTTATCATGATATATCAATCAGCTGTTCTCAAATATAAATGGTGGGCCCTTCGCGGCGTTATTTACGCTGTCTGCAGACTTGTGTAGTCGGAGCATTGCAGTCTTTTAGGAAACATATGTCTGGTGAATTAAAGCTCATCTTATGTTTTATCAATTATTTATTTGTTGAAAAAAAAACAAAAATTTCTAATTTCAATTTATCAAAACAAAAATTAACATTTTAGGAAGGTGCGGTTTGTGCCAGGCTCTTGGGAATTCGCCAGGTAGCACTATTATTACCATGTAAGAAAAAATCCCGTAATTTATCATGATATATCAATCAGCTGTTCTCAAAAAATATTCTCTCCGATGTCTCTCACTGAATTGTTTATATTCTAAGTTGTTTACTAAGGGCCCGTTCACACGATACAGTTCTTGTGCGGTACAGTAAATTTGCTGTATCAGTTATTTTGCAGTGCTTTCGTTTGCATGTAAATTTCATATTGTATGTTCACACAATACTGTTTCGACTGGATCCAGTAAAAAAGCTGTTCTAGCCGATTTTTACATTCGGTTTTGTCTTCGAAAACTGTATTGCTAAAATCAGCTGTACCGCAAAATAACTATCAGTATCCGGTGGCACATGTATTGTACCGGTAATGGATATGTTCAAACGATACGCTTATTATGCTGGAAGCAGTCTTCAGATCGTCAGCATTGATCTTCTTCATTGATATTCTTCAGCATTGATCTTTTTATTAGTGAATTCCAGTGTCCAGACGTGGAAGATATTAATAATTGTGAAAATTTAATTTCTCTAATATACGAGAGACCCGCCTTGTGGGACAAGACTTAAGATTAATATAAAAATAAAGAGAGAAAAATGTGTGGAATATTGAAACCAGAATTTGCGTACATGATCAAAATTTAAGAGAAACCTTCAGTAAGAAACTTATTTAAAAAATCTCACACAAATAAAAAAAATCCTGGACTGGAGTAAATAAAACTGAACTGGAAGCGCAATGAAAGAAGTAGGAGAGCACAGCAATAAGCAGCAAAGCCGGACCGTGTGAACATCACAGTACAGTTGACACCGTACAGTAAAAAAAACCGTACCGCAAAAAAACTGTATCGTCTGAACGGGGCAGTTCTAAGCTGCTAACAACTTCATGATCGTTGCTATCAAAAAAGCCGAATCATATTAATTTAGTCTTATTTCTAAACATAATCCGTACGAAGGACGGGCACAATAGCTAGTTGATATATATCCGGGATCCGCTGTGTAGTCACAGCGCTAGCATCGCCCGCTTCTAAATCGGGCAAAACTACGAAAATTTGTATAGCGGTAATGGAAAAAACCCGTATTTGTCAGTGCTAAAATGACTTGTTTTGTGATGTGAAATGATTTTTTAACATGATTGTTTCATGTAGTGATTATGGATGTACCAATCAGTGCAAGTCTGGTGGAAATATTTATTTTCAAACAGTAATTTTATCTTTTTATTGTCTATGTGCAAGCGTAGCTTTACAAGATTGTTTTCTGCTTCCTCACTTTTATGTTTTTTTTTTAATTAAAAATAATTTTCTACCATATTTACCACTTCAATCTTGTTCTTATAAGCATTAATTACTCGTGATATACCATACAGTAATTTATTAAATAACTCTTTTAATCAAGCGATTTTGCTTGAACTGCAATGGCATTGGTGAGCATTCTTGTGCTTCTCAATATGAATTTATATAGGAGCCTACTGAATTTTGAAGCATGCGGTATATATATATATATATTTATTTATTTATTCATACAGTACATTTATATTTCCTTTAGTGTTGCAGTTCCATAATATTACTTTTTCACTTGATATTTAAACGTTAATGATATTTCGAAAAATCTTCACTAAAGAGTTTAACATTTACATATTCGTGTGACAGCAATTTCGCGTTGTTGTAATGCTGCCTCAGACACAACTGGAGGCCTACTGCTGAATCAAGTTAATGATGTTTTTTATAATTCAGTATGTCTGCTCCACAAGATAGCCTATTATTGTTATTTTATTCAAAATGTGAAAAAGCTGGACTTTGATGTTCTCTTTATTGAAAATATCTTCTAATCCCGGATTTTCTCAGAATAAAAATCATATATTCGAAATCAGGGAATCACAGACCACAAATAATATTACTCTAGAATTTTTCCTTCAGAAATATTGAGAAAATAAGCTTATGAAATTTTGGCCGCCATCTTGGAAATATCTCGTGAAGCGAGCGTTTTTTGAGGTGCAAGAGTTCAGATTCGGATTCAGTGCGTCAAAGTACATAGGAATACGCTGAGAAAAAAATTACTGTATGTTTTTCCTGCAAACAAATACTTATGATACTGCTTATGCACTGCTCTGAGTTTGAAATTGGCTTGAGCCAGAAAAAATCTGGAATGTCAAATTATTACTACTATATGTAAGACAAAATCATGGGTTATTTTTCAAAAAAATAATTATTCAAATTCATCAAGGGAGTTGCGAGAAATCTTCAAATGAAAATTGACTTTTTCCCATAAGAGCCTGTGTTAAATGTGAACTTTTGCCCGATTTGGCCTTTTCCCGCCAGAAAAAAGTGGCTTCACTATGCCATAGCCTTCAACGTTAGAGTTACGCATCTAGTACTATATATCAATGGCTTCTCCAACCCAACCCAATTATTCTATTTTATCCCAATCCTAACTTAACCAAATCCAAGAAAACTAATTTAACCAAAATCAGCTCAGCTCGAAGTAATGCAACTAAACTTGATCAAATCTAGAATTGCTGGATAGCAGTGCTTGGTTAAGTTGGTTTACATATTATGAGTTGAGCTTATCTTTAGCTAAGTTAGTTTGGCTTTGGTTAGGTTAGGTTAGGTAGGCTTTGGTCAGGCTGGATTAGCTTTTGACAAGGTCAACTGTGGTTTGAATCCTGGAACTGGATACATATATTCGGCACTTACTTATTTGGACTCCATTACCTGGATGGGCTATGCCCGATTCCCTCCCAGGACCTCAGCCATGTAAAAATCATTGCCTGATTCACTCCCAAATGTGAACAGGTCTATAAAAATCATAACCCAATTCCCTTCTGTTGTTGAAATGATCTTATCCCAATTGCCTCCCAAAATATGACTGAAATTAAAGCGCTTACTATAAATTCTAAATTTTTGCTTCAAATATGTGTTAAAAAGTCTTGGCTGTTTATATGATAGCTGCAGAAATATTGAAATATTTACAATAAATTAAATTTTGCTGTCTACCAGCTGTGTCAATTATATGTATTACGTTTTTATACTAAAACCATCAGTTTTTGTAGCACACTGACTTTACATTTATTCTATTCTTGTAATTATTCCTGATCTATACTTTTCGATTTCTTTCTGTATGAATTATCTTTTACGGTAATCTCCTGTTTCCTTCGTGTATTTGAAGAGTTTATTAAAATTTTGGACGTGTAAGGGTGGGTGGAGCCAGTAATTATAGTAGAGTGGCTGAGAGGGAATCGGTCTATGTCCATTGTCCAACCTGGAGAAAACCGAGGGACAACTTTTCGCCTGGGAGGGAATCAGGCTACACCCACCTGGACTCCATTACTTGGACTCCGCTACCTGAACTTCATTACTTGGACCACTTTTCAGTAGATGCGAACTTCAGTATAAAAAATGAACCTAATAAATCATTTCAACATGAAATTTGCGCCTCCTTAAACCCATTAAATTATTATTGTCACTCACATAACAAAACCAAAACTCCAACTCCAACCCAAAAAGTAAATTTGACAAGGTATCGTGACTTAAACCCCAATTACGTTTCGAATAGTTATCGTTCTTACAAAAATTAAAATAGTGACTTGCGCGAATGCTGCCCTGATCAAACTTGGGCACAGAATAAGTGGTGATTCACAAAGTTTAGGTCCGTTCTATGATGGGATCGTTATTCCATCATTTACCAAAACGAATACAGGAAAATGATGTCAAAGATTATTTATAGTGCCCATAAGAATCAACTAGAAATACGAAGCCTCCTTAGGCGCCGTGGGAGAGAGAAAGAAATATCATCACGCTATATTTTTCTCGCAGTCAAGCAATGTCAAGAAACAACACAGGTTATTCTAGCTATGAATAATCAAGCAATGCCTAAGGATGAATTAATATACAGGTATAGCTTTCCAAATAAATAATTAGAAATGGCTTAACCTCCTAATTATTCAAACTATTCCCCCAAAATATGAACTACGGTGATCTTTATTCGAATTCCATTCTCACTATACACCTCATTATAATAACCAATATCAACAAGAAAAAGCTAAATATCTCTAAACATTTCAAAGTCTGGAAATACTAGGTGAGTACATGAATTTATAATAATTTCGATTCATACTCTAACTCTCATTATGCAATTGATAATTCAGGAAACAATTTAATCATTCATCACTTAGGCTGGACTTGAGGCCAAAGCTCGATTAGATTGATAGATTAGGCGGTCGATGCTTACTTTTCGACATATATTTGAAACTTAGCAGTCAGCTGTATAACGTTTTGTTCGTTACTTCACAATTTCCTCCGATAGTATAACCTACAAGATGACTTTGTAAACAATCATAAATACAGAGTTGGCTTTTCAAAAACAATATAAAAATGATGCTTTAACCAGGTAATTCGTATACTGATTCAAATCTTTATATTCTATACTACAGGCTACTACTTGACAATTTCTGTTTGTTTTAAGGTCTAGGTTTTTAGCTCATAGATTTGTGTTTATTACTTACACTTTCGTGAAAAGTATCGTGACACTATCAACTCTCAATAGAATTCAGGCTGTAATCCATAAGAAGGGTATAGAGTTGCATTTGATTAGAGCAGCCCATATTTTATTTTATAGTACAGGAGAAAAGAGTATAACGAGAATCTGTATAGATGAGAAAAGACGTAAGGTAAAAATCATTATGATAAAAACTGGCGTCATATTTCGCTAGTCGAGTGAAGTTTAAATTACGGTTTTCCTGTTTCAAGTATAAAATATAAAAAAACAGGTATAAACTGAGGAAGTTGCGGGTGTAACCTGATCTGTACTCGGACGATGGTGAAAGATGTAATTAGTTTCATCCGTTAGAAGCATGCTCAGAAAAATTCCAAGCGTCCTGCATAAGGGTTTGTAGAAAACTACCGTTCCACACATGTCGCTAAGAAGGATAAACAATGAGCATTTGAATTCCTACCATGTACAAACCCTTTCCAATACACGTGAAAAATGTCATCTCTACTACTGGAAGAATAATAGGTTTTTAGACTCCTCTTGTTTGCTTTTAGCGAATAGCATACGTAGCCCAGCAATAAAGAAGACTAATTATACTTGTAACAGCATTTTATTCATGCAATTAAGGTAAATACTTCTCATCTTTCAATGATATTCACAGGGCCGGTCTGGGGAGGTTGGGGGCCTTTTACCGGGGGGTCCGGGGGCCCTCCCCCGAAAATTTGTTAAAAATATTACTTAAAAAAAATGTATTTTACTAGTTATTTTGCCAAAAAATCTGCAGTACTCAACACATTTTCGACTGTAATAATTACACGGACAAAATAGATTTTTATAAGGAGGTAGTTTATTCCTAGAAGTTCAAACTTACACATTACACAGGTTAAATACTTGACCATGTAAAAACTTGCACAACGTTTTTATTTATAAATCGTTATTAAGGATTTTTTATTACATACTAAAATAAAAAATAATAATGCTTTTAGCCTTGATGAATCACCTGACTATTTAAATAGTTTTAATTTAAGTACATCATTAGAATTAGCCAACTCATCTATAGCAATATTTTTGTCAATGTTTGTAAACAAATCCCGTTCAACCGCCATTAGCATTAATGGTGACAAAAAATTCTGAGAAAGAGATGACTTCAACCGACTTTTATCAATTTTTAATTTTGATCTTGCATCTCTCGCACGTCGCCCTTAACAATTTTTTAAACAAATAGCAAATGAGCAACGTGGATTGTGGAATATAACAAGTCGTGAGTTTAAATGAAAACATAATACAAAAAATATTTGAAACGTATTTTTTTATTATTCCATTTTGGGGGCCCCTGGCGATCGCCAGGTAACCACCCGGGCCAGACCGGGCCTGGGTATACTGTACAAAAAGACTGAAGAAAGATAGGTTGTTATCTAATGTTAGGTTTGGTTGTAGAATTTCACATGAATACACCTAGTGTAGATTAGATTAGAATTCGCGATTTTATTTTAACTGATTAGAAACACAAACAGAGAGAACTAGTGAAAAAATAGGTTATATGTAACTGGAACGTAGCTTTCAATACAATAGTGTGTGCACTAGTGAAGGTATAATTACGAAGATTGAATAAAAATACTTGCTTTTATTGATAATTCGTACTATTTCGTACTCTCTAAATCAACAAACGTAGCTACCGAAATATATAGAATCGCAAATTACGAAATCGCAATAAAAATAGTAGCATATGGTTCATCAACATCGTACTGACTGAATATTTTATGAAGAAAACTCAAGTGCATCCTGATATTTTACGCACATAGTGAGATAAATTGCCAATTGTGTTGAACATAGTTGAAAGACATGCAATATACACATAAGGGAGCACATAAGAAAGACATTGGCGGATGATTTTGTGCTGAATATTTTATACAAAGTCTCATTTCGTTTCTTACTGGCTGTTGTCAGTGATGAATTGAGATTTGCAACGAGGAGAGAGACAGAAAGAGAGAAAAAAAGAGTAAGAGTGAGAGACAGAAAGAGATTGGGTGAGTTAGAGTTCTGAGGACGCAGTCCTATATTGTGGAGAAGCGAGAAGGGTTGTTGCAGAAGTATATTGCCCGCCATATGTGAACTGTCTCTGGAACCATCAGTTTTCGCAAGCATGTTGCCGTGCCCGCGCTTAATACAAACTGCGAGACAGAAAACCAAAATTGCTCACACCATGTGACTCGACTGCCTGCACATGCCGATTTAAGGTAAAGGCCCACTTTAACAACATGATCATATATGACTCATATATGATCATCATGACTTATATGCAAACATGGTAACGTTAACCGTTATGGAGTCAAAATTAATCTCTATCTATAAAAGAATGATACCCTGACTCACTCATCAACGCAGAGCCAAAACTACTAGGCCTATGAACTTGAAATTTCGTATGAGCAATCCTTATAGGATTTCACCGTGCAATAAGAAAGGATTTTTCAAAATTCGCAATTTTAGGGGTGTTTTTAGGGGGTTAAAGTTTTGCCTATGCAAAGCAAGGGTACATGGCTAGCTAGCCATACTGGGATCTTTTAATCATATGGAAAATAATTTGAAATTTTTCGATCTGCTGTACACGCTGTTTCGATGGACAAGCTGTTTGTGTGTTTTGCAAATCATCATTCACCTAACCTACTGAACTTGCCGGCCAAACAGCTTAAAGGAACAGCTGATAGAAGTCAACAGTTTTTAATCATATGGCAGGCCCCTTAGCGAACGCAAAAACTTTGCATGTAGGATACAGTGCAGTCGGAGCCTTGCAATATGTAGGAAACATATGACTGGGTATGATGAAATCTAATTATACCGGGTTGATGACATCTGTTGAATTTGAAATGTATTCTCAGTAGGAGGTGGCGAATAATAAAATAAAAAACCTAGCTTCTACCCTAATAGTCGTGGAAGGTTTAACTTTGAAATGTTCATTGAGAAGTAGTGAGTAAGGTCTTACTGTGTAAGAAAAAAACGAAGAAGGCCTCTCTGATCAGCTGGAAGAGGCCTAGGACTAACTTCTTCCCTAATAGTCCTAGAAGGTTGAAATTTGAAATGAAACCTCAGTGGGAGGTGACAAATAATAAAATCAAGAATGTTTTATGAGAACGCAGCAACGCGCGTCGGGCCAGCTAGTTTTTTATAAATCAGAGCTTGTAAAAATTGCGGCTATCTTTTCCATATAAACTGCTAAAGTGACTTTATACAGACATACTCTGTAAAGTCACTGTACTTAACGCTAGCTGAAGCTATACCTGATTCGTCCGCTAAATTTGAAATCCAACATTGGCGGATGTGGATATAGAATTGCTTGGAACACACCAACAAGGAACAGTTAAAAGATTGTCTAATTCTGTTCATACAGCCTAAAGTTGGGAACTGATAGCCGCGAGCCGTAGCAGGTATCTGTTCAATCAGATAGATAAGCTGCGTTCTCGTAGGTCCTGTTTGTAACGGTGACCGATTAGATTGGCCAGCAAAAAAGACAACGTTCTCTGCTGAAAATCACTTCCCGGTGATTCGGAACCCACCTAAAACTGTTGGTCCAACTCATCAATCACCATCATCCAACTCATTACCCACGCACAGGTCTCAGACCCATGTGGGCTTCATCTTAAAAAAAAAGTTTCTTTTAAATAAGTGAATATCATTCGTCCACTTACTTTCTGAAATGTGCGTAGCTGATCATGAAAGCTATCTTGCTTTTGATGTGGTGATCAACGATTAGGCCTGTCATAAATAATTGGTAAATCTGTAGCCTAATTTTGAGAGATACTTAATTTCTCCGTGAGTTTTTCACGGACTGATATCCAACTATTTTGCGTACTAATAAGATTTGAAGCAACAAATCATTTAAATATCAAATCATTTGCAAACATGAGGCATAGGAAAACTCGACACTACTCTATAGTGAGAGTCTAAAGAGTTCTATTTCTATAGTAATAGGGCTATAGACTAGTACGATTTCTTGTTGAAACCCAAAATTTTTTAGATTTTCAAGATGGAAATTGTTTAATTTATTTTTTATTATTTTTGTCTGAATTGAAAGATTGATGAACATATTATTTTTAAAGTGGAGTTATTAAATCTCATATATTGTTGACATATTGATTGAGTGAGGCAAATTGAAGTACACCCAAATAGTACATCGATACTGTTGAATATTTTAATATCATGGTAATTATTTTTCTGTGATCTACTGACGACTATCGGAGCAGACTATCAGTTTTTCCTTATGACACTTGAGTATCTACGTTTGAAATATTTGAAGTTGATAATAGCATAACGTTCGGAAGTATTGCAGCGTGTGGTAAGTGTAGTATTGATTATTGAACAACAATAATAATTCTAGGCGCGGTGTATAAATAGCAAACCTGCGATAGATCCCTCTTTCGTAGAGTAATCTAGACTCTTGCTATACGAGTCTTAAAGGGCCACAAGCTCATACGGAAATTATTTACCATTAGAAAAGTAATTGGAATTTATTCTGTGATATACCATCTCAAAATATTACTACGAATGCAGTATCATCCACACAAATGAATCCACCACATTTAAAATGATGTTGTATTCAGTGTGAGATTATGATAGTTTTGCGCTACAGGACGAAGAGCACAACTTTACAAGTTGTCAAATCAATAGGAGAGTGGGAACAATTTATCGAAAAAAGAAGTCAGGTTATTTGAAGTGAGCCAGCTTGAACTTGTAAGAATCTGGAGAGGGCGAAATGCCTAGTGAAGAAAGATGTAGGAGAACAAAGTTTCCAAAGTGTATCGGACTTGAGTGAAACTTTCGCCCAAAAAGTTTTTGATTTTCAAAACGGATCTTTACTGGTGGTTCTACAATGCTCAGAAGGCAGCCAGGCCTAGATGGGTGAGCTAGCTGATTGTTATTTGTTTGTATTAGCCCATGCCCAAGAGAATAATTTGATGCTCAGTTCGTTGTTTTGCATTTCTACACTGTTCTGTAACCGTTTTAGCCATTGTAAAATCATAATGTTACATGGAAACACTTGCTTAGCAAGCAGAATTACTGATACCCTTCTTTCGATAATGTTCAAACCAATAAAAATGCCAAAATAAGTAGCGTTTATAGATGTCAAATATCTTCATGCTCTTTTATTTATCATATCTTGAAGTTTCTGAGACGTTGCTGTTGTCTGTAAGTACAGTAATGCAGAAAGTGCAGTATTTATAGTAGTCTGTTATAATGTTATCCAACATTCGATTTAACACTCTTCCGTATTTATTCAACCCTTTCCAATGTGGATGGCGCATTAGCCTACTTCCTTCATGCGCCATACGTTCGAACAAAGTGACCTTCAACTCTGTCTCATTTTATTTGTGTTAGTGTTTATATATTTAGTGTGTTAAATTCTTCAATTGTCCCTAACCGATAATTAAATGATTCACCAGAATTTTTCACGCGTTTCCAAAACACAAATCAATTAGAATATAATTTATAATTTATTTATTAACACACAAATACATATTATTTTATAATTATTTGAAGACAATCTCTACTCAAGAAACTATTATAAAATGTCTTTTTTTCAGTTATTATACCCCACTATAGTACCATGTGTCGGGGTAAATAAATGACTTCAACAAGTTTTTGTATCATCCGATTGAGGTCGAATGATCAAAAATATTTATATTTTGTTATTAGGAAGTATATGCCTGATGAATAAAACATCACATGCAATAATAAAATTGAATTAGGTGGAAAAATTCTGATTTTCATTCCATAGCCAGGCTTGACGTAGTGCAGAGTAATTTTTGTGAAACACAAGAAATTAATATCATTCATAATTGTGGAAAATAGTATCATTGAATACAGAATATAAATTTATCAGAACGAATTCAGGGGATGCCTTAAGAGAACTCTTATTGCATCTCATACAAAGTTCAACTTAGACTTTTTGCGTGTGAATATCGACATCATAATTGTATCTAATGAATCTCCAATTTTAAAAACAATTTAATAGGCTACTCTCAAGTTTCAATCACCTGTAATCAATAGTAGCCGACTATTAATTACGGTAATCAATATTACTGCACTTTGTCGCCTCTACGATTGACTCGTTTGTTGAACACGTCCGTCATTCTGTTTACATTTCATTATCGATCAGCCGAGCGAGCCAGGTAATTCTTCAGCGAAAGCTGTAAACGTGTGTGAGAGAGGTTGAGCCATTTACGAGCAACTAAATTGAGTAACAGGACTCAAACTAATTAGCTGGCCACTCAAAGCGACCGTTAATCTATGGTCTTATGATTCGTCCGATAGCCGTGTCGTCACCGGCCTGTCAGTAATCCGGTGCGGCGCTCCGGTAATTGGTTGCACCGTACCGACCTACTGTAAATACGACTTTAATGCCAACATTCGCAAACTTTACCACATTTTATGTCACTTATGAACGCAGTTCGGCGTCCCAATTCGACTGTCCGTGTTCCACGCTGCGCCTCCAAACCGCTGTTTGCCACTCGTAAATCAAATCGAAGCTGCTGTTGCTGCTGCTACACCAAATCTAATAATAATGTTCAACTAGATTTGATCAGTTTTGGTAGTGCTTGAGTAGTTTTTGGGTGGTTTGAGTTAAGAGTCTTCTGAGAGAGTAGACATTACATAAGGTTCTTGTGAAGAGCTTCATGGTGTTTCAAAATCATACTAACTTTACAACTCGGCAATGTTCAATAACAGTATCACTTTGAACTTCTATAATACTTGTATGAGATATTGCTATTTATGTGAGTTTCATTAAGCATAATAGTTTCCAAGGTAATAAATTTCGATACTCTTTTTAACGCCATAAATTACGCCGAATACCTCCACTACTGCGGACATTGACAGCTGCATTGAAAATGGCTGCACTGAACATGGCTCATCATAACTTCGACTACACCCAACTCACTACTATTTTTGAATGTCTCAATCTGACCATACTGCCACTAAATCCCACTCATCATACTAATGTATCAGACACTTTTATTGACTTATTAATTGTTAGCGACCCTGATGAGGTGATTCACAAGAACCAAATCTCAGTTCCAGCTATTTCTGGTCATGATCTGATTTACTGTGTACTCTCCTATAAAGCTCCCAAGCCTGTACCAAAGTTTATAACTTTCAGAGATTTCAAACTTATGGACGAAGAAGCATTTATGACTGACGTAGCTCAAACAGCATGGAACGAAATATTAACTTTGTCTTCGGTTGATGCAATGGCAACTACTCTAGAAAACAAGATTTTGAATCTATATGACAAGCATGCACCAACTGTGACTAAACGAATTAATAGCAAACGACCTGTTAAATGGATAACTGATGAAATATTGCAACTCATGGCACAAAGGGACTCAGCTCATAGGAAGGCTAAAAGAACAGGTGACATTGACAATTGGACCACTTACAGACGCTTACGTAACAAAGTAAAACAAGAACTTCGTAACTCTAAGATTAGGTACATGAACTCTTTTTTGACTGAAAACCGACTTAATTCATCATCGTTATGGCGTGGAATCAAACAGTTTGGAATTGGGAAACAAAAATCACCTACCCAAATCGACCTTTCAATTGATGATATTAATGAACATTTTGTATCCCAATCTTCTCAACGTGATGAGACAGTAATTGAAAACCATCTAGAAAGCCTAATTGATCAAGTTTCCAACTCTCCTATTCCACCAGCCTCCCAGTTTCAATTTCGTCCAATTTCTGAGCATGAGGCTCTCAAAGCTATCCAGCATATTCATAGCAATGCGATGGGAGCAGATAAAATTCCTATCAAATTTATCAAGAGAATTCTCTTTGCAATTCTTCCTGTCATAACTTACATTTTTAATGCTTCCCTTCAAAGTGGTCTCTTTCCTAAAAATTGGAAATATGCTCATGTTCGCCCACTTAACAAAGTTTCATGTCCAACTAAAGTTGAAGACTTCAGGCCTATAAGTATTCTGCCAGCAATTTCCAAAGCACTTGAAAGACTTGTTCATTCACAAGTAGTCGAATTTCTTGAAAATAATAGCAAACTTCATAACTTCCAGTCTGGTTTTAGAAAATTCCATTCTACTGAAACAGCTCTACTGCGTGTTACTGAAGATATCAGGTCGTCCATGGATCACAGAAAGTGTACCATACTGTGTCTGTTTGATTTTTCCAAAGCTTTTGATACTGTTGACCACCAGATACTTCTCAACAAATTACTCCTCCTTGGTTTCAGTCACAAAGCTGTAAAATGGTTTCATTCTTATCTTGTAGACAGAAAGCAGTGTGTCACTGATGGTGAATTGCAATCAGAGTGGAAAATGTAATTCATGGCGTCCCCCAAGGTTCAATTCTTGGCCCCCTTCTATTCACACTGTATGCAAATGATCTTTCTTCCATAATTAGGTTTTCCAAATTCCACACCTATGCTGACGATCTTCAAATTTATTCTAGTTGCTCTGTTAGAGACCTTCACCAAACCATCCATAATATGAATGAAGAAATAGTGAAAATCACTGAATGGACTAAAAAGAATGGCCTCAAACTTAATCCACTTAAAACTCAACCTATAATAATTGGCTGCTCTCGTTTAATCAATGGCATAGACTTCCAATCAATTCCAAAAATCACTGTCGATGGGACTAGTATTTCCTATTGCAAATCAGTAAAAAACTTAGGAATCATAATGAATACTTCTCTTGACTGGACTGAACATGTTGTCGGCACCTGCAAAAGAGTTTTCTCTGCCATGCACTCTTTGAAGAAAATGCAAGACATCCTTCCTAGGCATATCTGTCTATTACTTGTCAAAACTCTCATTTTCCCATACTTCATGTACTGCAATTCAGTTATAAACGATATGACAGTAACACTCAATGAAAGGTTGCAACGTAGTCAGAACTACTGCATGCGTTTTGTTTACTCCCTACAACGTCATGAGCATATAACCCAATCCTACATCCATAGTAGCACCTTAAAATTACCTGATCAGAGGCTTATCAGAATACTTAAACTTCTAAAAAGCATTCTCAATAGTGGAACTCCTAAATATTTTAAAAATGATTTTAAGTTTGTGTCTGAAGGTCGGAGAAACAACTTTACCCACACCAGAAATGGTGACAGAACTCTTAGGATGCCAAATCACCGGACGACACTTTATACTAAGTCTTTTGTTGTTAGCGCTTGTCGTGCTTGGAATCTACTCCCACTTTCAATTAGGAATCATGAGAGCCGAGTGGGCTTCTCCCTGTCTCTGAGGAGACATCTATTGGAGAAAATGGCAGCGTCTGTCCGGCCTTGAGGCAACTGCATGATCAATGATACTATAATCCTTTAAGTTAGGTTAGGTTATTATCTATAAACTAAATTATTTATCTATTCATTTTTATAATACTTTTTTTAATCCACAAATTACTTTCAATATGCTTTCATTTTATGTTCTAATGTATAAATTTAAAATTGTTTAAATTTAAATTTACCTCATTTGAATTGATTTATCTTACTTGGATAACCCATATCAGACGATTTCATCTAAATCAATTTAAACTAGTAGGACATGTTGAGGTAAAAGGTTAAGTGTAAGAATGGCCTCAATGGCCAAGACTTCGCCTCTTTGTGTAATTCATCTCTCAGATCCAAGCTCTATTTTCATTATGTTTTTTTATTTATTTTTTTTAACAATTTCTGCTGTACTATACCTCTGAATATATATTTGTTGTATTTATAAACTTTTCTACTCAAACTATTCAACCATTATGTTTACGATTCAAAATCAACTGTACTTAACTTCAACTAGTGGATCTGAGAGTTGCTAATATTAATAATACTTTATCATTCAAATACATTGTAAATTTACACAAATAAAGTCATCTGAATCTGAATCTGAATCTGAATCTAAATGGCTCAAAAATCATCATTTTCTGGATAGCTTCTTATATTTTTAATGATTGTATACGGACTGTTTGCGGTTCTGCAAGTAGCTTTTGAATCATTCCAGAGATAATACCCTGATACCACAGCATTATAATTCTTGCAAAAGCTCAGATCCATCCACAGCGTCGAATGTCTTGGCAAGATCAAGGAAGGTGATCAGAACATGATTACCCTCACCCACCTTCTGCACAATTTCATTTGTTATGTCAAACAGAGCATCTGAAGTATTCTTGTTTGATTTAAACCCATACTGATTAGATGCTATTATATTGTTAATTTCTAAATAAGACTGTAATTGAAGTTTAATAGCTTTCTGAAGAATTTTTGAAAGTAGTAAATGTAAACCTGAAAGTAGTAAACGTAATTCATTGAATTACAAAGGTTTCCAACTAGCCCAGTAAATAAGGTTCAAAAACACCATTACAGGAGAAAAGTTATATGAAGTTGAATTTCACACCATTGATAGCTGTCGGAAAGAAGAAGGATGATGTTAAGATTAACTCTATAAACCCAGAAAAGTCATCTCTTCTTTCGTTACATAAACATGTTAAATAACATTTTTTGCTTATGTTTAATAAAGCGTTACGTAGTTTTGCCCAAACTCTCTAAAATGTATATATCAGAACACAAAATCAATAGTTTCTTTACTTTTAATTTTCATCAATTTTTAATTATTTAGTAATTTCTCAATTAAGACGATTTAGTTCGGGATAAATGGTACAACTGTCAACAAGAAGTTTATTCTCATATTCACTTTCAACCCAAATCAGAGCTAGCGTTATCCAATGGGTAGTTAGCAGCAAAATATGGTTTGTAGAATATTCAAATTCAGTATCAACTAACAAGAACAAACTGGCTTGTTTCACAAGAGTGACGGTGGCTTCTGCATGTCTCGAATGGTCGAGTAGATATTTGCATTCTCTGGTGTTTTGGGTGCCGAACCACCGCCGCCGCCGCTACAAGCAGCGAAGGAGCCTCTTGGAATGCACGACATGCTCCCTGCTCATCTCAGCTCTCAGCTCAGTTCGCCAATTCGTCAGTAATGAGCAACTGCTCGTTTGTAGAGCGAAAGACGAGTCCTCGAGGAGACCTGCAGCTGGATTAAGCCTCATCCCCATCTTCATCATCATCCTCATCCTCATCCTCATCACTCTTGTCCTCACTGTCAGCAAGATAAATTGATTTCACAAACTTCAGGGATAAACTGGGTTTTCAATACCATTTCGCTAATAGCTCTTCTTTGTTATATCAATCTAAACTATTGCTGATAACCCTATATCGGCAAGTTTTTATTTATGCAGGACTGAGATGCACTTAGTACCGAATCAATTTAATTTTCGTCAACTTCAACTTAATTGTTTCCTCGATAGTTTAGAGACGAATGATAAGAAAGAGGAATAGGCTCAATGCCATGAGCCCATAATACCCCAGTGCGTATAATTGAAATCCATTCTATTTCAATAATATAAAAATTCTTTGTGCTGGTATATGACATAACAAAGGCCCAAATCTTACATAAATGGGAGTACTAGAGTTGCAGATACATTTGAAACGTGTTTGGATCATGCTTTTTTCAAAAATGCCAACAGCTGCTTTGAATAATGAGTACTATTCTTAAAACAGCTATAACAGATCATTATTCAGTGATGCTCCATTTGGGCAACGACCTGACTTCGAATCACACAGCAAGTAGTAACAAACACGGTACTAAAACATTACTTGACTATAGACTACTAACAAGTGTATTGGAGAATAAAAACTGGGCGACCATTTTCAATGAAAATTATATCAAAGATGCACTAGGCCTAGTTGATAAATGTGTTGATTGTCTGAAAACTTCAATAGAATCGAGTAAAACTATTGAAAGAATTTCCCGCAAGCATTACCCTCTAAAACCATGGATAACTGATGGCATAATAAAATCAATAATCATACGTGATAAAATGAACGACAAAGTAAGAAGAGATTCTGCCAACATAGAATTAATTGAAAAAAATTATAAACCGT
Source organism: Conomelus anceps (assembly GCA_948455865.1). NCBI lineage: Eukaryota > Metazoa > Arthropoda > Insecta > Hemiptera > Delphacidae > Conomelus > Conomelus anceps. The sequence goes on from OX418217.1 coordinate 39,995,164, forward strand.
TTCGTAATACACTTAATAACTGTATAAATAGAGCCAAGGAAGTGTATTATAAAACAAAAATAGAAGAGTGTAATACTAATAAAAGCAAACTTTGGAGGTATATCAATGAGGCTGCTGGTGAAAGAAAGAAGAGTGTTAACAACATTGGTGTTGAAGCAGACAAATTAAATGTTTTTTTCACTAATGTTGAAAAAATGCAGGCACTAAAACTCAGCAATAATCAAAGAAGTTCTATATCCAACAAAGATAATACTCAGGAACGTTTATTCTATTCCTTTTTTATGGCGCTAACCTCCCCAACTGAAATTGAGTCTACAATCAAAGAATTAAAAATTGCAGTAGCCCATGACTAGATAATATTAGTAACATAATACTTCAATCCAATTCAATTCTTTATTTCTCGCCAAAGTATTATATCTCGCCATTCTTTATATCTCTCACAACTGACAATATACAAATACAATAAAACACAATAAAATATAAAAACTCTAACACATTAACAGTAACATATGAAGTAAGAAATGACCTATTCAACTATGGTTAGATGTACTAGGATAGGTCAAGTTGGGGAATTGGTAAGGATAGGGATGGGATCAGAAAGGTTGGATTGTATGGGAAAAAACTATTCATATGGGAAGAGAGCTCGCAATCTGAAAAAGTAACTATGTCTAATCCAATTTTCAATTATCATTTGATTAATTTTTGACTTAAATCTACTATGATGCAAAAAATATTCTGGAACTTCATTGATGATTTTTGTGCTTATATAAATTAATTGTTTCCTAATTGATTCTATGTTCGTATTGTAAACTTTGTACTAATTTGTTGAAGGCCTCAAACTGTAATGTCCTACCATGCTATTATTTGTGAGTGGAAAACTTATTTCAAATTTAACTATGTACTTGATAGCATTTTTAACGTATAACTGCCTTCAAAGTCAAAACTTGAAATTCCGAAAAAAGTAGGTTTGTAGGAAAAAAGCCTAGGTTTATTTAAAATGCGTTTCATTATTAACTTTTGTGTGGGAAATAATTCATTCAGGTGATTATTGAAACCCACCCCAGATTGTTATAGCATACTGTGAACGAGATTGAACTACTGTATAATAAAACATTTCTAACTGATTAGAACTCAGAATTTTTTAACTTCATATAATTTGTAGGAGAGGAATTTCATTTTTTTGCACAAGAATTTAGTATGAGCTATTTTAGTATTTGAGGTGTTTGTCTATTATGATACCTAGGTATTTTGTACTTGCAACTCTCTTTAAACAAGGACAGTTACAAGAGTTGGGATCAGAATTGCAACCTTTGTGAAGTTTCAGTGATTTATTTCTGTGAGGTTTTCCAGTTTTTGTGGAAGAAAAAGATATTTAATTTGTTTTATTTATATTCGAACATAAGCTATTGTTATCTAACCAAGTTTTTATTTTATAAACATTACGTTCAGCTTTGCAGAAGACTTCATTGAGCTGTTAAGGCTGTATCATCAGCAAAAGAAATTAAAGTGGAGTCGTTTAAATTTAATTTCATGAGGTCGTTTACATAAAAAATAAGCAAAATAGGAGATAAAACTAACCCTGTGGAAGTCCATAATCTGTTAGCTTATTAGTGCTGTTGGTATCATTTATTGTTAAGGATTGGGCTCTGTTAGAAGATAGCTTTTTATTAAGTTCAAGAAAACTCCTCTAAACCCATACCTCTCAAGCTTTTCAAAGAGTAAGCCATGAGGCCTTCAAAGGCCTCATGTCTAGGCCTCATGTGAGTGTCAAAGGCCTTCCTTATGTCTAGGAAAACGGCTATTGTTTTTTTATTCTCATTTAAGTGTTTTGAAACAGTGTTTGTGAAGTTTCTATTAAGCTGGATTTCGAGCAATATTAGACTGTAATAATATATAGATCGTAACTGCTGAATCATTTCATAATCTATATATATAAAAATGAATGTCTGTCTGTATGTATGTATGTATGTATGTATGTATGTATGTATGTATGTATGTATGCATGCATGTATGTATGTTCCCTTTAGACTTCAAAACTACTTGACAGATCGGCATGAAACTTTGGGAATATGTTGTGTGAATATTGGGGATGGTTTCTGACCATAAATTTTAATAGGGGAGCTGATAATTATTATTAATTAATCCATTTTATAGACCTAGCCTGCTGAACTTGCCGGCCAAACAGCTTAAAGGAACAGCTGATAGAAGTCAACAATTTTTAATCATATGGCAGGCCCCTTAGCGGCGTTATTTACGCTGTTTTTGAACAGCAAAAGACTTTGCACTTTGCATGTAGGCTACCCTGCAATCTGAGCCTTGCAATATGTAGGAAACATACGACTGGGTATGATAAAATGTAATTATGCCAGGTAGGTTGATGACATCTGCAGCTAGGAATTTGAAATGCAGCCTCTGCGGGAGGTGGCAAATAATAAAATAAAAAACCTCGCTTCTACCCTTATAGTCATAGGAGGTTTAGATTTGAAATGTTTCTTCATTCAGAGGTGGTGATTAAGAAAACAACGAAGCCTCTATGATCAGCTGGAAGAGCCCTAGGACTAACCTCTTTCCTAATTTGAAATGTAACCTCAGCGGGAGGTTGCAAATAATAAAATCAAGGAGAATTTTTATGAGATCGCAGCCACGCGCGTCGGGCCAGTTAGTAGCATATAAAAACTCTTATTCAAGGTATAGATTGCTAGCACGTTAAGTGCTATACAGGTCCCCCAGTTCCCGTACGGATCGCCAGCCTGTGCTATGCTATATGTGTGCAAAAGTAGCCATGGTGCTAAATGCTTTCTATGCATTGTTTCATCATCAAGCACGTTCTAAATATAACAATCTTTTCTCTCCATAAATAGGTCTTATAAACATAAAAATTAGTATGGGACCTTGAGGACCCGTATAGCACCAGAATGATGAACTTGATTTTTTATAGGCTTATTATTTCTCAAAAGTCATGTAATATTGCTCGCAGTTGGTTGAAGACAATTGAAATGACATCATTAGCATTTTCAAAACAATTCATAGCCTATTCATGGAATTTTATTGTCTACTGGAACACATGACACATGATGTTTCTATTGGTTCCAGACTACAGTATTTACTTTCCAAGTACAAACAAATTATTAACAACAGCATTGTTACATCTTCCTTCTTCTTTCCTCATCATTTCCCCACTCTCTCATTCATGATTACTGTAGGCCTATTCTATAATTATCTCAATCATAACACTTGTTCACTCATAACAAGCCTGCAGAAGCAGATCGTTCCTATTCTTATGTAATAGCTTTTCTAAGTAAACGCTGGAAACGCTGGGAATGCTTGCTATGGAAAATTTAGTTGGATACATTCATACTATAAATAGCACAATTCTTTGTGACTGTAAATAGTTGATAGATTAGCTACCAGATGACAGTAAAGTGACATGACCCGTATAGCACAGTTGAATGGGCGGTGTATGGAGACCTGGGGACCTGATAGCATCTGGGGCTGGCAAATAAATATTACTGTCATACTTAACGTGATAGATACTAATGTACAGAAGAAATTCTTTTCTTAGATGGTAACTGTAGATAATATAATAATAAATTCAACAGACACCTAAACAAAGTAATCAGTATTCGTATAATGCGAATACATTAGCTGAATAATCCTCAATGGGAGCTCTACTCATAAGCGTATCCAGAAATTTTTCAAGGGGGGGGGTCCACTTTAACAGAGTTGTCCTCTCACCTACATGACACTCCTTGATAATCCCCCCCCCCCCCTACCATCAATCACATCCTAAACTTTTATTCACTTTGTAAGTACAGAAAGTATCACAGCAGCCGTAGTTCACCAATTTTAACCCAATTCAATTTATTAATTAAGTATTATTATACTGTACTACTTATTACATAATACATACTGTTTTTTTTTAAGATGTTAAAAAGTTGCAAAACCCATTTTTCAATTTCCAAACTCCATGTTTTAAAAAAGAAAACATATTTTTCGACACCCATCTTGTGTGAGATGAAAGGTGAAGGGAATAGGTACATTAAAAGGGTTCATTCTATGAGTTTGAAATGAAGAAACCAAGTACCCTGATGTGTATCTTATTGAGAGGGTACTAGAGAAGAAAGGTAACAAATTGTATGTGAAATGTTTGGGCTTTGATTCAAAATACAATTTATGGATTGATAATAATAGTGTTTGAAAAAAAATTATATTGTCTGTATTGAAAAATGAAGTTGAAACAGCACAGATCAAAACTACCACTGATCAACTTTGATAAGTATTTAAATGAAGAACAGAAAGCAACAAATGAGACACCAGTGTACTTTTGAATTGTATGTGTACCATCCAATGTTGGAAAAACCAATACCGTATTTAATTTATTATTTGCAAAAAATGGTGTTAAATCTTTACTTTTATATGTACTTACCAAATCTCACCAGCAAGACTAGTATGAACTTCTCAAATAAATTATGAGTCAAGTCCCTGAGATTGGATTCAATTTGTTTCAACATAATGAAGAAATCCCACACCTGATTGATTTCTGAACTATCACAACTACTGTTTGAGGATAAAGTCGATGTTTTTTTATTAATGCTTTAGCTGTTTTTGCGTAAAAGTAATGGGTTTTACGCGAATATTTTCTTTTTTCTGCCAAAACAAACTTAAAACGAGAAATCGAAAATCCAATTGAAAAATTAAAAACTAATATTAAAGGCAGTAATTATTTTATTCACTATTAAAACTTGTATAAATGCACGATTGTATGGCATTGTACCAGGACCGAGAACGAAATTATTAATTTTACTTCAACACCGACCGTGGTCCACGCAGAAACTGAGCTTCTGAAAACGCAGAAAAGCTCAAACGGAAGTCTGTAAAAGCACTTTGTTATTTTATCAGAAAAGAAAAAGAATTCACAATGTCAACATTTACGAGCTATGCTACTATAATAGGTTTTTTCTAGACTAATGACTTCTCCCAGTTTTTGTTATGAAATTATAACCCACTCTTTCTCGATAATTAAAGTTCATTAAACATCTCTCCTCTATCGTATAGACTAAACTACAATAATGGCTACAATAACATCCGCCATGCTCAGTTCTCAACACTCCAATATTGTAATATTAATTCCGTCTAGATTAAATTTTGTTCACTTGAATTATTATCACTAGTATAGAATTCTCAAGAACCTTTCCTACAGCAAAAAAATGCATTCTATCTAGTGCTTAGTCATCTCAAATGGGGGGGGGGGGGTCCGGACCCGGGGACCCCCCCTTGAATACGCCCCTGGCTCTACTTATTGAGTATTTTACTTTTATAAGGGCAATTCTATCATAATCGATGCTCTGAACTATGGAACACTTGTAATCCATCCTAATACCGAGGACTTCATTTGCTTACCTGCATGACTACACCACAGTAGAAGCTGTGTGTGTTAGCTATATTCAATACGGATTAGAGGCTGTCTAAACCACAGAGCATAGAATAACATTTTATTCTATGCTCTGTGGTCTAAACTAATACAGTAGCAAAATCTCTAAATTACAAAACTGCACGTTATTGAGAAAAGAAAGGTGAATATCGGTAAGCTTCAGAAGCATTAAAAGATCGTTGAATCTGTTGTAAGCGTTATTTAAATTCTCCGTTGGTTCTGTAAGCTAGAAGTTTACAGGAAAGTATAAGTGCCAAGTATAATCTCTTCTTCCGACTTGCTCGTTTATACATTATTTTATCAACATGCATTATATTAGTTTATACATAATTTCATCAAGTTGTTTGGTTTTTTCTAGAGACACACCTAGGGCTGTTATTGAGTTTAAAATATCCAATCTTGACTATGCAAGGCTTTCATACAAGAGTATGGACTATAAACTAAAAGTCTAAATGAACCTTGTATCTTCGTATTCAAGTGAAACTAATAACTTTGCTCACCAAGAAAGTGGAGAAACTATTCTAGTTGATACAGTACTAAACAATCATAAAAGTATACTTTTCAAATTTTTATTTCCTCCCGCCTAAAATTAATTACGAGAATTTTACCCGGTCTTGCCCAGGAATCCAGTTTCGAGTTTTTCTTTTCTGGCAGTTAACATTTTTATGGTAGTGCTCACAAAATTATGAAATTGGGAAGGGTGAGTGAAATATCAAACACTGTTTATACCATACAGTTCATCTGTTTTAAAAGAGAAGCTCACAAATAACCTGATTTTTTTCACTGATGATATGAATTTACATTGAATTTTTAAAAGTAAACTACCTTTTTAACAACTTTGCAGCTCTACCCACATGCATAGTTTTGTGTTTAGTTAGTTCTCTAGATTGATGAATTACAGGAAAAGCACATACAATAAGAATGCTCGCATGATGCTGGGTAATTAGCAGCTGTAATAATGATATAGAGCTGATCTGTTGGCTTAAGGTGTATAACCAATATTTTTTTTATTTTTTTATTTCTATATTATCACCATAGTGACGTATCATGTTATCAGCACTCCTGTTCTGTGAGCTTCCTGCGTCTAAATACATTTGAAACAGTAATATAGTGTCCATAAGTGAAATTAGATCATTAATTTTGAAAAGTCTGGAAGGAAAATCGAAAATCAGGCTTCAAGGTGCACTGAATCGATTCTGGAGGATTCTTTGTGACAAATCGGTGCCGTCTTTGTGAAATCTGTAAGACACACTTACCTGTTCCATGCATCATTCAGATTGAAGCATATTTCTGCTATTTGGAAAGTAGCTGAAATAATGTTACAGAAACCAGGAAAGCAACCACATGAGCTTATAGGCCAATATCATTACTTCCTGTTATTTCAAAGTTGTTTGAGAAACTCTTTCTGAAACGATTACTGCCAATAATAGAAGGTGGAAACCTAATTACCAACACACCAATTTGGCTTCAGAAGAAAACACTCTACAATTAAAAAAGTCACAGAATAACAGATATTATAAGAAAAATCAATGGAAGAAAAGAGTATTTGTTCTGCTATTTTCCTAGACGTTGCTCAAGCTTTTGTAAAAATTTGGCACAAAGGTCTCCAAAAACTAGAATCTTATTTGCCAAAAAAATAAGTGGAGTTGGGTTCAAGCAGGTGTTCCTCATGTAGTGTTCTAGGACCCATTCTGTATCTTTTGTACACATGCGACATTCCACAATCTGATGGCATCACAGTCGCAACATTTGCCGATGACACTGCTCTGCTGACTACAGAGGCCGGTATTCAAGAAACATCTAACGCTCTTCAAGAAACTGGTAATCAATTATGCCAATGGACAAAAAAAAATGAAGGTTAAAACTGAATGAATCTAAATCACTGTCCATCAATTCCAAAAATAGAATGATTACAGAACGAATCAATATCAATCTGAATAGCCATGAAACTCCTTTTGAAAATACTGCAAAATATCTGGGGATGACGTTGGATGTTAAATTGAAATGGAAGGAAGTCGATTTGCTGCCCGAATCCAGACTTCACCACCATGTCAACCCTTAGACTGCTTGATAATCAAGGAATTACCAGTAAGCTGTAGAGTACAAAGTCTTTTGAATAAGTGATTAAAAAGTTTAATGTGCAATAGGATATAACGTAATAGACTATATATAGTGCTCTCTAGAACTGCTTGAGTCATCAATGGATGAACTGAATTCAAATCAATAATTTAAATTTTAAGAAGTACCTAAATGAATAGTTAATGGCTAGTCCTTGAGACTAGTTTAATGATATTCATCAGAAAGAAAAAAGGAAAAAAACACACACACACACACACCATTCTTCATCATTCCCGTTAATTGTTATCAGCTGCCTTATAAAAACAATCCTCTTTCTTCTCCTTTTTCATCTTCACGATTTTTAACCGACTTCCAAAAAGAACAAGTTTCTATATTCGACCTGTTTTATTTTTATTTTTTATGTTTGTACATCAATCATTCGAACAATATTGAACCGATTTCGATGAATTGTTTTCAATGACAGAGCATCGCTCAGCGGTGGTCCCATCCAAGTTTCGCAAGGATCGGTCCAGTACTTAGCCCAATATTAAACAAAAAGGAGCGTTCTTCGATGTATTCATTTCAATCTTGTTTGAATAGGATAGTTCCACACATAACCGCCAATCGGATAACCGGTGACGTTTACCAGGCTGATCATTGTATCATATGGAGCGCTTCACATCTAGACGATCTTCGAAATCATATGATGCAATGCAATTGTGCCGGGTAAACGACATCGGTTACCCAAAGCTGGTTCAGTGTGAAAGAAGCCTGTAATGTCCCGTTTTGACGAATCACGTGATCTTAATTTTAATTGAGAATAAGAAGAACATAATATTTCTGTTCATATGAGAATTGTAATAGTATATTACGTTACTAGGCTGGAAAATAACGTTTTGCCGGTCGAGCATATGATAGTTAATGCACGAGGCGCAGCCGAGTGCAGAAACGTGAATATGCGAGAACCGGCAAAAGTTTACAGCTGTGTAATGTACGATATTTTTTGTTAGGGTACGTCCAAGATGCACGCTGGTTTTCTCAGTCAGGCGATCGGCGCCGATCGCCGCCGAGTCGGCGTGCGTAAAATTCCATGTTGCTAAGCGGGAGTGGCCATAATGCACCTGCATGCAGACTACCGGCGCGCTGGCTGTCTGACTCAGATTTTTACCGGAATGATTTGTTCATTCCGGTTTCAGACAACCTGTTGGAGTGATTTTCGTTTGTGTATTGAGTGTTTATTTTTATTTTATTCCGATGGATATCGAAGATTTTGTTTCAAAAGTGCAACTTAAATAAATAAATAAATAAATTTTTTATTCAACCAATCAAAATCAAAATGTACAATGCATTTTCATATGACACAATGATATTTCAAAATGCAAAATATATAAGCACCCTATACAATAAAATAAATAAAGTTTTATTTTTAAATAAGCAAATAAAACTGCCATAAATAAATGAAAAAAATTAAAATTAAATAAAATAAAGTTATGGAATATTTAAAATCAAAATAAATATAGGATATTAAACTAATAATTATTTTAAAATGAAAAAAAAAGATGGTTCACCCCTCTCTAAGCCAAGCTTGTGCTGAAGGGTGAGTCACTTAACCAAATAACTACTGTGGACTGAAAATATCTTTCAATAAACTAAAAAAAAATATTAAAAACTAAAAAAAAATTATCTCCTTTTCACAATATTATTAACAAACAAAAAAAACATGGATCAATCAGATAAAAAAAACATCATCCTTATTGATTGAAACAAAATCTCACTTTAACTATAATGACTTGAAAAAAAAACCTATAAAATCATTACAACTTTTCAGAAACGTGTACCCTGAACTGTTTGCTAACTCACTGCAAATCAACTATTTAACAAAGCAGTGCACCCAAAACAATATAAAAAATAATTACAATAAAAGAAAAACAAACAAAAGGCTCTTATGCTAAATCTTCAATTTTGTTCCATTTGAAGGAAATATCGGAGACTATTCTTGAACATAACAAAGTTTGGTAAAGTGGCCATTGATAGAGGAAGTTGATTGAATAAACGGGGCCCCCTGGCAAAAGCATGATCTGCAGCTGCAGAAGTCCTGAGACGAGGCTCCTCCAGGGGCTCTCTACTTTGTCTTCGAGTAGCATGATTGTGAACTGGAGCCACAGGAAAAGCATGTGGTCTTAAATAAATAAATTTCATTAAGTCAAATTCAAATAATTTAGGAATGGTAAAAACCTGGAAATCTCTGTATAGATATTCAGAAGGGTATCTAATTGGTTTTTTCAGACAAATTTTTATTATTTTCTTATGTAATAAAATAAGTGGCTGCATAATAGATCTCCCACAGTTGCCCCAGCCAATGATTCCATAGCTCACAATGGACTGTATCAATGCTAAAAATACTATTTTCATGTGGTGAAGAGGCAACATATTTCTCAACTGAACAAATTTATAAATCAATCCTCTCAGTCTGGAACATAAATATGATACATGACTCTCCCAACATAAGTGCTTATCTATTATGATGCCCAAATACTTAACATTTTCCTGGAGTTCCAGTTGGACACACGCACACTCATTACGACCACAGCCTGTCTCATGAATAACAATATTGCATTCGTCAACATCAGTGGGAGAACCTGCAGAAGTTAGGGAGAAAGGTACAACAACAGTCTTGGCAACATTCATAGATACCAGACTATTGTCTAACCAGTCTTTCACTATAGACAGACCTCTATAGACTGTTAGCCCTCTCACAAGTTTCAACCCAACTTGAACCATGAAACACTGCCACAGTGTCATCCGCAAATGAGTAGAGGGAACCATGCTCAAGCTCAGTACTGAGAAGATCATTTATATAGATCAAAAATAAGATAGGTCCCAGCACTGTGCCCTGCGGCACTCCAGTACTCACCCCCCGATACTAATCCCCCCCAGAACTTAATCCCCCGATATGGGATAAGCGCCTAAAAGAACACTGTTGATGCTTGTTGGAGGAAGATTTCTCTAGAAATGAAGATTGATTGTGGAAATAGGTGTTTGTACTCTCCGTAAACAGATCTCAATTTATTAATTGGATGTATTTCACTTCTCATTGGTTTTAACTTGGTTGCAACTTTGTCACTAAGCAGCAATAAAGCTGCAGCCTGTTCACTTGTAAGTTCCATGGTACACTGGAGTCAGCTCTTTCTGCACTGGCAACCTGCTTGCATAGGCTAATGGCCACATCCTCCTGCCACTCGGAGTCAGACAGTCGGCGCCGAGAAATCTGAGTCTGACTGCCTGCTTTTACCAGCGTGCATCTTGGACGTACCCTTACACTTGATAGAAAGGCAAGATACCATCAGCTGGACAATATGCGAGACATTCAAAAGTATTCAAGACAAGTGAATCAGCTGCTTTATTTAGATTCAGAATTTGATGGGCGAATTCCCAGATATAAACCAAAATAATGATAGCCTAGTGCAATCAGCTGGATAATATTCGAGACAGGTATTGAGTCACAGGTAATGTAATGTAATGAGTTGACTATAATTATATATACATATAATATATATATGTGAGTCAACGGAAAATTTTTTTCTTACAGTGACCCGAAAAAGTGCCTATTTTTGCACTAACTGTAGCACGCAAAATAGTCTATTCCTGCACCAGTGCGGGAAAGTACTTTTCTGCACTCCAAATTTGCAACATAACAACACAAAATAGTAAGTATGTAATACGCAGGTTCCCTATTCTGCATTCAAAAATAGGTTGGCTACTCTGCTTCAGCTGTGGAATAGTTGTTGTAGTTGTTGTTGATGAAATCGATTTGATTCGACGATAGGTTATGTGAGGAGTTTTCAGGTTATGTATGCCCTGTTTGGTAATTATTGAGTATCCGAACTTTTCGATTTTTCCAACAATTTTTTTTGTGACATCTACACACCCCATGAAGCAATAATCCGTTGAAATTTTTTGGGGGTCACGTCTTTTTCACACAAAAATTTAAATTTTCAAAAAAAATTTTTTTGATGAAAATTTTATTTTTCATTTAAAAAATTCATAATTTGCAAACATATCATGAACTCCAAACCATAAAACGATATAAATCAAATTAATAATCACATATCTGAAGAAAACTAAGCTTACTAACCTTTCAATACTTTGGGGGATACAACTCCGCAGCTGCTTTAAAAAAATAATGTAGACGCTCCTCCCACTGGTATCGGCGCTTAAACTGAGTTTGTCGGGGTGGCTTTAGGTGCAAAAGTATTGACACCAAATAGAAATATTTTTCTATTGGGAGTCTACAATAAATTGTCCAAGAATGAACCCACCCTTGCCGAGCCAGTAAACCCACCAACCGCAGCCGCCTTCTTCCCTTGTCGAATTTTTTTTTGACAGCGAAATTTAAGATTTTGACTTATTGACAACTAATTCCGCACCACACTTCAAACACACTGTAATCTCTTTAAAAATACCATGCCTGAACAAAAATTCGATCACCTCCTTTTCGCTAAGGCGTACAGATTCTAAAAATTTGAGGTTGCACTGTGTATCACACATTACAAATGGCGTTTCACGTAATGAATAAATTAAAACAATCAGCTCTTGCCGAAAATAAAAAATTATAGCCTTTCCAAGAAAAAGCTATATTTTCCATGTGATCTAACAATAATAAATTGTCGATCTGACCAAACACAAAATTATAGCATTTCAAAGAAAACATATGTTTTCAAACTATTATATTTTTAGATTGATTGGTTACTTGAAAACTAGATGATTCCACCTAACCAAACCTAACCTAACCTTGCCTAGTCTGGTAGTGTTACAGTGTGATGGAAGTATTCATACGCGGAAGAAAAATAGTTCCATCAGAAAACTCTAATTTAAATACCAAATAAGCGTTGCCCCCGCAAAATATCAGTGTATTATTACTTACTAGTGTGTTTTGAGTGTGTGGGGAAAAAATTGTTGAAAAATTCGAAAAGTTCGGATACTCAATAAATACCATAGTTCCATCAGAAAACTCTAATTTAAATACCAAATAAGCGTTGCCCCCGCAAAATATCAGTGTATTATTACTTACTAGTGTGTTTTGAGTGTGTGGGGAAAAAATTGTTGAAAAATTCGAAAAGTTCGGATACTCAATAAATACCCCCTGTTTTGTTCTGTTTGAATTACTTTATACATTACTGTAGGAAAAATTTAATGTGTAATTCGAGCGCAAAGTATTGTTTCTGCACTCGAGAAACTTTTTTCACTTGCCTTTCTTGATGCAGAAAAACGGTGCTTTGCACTCTAGTTACACAAATAGCTATTGCCGCACGCCATATGTTTTTTCCTATCTTGTACGGCTATAAGGCCCTATTTGTCAGCTGATTTTTCCGATCTAGTATGGAAAAGAGGCACTTTTCATACGTGATAAATGTATGGAAAGTAGCTGAGGAGGTAACATGCAAACAGGCTTAAGTCACAAAAAAATTGAAATTGAGTTATGCACACTAATGCATTGTTCAGATAAAGCCAGATATATTTCTGATTGCCAATTCATGCAAAAAAAATTATTTCTCACTGAAATGGTATGTTAAAAAGTACCTTTAAATGCAAAACGGCTTATTTCCATTGCAGGATTTCATGCAAAACATCTTATTCCCAAACAACCAATAGGAGTGCTCCCATAGGTCACGTGACAGTTACTTTCCTAAACACACATTTGTCATTTGAGGTTATGTTTGACTGTTTAGAAACACTTGGCGGTGTTCAAGCTGTTAGTCTTATCATGTTTTAGTATAATATTATTTCCTCACATTTACTGTTCATACCATAATTTTTTACTTTGATTTTTAATAAAGGTTTAGTAGTGATCTGCTCATAACATTGATCTTAACTTTTATTTACATGCAGTTCACCTTAAATCCAAACTACTATATTACATGCAAAACGTCTTATTGCCATTACAAAATATCACTTTTTTTAATATTGATTACTGCCCAAGCCCAAATTAGTATTTTAATTTCATATTTGAACACCACTTTTTTACACAAAAGCATATACAACCTTATATCATCACTTTGTAGAAGACTACAAGTTTTTACTACATACTGAAAATTTGCACTATTGTGACTTAAGCCTGTTTGCATGTTACCTCCTCAGCTATAGTCTGTTCAGCGAGCCTACGGAAAGAAGTAAACAAACTTTGCATGTGTGTGAGTGAGGAATTTCGAGAATTATACTGGCATCGGTCGGTCGGTACACATTCATTGCCAACTCCTGTTCATTCAACAGCTGATGTCGCACTTCCAGTTTGTGAAAAAAATAAATTATTATTTCATTATTTCAAGAACATATTAGATTTTAAATTCAGTTATCAAGTCAGTATTTTCATTTCAAATGTATAGGTAAAAATAATTCAATCGACAAATTTATGAACAATTCTAATAATAGTGATACCAGTGATTGCTGAATGTTTGGATACATTACCTAAGCATTGAAAATAAGAAAATAGCTATCTCATTCATATAATTCATTATTCTCATGTATCTATTTCCATTTACAATAAATAATAAGTATTATCCAAGTAGGTGTTTGAAAATGATTATTGAAAGTCGTTTTCAATGGGTAGGCCTGTTACCTGTTCGATGCGTTTCGAAAACTAGGCTATGTGTGAATTGGGCTTCGTTGAGTCTCAGCTTGCACGCACGCACATGTTTGTTTACTTCACTCCGTAGTCTCGCTGAACAGACTATACTTTCTATCAAGTGTAACAAAAATAATTTAGTTGTTGTTATTGAGTCGTAGGAATAAGGATATTTAGTTTCAATCATGAGTTGAAGTGAAAAATGTTTTTGAAATCGTTCATTTCAAAAAAATAATTGAACAAAATTCTTCAAAGTTATTAATTTTCCGTAATAATCGCCAATTCACAGAGAATTAGGAAAAACAGCTGATCTTAGAAGTATTTTTAGTTTCACTTATATGATTGATTTTGAGGTTATGTTTGATAATGCTTGTTGTACTAGCTCAAAGTTTATGTTTTTTTATATTTTAGACTAAGTTAGTATCACGAAATATATCGTACGTAACTCGCCCGGGAAGATGTTTACCCTACGGTACTCGTATGATAATAGCGGACTCAACTTCGTCTCGTGCGTTAACTGATCATACAGTAAACACAATTTTCCGCACTTGTAATGCAATATAGGCCTACTATTTCAGTGTAGGTACCATATATTCTGAAAGGGACCACATCAAAATGAATCAAAAGCCATTTCACTTTTAAGAAGCATTTCGCTATTATAATTTTCCTAAATATAATATTCAACATTAAATAAAGCGTTGTAGAATTTTCCTTAGGTGGATTTTTAGTTACCATACTTAAGATTTTGATGTTATATTGGCTTGCTAATTTGATAAATATTTCATAATGTAGGCTTTAAGAAATTTCTCATGTTTTCAAAATTTGAAAATTGAACTAAAAAGCTTAGAATAAAACAAATTTTAAAACAAAAAAAGAAACCGACTTCAATGAAATGATCCTCAAAAATTAAATAATACTCACGTACTAAAAAGGAAAAAATAAAGTATCTACTTTAAACTGAGAAAATTTTAAATTTCTTACAAGTAATATTCTGAAGTCGGTGCCAAATATTTTATGAAGTTGATAAGAAATTCTAATATCAAAACTAACACTGTATTTTTTTTGGAGGATGAAGCCCACATAGGTCTGAGACCTTTGCGTGGGTAATGAATTGGATGATGGTGATTGATGAGTTGGACCTACAGTTTTAGGTGGGTTCCGAACCACCGGATTTACACTCACGTTTACTTAAATACAGTATCAGTTTTGATATAAGATTGTTCAAGTATTTTGTCATGGAAAACATCTCAGAGTAATTATGTTATATTTTAGAAGTTTATAGGAAATTTGGCGCCGTAATCTTCAAAAGATTACTTGTATGAAATTTAAACTTTTCTCAGTTTAAAGTAAATACTTTATTTTTTTAGTTCGTGAGTATTATTTAATGTTTGAGTATCATTTCATTAAAGTCGGTTTCTTTTTTTGTTTTAAAATTTGTTTTATAATTATATAAATATTGATTAGTTGATTTTCCTATTATCTCTTCTTTTCTTGTTTCTTATTACTCCGTCCCTGTGTGTAAGACACAGTAATGAACTGCATTTTGTGGTTACAAAACAAACCCTCAATCCAAACGGTATATTTGATAATAGAGAAGTTTTGAATAATTCGCCTTGAACAAGAGTCAGTTGAATATGCAAGCACTGCCTTTCCATTAGGCGGAATACTAGGCTAATATGGACAGAGCCTGGCCTGGCCTGGCTTTAGCTCATTTCTTGTGAGAGGCATTAGAACGTTGCCTTGTTTGAACGAGTGTGTACATTGCAGTAGCTATGGAGCAAACACATAAGGAGTGGTGTTCAGTAGTGTACATGTACAGTACACTACGGAAATTTAGATCTCCTACCTCCGAAGAGAAATACTCACTCAATAGCCAATGTCAATACTTCACAATGATGGCCAACCTCAAGTATCCAATCTGAGTTGATAGCAGAGTGTAATAAAGTTTTGTAAATTAATACCATACTGAACAGCTAAAATTACTTCTAGCTTAATCTTGTTGATTGATGCGAACTAATTGCACATAATTATGATATCTGCTCAAATGCACATTTTATATTTGAATGTTTTATATTTTAATGTTTTAGGCATATCAGTCATATTCATCTACAGTAGTACATGACATAGGACTAACCTATTCAAAAATTTAATCTAGTAGCTTTCTATTTCTCCCATCAGCACCTTCATGAAAACAATTTTTAATCCCCCTTCTTCTTTTTTAACGTTGTTGTTTTTGTTGTTGTTGTTTCTGTTCTTGTTCTTGTTCCTGTTCTTCTTCTTCTTCTTCTTCTTCTTCTTCTTCTTCTTCTTCTTCAGCTGCGCCATACCGTACACATTGTCTACAATTTTTTTCTGCCACTGCAGACACAATGCAAAAAAAATATTGGAAGCATTGTCCAATTTCCGATTTTTGTGTTGTAGCATTCATGGAATGATTCCATTAGCTTCTCAATCCAGTAGTCAATGTTTGCGGTAGATTAGGTCTTCGGCATTGTTCCGTTCCAATACACATTCCTTCCCTTTCATTGGGAACCTACTTCATGATTTAATTTAGTCAATCCATCATCTTGCCTTTTAAATCGTCCGCGTTTAAACACTCACTCACATGCTCTACAGTGTACCAACCATCTGTTTTCCATAATTGTTTGACTACATTGCTTGCTGACCTAGATGTATTATAATTATTCACGCCTGTTCTCATTGTAGTGTGTTATTCATGTTTCTTTTTATCCACATCCTTCTGGTTTTGCTTTTATTTCTTGTTACATTTAGCTCTAAGTTTTGTTATTGCGTATTTCAACTCCACCTTGTGCATGGGTTTGAAGTCATTACTTTTTGTGTGGTTGGTACTCTCGATTCCTTCCGGCTTTGGGTGTTGGCTCGCTTCCCTTACAATAAACCGTAGCTGAACGTTTCTTCTAGTGAAAGTGGAATCGACTGGAAATTAATATAATATAATGTGATGAATTATTCAACTTTAAAATGTGTCTTGTGCCTGGGTCAAAATGCGTGAGTTATTATCGAATTACTTGTGTGACTATTCACACCTAGTTTGACGACTATTCCCTATTCTTTTGAAATTCTTCACGGCTGGTTTCACGACTATTACAATTGCTTCAACTAAACCACTACTGTGAACTACATGAATGTGAACTATTATAATCTATCTGAAATATACTTATGACCTACGACAATGCACATATCTGTATTGATTTCTTGAGCATTATCCAAACACAACTAATGCCCATGAACACCATGTTTCAATTACAATTGCTTCAACTAAACCAACTACTGTGAACTACATGAATGTGAACTATTCTAATCTATCTGAAATATACTTATGACCTATGACAATGCACATATCTGCATTGATTTCTTGAGCATTATCCAAACACAACTAATGCCCATAATTATGAACTACACTATTTATACTATACAGGAACTGATTTATTGCATAAGTATTGTTATTTGCTTATTCATTAGATTTAGGCTAACCTTATCAATTCATGAACACTGATATGTTTATCACTTTTATAAAAATAATTCAAATACCTACCTTTGTATTCTATAGTGATGCATTTAACCAGACCAATTAGAGCATATGTACTTGAACTAACCACCTTGACTTGGATCTATTTTTTATACCTCCTATGTTTTCCTTTCCACTACAACAGTGGTGGTCCTCCATCTTACTATTACACTTGTAACTTCTCATCACCCTGCATCACTTTATATTCAATGGGTGTTTTGAGCCATGGAAATTCCATGACTCAGTATACTTGAAACCCTGGTGGGGTTATGAGATTTTACATGTTTTGGTCGACTCCGGCCCAGATTTGTTTGAGCAAGCACGGTTCAAAGGTCCAGCTTTCCTAGTTCAGTCCATTTCTCTCCATTCTGAATGCCTTACCAATGTCCTTATTCATTAACAAGCTCAAGGTTTACTAAGGTGGTTCTCTATTGGTTGCCCTATTGTCATTAATTGTTGTTAATTGATTTTCATTGTGTTGTATCTTTAAGTGATGTATATTGCATTGTGTCATATTGCTAGTTATAATAATCTTTTGTTGACTGACTTGACTTACTTGACAGTAATAACACATTTGACTGACTGACTATTCATTTCAGCGTGGGCAGTAGTGACATACATTTATCTACTATTTCTCAATTTCAATTGTGACTATCACCACTACTACTATGGCTAAAAACATTCGTCATTTTGAGGCAGCTAAGGAGGCTGCGGTGCAAGATTTGCAAATTTTGCAACAACACTATGATAACTTTAAGGTTATTGACCTTCAAACTCATGAACACTTACTCATCATCAAGGGTGAACTGGAGAACATCAGATCTGCCTTTGACAATGCCCATACAAAGTTAATTGAACTTGATCATGATATTGATTGTGATGAACATTGGCAAACTAAATCGCACTTCATCTCATTTGCTGCTACCCTCAATGCCAAGTTGAAGGCATTTACTAACAAACCTCTTGAAATTATACAAGCATAACCTTCCTCTGTCAATCCTGCTCCTAATGATCAGCTGAATGTTAGGTTACCTGAGATCCCTATTCCTAAGTTTCAAGGGAACTTTAATGAATGGTTACAGTTTCATGACACATTCTCCAACATAATCATTGAAAATGGATCAATCAATGATGCAACCAAATTTTACTATTTGCGCCAAGCATTAGAAGCTGAAGCTTTGGCCTGTATCAGCAACATCCCTCCTGGTAATAATAATTTTCATATTGCTTGGAATCTACTAACTGATTGCTACAACAATACTTGTAGAATCGCATCCACACACATTTCAGCTCTGGATAATCCTCCTCAAAATCTTCGATCATTTATTGATCATTGCAAGGGTCACATTACAGCACTGGAGTCACTGGCTCTTGATCTTGATGTGAAAGAAATGCTGTATGTTCACAGAATATTGTTACACCTAGAATCTTCAACATTATTCGATTGGGAAAGACATACCTCAGCTGACACTCTACCAACATTGGCCAATTTATTTGATTTTCTTGAATCACGCTGCAAAATGTGGGAAAGACTAACAAGCAATGTAACTATCCATCAAACTTCTCATCACCCTGCGTCACTTTATATTCAATGGGTATTTTATTTTGAATCATGGAAATTCCATGACTCAATATACTTGAAACCCTAGTGGGGTTATGAGATTTTACAGGCATGATAATTTATACATTAATAGCCTTGAATGGAGTTTTAATATTAATGATCTTGTGTACATGCTTTAGCAATGTAATGTTTCTTTACATAACTTTACATAAGTGGTTTTAATAGTATTTCATAGTACAGTATTAACAATGGGCATAGTCAGGGGTAGGGCTGGGGGGCGCTTTACCCTCATGGCCGATTTAGTCCAACTTAAAATTTTGTGAATTGGACTTGTAAATTAGAAGAAAAAATGTGTCAATTATGAGTAGTAGGCCTAATGTTATTCTGTTTTAATACAAATTATGTACTTACAAGTAAAAAAACTATACAATATGAATATTTTTGGTTGCTTTTAGTGGGAAAGTGTACGGTTCCCTGTGCAAGTGCCCATTCAACTTTTTCACATACAAGTACATACATGTACTTCAATTCTTCTAGAGAAAATAAAAAAAACATACAATTTCTTAATTTACTGTTTCATTTGATTTTTATTCATGTGTAGAAACTTGATGTGCAGAACTGACCTTTTTGAGTGGCGGCGGACGCGTTTTGAACTATTTGGTTCTTTTTTGGCACTTGGTTGCAGACATTCACAACAATTATTGTATTTTTAGTCTTCCCCCCTTTCTTCTATCAAATCTTGCCCCCCACCGACAGTCAATCACTGTGTCACTGCCATACTGCTAAAAATTACATAGAACATTACTTATCTGTAGAGAAAATTAATTTGTTCAATTGTCATTGAAAATTACATTGTTCAAATTGATATGTTGTACAGGTACCCAAAAATAACACTGGTTCTGATAAATTATATCAAAGTGCAAGAAGTTCTTTCCATAAAAGAGGCACAACATCAACTGAATCAGGGGTCTACAAATTACGGCCTGCAAACCAAATTCGGCCCACCAGTATGATCAATGTTCAGTAGATGGTTCGGAACCCACCTAAAACTGTAGGTCCAACTCATAAATCACCATCATCCAACTCATTACCCACGCACAGGCCTCAGACCTATGTGGGCTTCATCCTCAAAAAAAAAAAAATGTCAAGTGACACAGTAGCGAATTCAACTATCATCAAATTTAGAAAGATTGCTCAGGGTGCATACTTGGCTATTGTTGCAGAAATAGTAGATAATAGTCAGTGGTGCGACTATGAAGGTATCAGGAGGACAGATCCCCTTAGAGACAAAGTATATTTTAGAATTCTAACTAGCCTTGAGAGACAATTTTTGACAAAAAGTCAAGAAAAATGTCTGGATTTGCTAAAAATGTTGTTTTAGAGATATCACTTCATGAAAAAATTCTGGGGGAGTACCCTGAACTTATTCTCAAGAGATTTTTTCAAATACAATTTAAAGTGCCCCAATAAGTTGAAGTTCACAGGAGCCTTTTCATTTACCAATAAATGTTACCGGTGGCAACTGGTTGGTTTATTCATATTTTTCAACGTCTATGTATTTAAATAGGCGCCAGCGGTAGAATTTAGCAGTTAATTGAAATAGCCCCAATGCTCTAATGATTTTAATAACCAATGAATCTCATTTTTTGTAAATAAAGCACATCTAAATTCTGCGTTTTGCCTGCCCTCCCCCCACCCTAGAGGCAACACAGGCTAAGCCCATGGTATTGACTCACTTTGTCGGCAGTAAGATGAGTAGCCCGTAGTTCTGTATTAATAAGATGTGATATTGGGTCGACTACATAGGCCTACTTCAATTTTCTAAACCAACCCTAGCCAAATTGTAGACTGGCAACTGCTTCAAAGTACTATGATAAACTGGAATGATATTTACTGACCTGGGCAATATACACCGTGAGTGTTTTTGCAAGATCAAAATTCATCTAGTCGCACCTGAATAATTATTCTTGTTTGGCTTGCCGACTGACGATCAGTAAACACTCAGCTATATGCCAAGAGAGTGTCCAATGTCCATGTATGCTCCTAGTGAAATGTTAACAGATCAAACATGACCAATACTCAGTCACCATCCGTTCCATTGTATTAAGCACAATGCTTCAAGGGTCAACCTCTTGGTTCGAATTTCATGGTCTGATAGAAATTCAGCCAAGCCAACACAATGGCGACGGCTTCAAAGACGGGACACCATCAGATTGGAGCATTAGGCTTACAACAAATTAGAGCAATATGCGGGAGCACTTCTCTCTAAGCAGTTTCCTATTCAACTTGGTCTTGAATCTGTACGCTTCTTGATTGGTGATAAAGATGGTGGTAAATCTTGAATCATGAATCATTTATGAGGAGATTCATGTACAATTTCTTTGACAACTCAGAACAATCGTTTTTCATTCAATGTAATTAGGCTAGCCCTCATTTTTTATGTCAGTAGCCTGTTTCAATTGGGACTAAAGTTTGGGAAGTATTCTTGAAATGTGTGTAATGTTTGTGAATTTTTCAATAAGGTCAAGTATTTGAAGAATGGAAGAATATTTTTTTCGAGCTCCACAATTTTATATGTGAAGGCTTCACTTAGATTTTCTTTACTGTGCACTTTGTGATTTTAATAACACTGTTTTTAATCATGGATTAAATTCTCCACCCCTAAGTTTTTAAATTATTCATTTGTAAATTCACATTAATGAGGTTATTTTATCTGATTCAATCTAATCTAATGTTTTACAGAAAGTAACATCTAACATAGAACACATTACTGATTTACTTAACACTTACTAATCTTACTTATTCGCTCACAAAAATTCAAACCTACTCTAGAACATGGCTTACCAATTTGGTAGGTCAATTTTCCACACAAAACTTTTGTATTATAACATAAATTTTGATCTTTTACTAACACATTTTTGTATTAATAACTGTAGATGTTTGTAAATTTGTAGTAGTATTAGTTTGGAAAATAAATCATTTATTTATTTATTAAGTTCAAGTTCGTAATGTGAAACATCTGTATAGCATACTTTCAAATAACAATTCCTTCTCATAACGAAATAGCCCAATGTTAATGGAATATTTTGCTATCTTTCTGGCCTACCACCTAACAGTAGGTTTTCCTTTGGGAAGAATATTGATAAGCTTGGGTGTGAAACAGTAAGATAGGATTGGTTGGTTGGAAGGAAGAGTTAGTCTCATGGAAAAGCAGTTCTGAAGGAGAAAAAAGACGCATGCAATATGAGATCGCGGAAGTTTTGGGGTAGAATAGCAGAATCATTTCTATACTTTTGGTGTTTTATGCTCCTAACGTTTTTAACAAGTTATTCTCTGATCAACTTTTCTATTTAATTTTACAGTTGAATTTCATTTTAGGGATTTGAGAAACTGCACTTTGAGAAATTTGAAATTAATAGATTATGCTCTATATATTTGGCAGTTTGATGAATCGTCAGTTCCTTTAAACCAACTTGTGAATCTTTTAACCTTAGTCATTAAGCTCTGTTCATCATTGTTTCCATTTCATGTCTAGAATTTGAAAAAACACACATTGTTTTGTACCACCTACGCTTAGCAAACAAAATCAGAAAATTCAAAATTATTCCGTGACATTAAAAAAAAATTTAAAATAATAAAGACAATGAAAAAATTCATTTAACAATTAATGAGCATTGGAAGAGTGGCGCTGGTAGGAATCAGGTGAGAAGTCGCAGAATAGAATTCTGTCAGCCCTCTATTGAGGATTTCATAATTTCTGTCTAGAATTCCCTCAATTCTCATTTAATTGATGTGATAAATAATCCTTTTTTGCAGAATAATGACACAAAGGTCTAAGACCTGTGCGTGGATAATGAGTTAGATGATGGTGAATGATGAGTTGAACCTACAGTTTTAGGTGCATTCCGAACCACCAGGAAATGATTTTACAGCAAAGAACTTGGTTGCATATTGATCATGCTTTATATACCATCATTTGTATAGCAATGCTGTGAACCAATCAGGCGATTATTTATTTATTTCAAGTTCAGAGTGGAATTGAAGCCTCAAACTACTCACTCCTAAAGTGGAAATTCTGATTCAAAATTTCCGGAAGTAAAATATGTTATTGGAGTCAATCTTTTACTATTATCATACTCATTATTGTACTATATTATACATTATTATACATTATTTTACGGGTTCTAATAGCTAAAATAAGGCTGGCAACACTAAAGTTCACACTTGCACTTTATTTACACAAATTAGTCTATTTACACAAATTAATTGTAAGTTCAATTAATTAAATAAGAACAGATCATCAAATGGCAAGGTAATACTTATTTTCAGTAATTATTTACAAGAATTAATGAATAAGTAACTACAGGCTGATCAATAATAAAAGAAACAAGAGTCCAATAAACTGTACAAATGGATAATTAATTACAGGCTGATCAATAATAAAAGAAGAGTCCAATAAACTGTACAATAATGTGGAAAGAAATTATAAAAAGAGCACTAATCACTTACAAAAACACAGTCCAATTCGTTATTTGACAGTCCCAAATAATATCACTTAACACAACGTCTTTAAACTATTAGTAAGCTGCATAAACAGTAAACACTTGTCTCTGCACTTGACACTGTCTAAATACTGAATGAAGCACTGTTTACTCCACTGGCACGAGATCTGTAATACAATCTGTCACACAGGTTTGTAAAACTGACTGTCTGGTTCATGTGGACTCCTTTATATACCTGTTGAAGTTGCATAATTCCAAGAATTGAAATCACTAGATGCAATCGAGAAGGCCACGGAATGCTTGGAATATAGACCTCGATTGTTCAGGAAGAATGTAGAATGTGAGTGAGAGAGTTGCAGACTTGAATAATAAGAGTGACAAAGACATGTGAAAAGAGAACGCAAGAGAGCAAGAGAATCCATATTGCATTTCAAGTCACGTACGATCATGAATGGAATGATCTATGTAGAATAATGTAGTTCTATGTGCGTAAATAACTGCTTTGCTTGCTTTTGTAACAATACTATAAAAAAAAATTTATATGACCTCAGTTCATATTATCTTTACGTTATTAAATTTCTAAAGAAATTTAAAAAAAGACGATTATAATGTCATTTTAGTCAGAACAATACTGTATTGGTAATTTGTTTCTCAACGGAACTCTATTGTGGCATAGTATAACATACGCTTGTGAGAAAGTTATGATATATTCACGGGGGATTAAAAACTACTGCTGGGCGGAATAGTTGAGATAAATAAATGAACAAAAAGATGAGATACAAAGTTAGTACGTCAGCGTGAGATGGCCACGTGACTAGGAGGTATGCTCTGGCAAAATGCCCTGACAAATTGTGCACATAATCTGGTACGCCCTTATCCTTTGGCCGTGCACGTCACAGATTCCAGCACTTCTTTTTCCTTTATCGGTTTCCGTTTTTGCGTGTCTCTTCATGTCTCGAGATCTCTTCACTTATATGGCGGCAAGGCACGGTGGAATGGCTGAGGCCAAAAATTGGCTCAGTTCTGTTATCCGATGCTCAGCGCTCAACGAAACTTTGTATCATCGTTCTCGAAACTCTCGAGCGTTTGATATTGGAGATACAGTGAACAAGTATAATGCCGTGAAAGTGGTGGAAGATAGGTAGATGAATTTGTATCAAAATGAGGCAGGTCTCTTTCGAAATTCCTGCTCTTGTACGATTTTGTGTTTGCTTTAATCTTGTAGGATAGCTACAATTTATAACAATATACCTTCCCATTTATTCTTTACTCGAAGAATTAAAACTCATTTTGGGAAAGCATGAAATTAAATTATAGCAATTAGTACTGATCGAAAACAAACTATAAGTTGTAAAGTAGTTGAGTTTGGAAGAATAACAATTGACTATTAATTGCCAAGTTACATTTTTGAGAAAGTTCTATGGAAAATAATAGTCTAAAAAGTATGCAAATTACTTTTCCTTCCCAGAGTCACCTCTGGGTTCTATGAAAGCTATTAAAAATGAATGGATTTGTTAAAACAAGAGTACAGTATTATCACAATACATTCTCACTTAATAATAATAATAATAATAATAATTTCAATTTCATTTTTTTTTTTATATATAATAATAATAATAATGATAATAATAATAATATTGGAAATTTACTTCAAATTATTGTTAAAATAGTTGAGGCTTGAATTTATTATTTTATTCTGGACCTTAAACTTCCGAGAGACCCGTAAGGGTGTCCCCACCAATAAAAGCCATACGCATTTACTTTACTTTTTACTTCCGAGAGGGAAATTGGAAAATAATTATAATGTACCTACAAACAAGCTTTAACATGAATTTGGGAAAGTTTAATAGTAACCCATAATTTAATCGTCACTTTCCTCTTTCCTCATTTCTCATTACTATCCGGAATGCTATATAGTAGGCTAAACGATTACTGTATGCTCTAATATTCCATAAAGATATGACAGTGTGCTATATCATTTTTTCATATTATTATATATACCAAAGCTTATCCTGTTCCCTGTCTACTCCTCTTATCAGTCCTTATCAGTTTCTTTAATCACTCCTATTGAATTTTCAATTATTAATAATTATTCTCCATCTTAGCTCAAGTCTTGTGATAGCTTCGTTCTGTGCTATTTTCATAACTCAACCACACCCTAACATGTTCTAAAACCGTCTTTATTCAGAATATTTCGTTCAATTCCAATCAAATTCGTCTGGATATTTCTCATACATAGATTATCAACATGACCATTTTTTTTGTAATTCTCCACTCATGTCCAAGCTCTCATTCTCTATTATCGATCGCATCAACAATTCCCAAAATTCAAACCCTCAAAATATCTATCATCCTATTATGATCATCTTGCTTATTTCAACCATTAAACACACGATGTTAACATTTCTGAAATCGTTACTATCACTCTTGGATCTAGGAATAATTGCTAATCAAGAGCACTTACCTATTGTAATCAGTCTTGTACATAGCAAATTTGCATTAATAGAGTCATATGAATTCATTCATCAGAGTGTGCTTCAGATTGAATAAAATAGTCTTGTCGGGTGAATTACTGATCACAAGATTTCAGTAAATGATCTCTATTACTAAATGACATAATTTATTGGAGAGTGTGGCAAACTGCGGTAAATGAAAGTAATAGAGAAAGTAACATGGGTTGTCTGAATGACATGAGTGAGAAGGAATTAATGAGAGAGTTTACACAAAATATGACTTCCATTTTTCACTTTTGGTTAATTGTGGTTGTGTGGGAGGAGCGTTGCCGAATGCAGAGCAGAGAAGAAAAGCTTGGCACAGTGAATCGGGCTCTTGTTTCCAGGACCAATTTCATTCCACTACCCAAGTAGAGACCAAGACGACGAACAAGTGACCGAATCACGACCGGTGACCAAATCCACCTTCACCACTCCCTTGTTCAGTCATTTATTCACTCTCTCTCTTTTTCTCATCACCTTCTCACAACGTCAACATTATCGTTCTCCTGCTTCAACTTCAATCGTCTTTCCCCTTTCTCCTACCCTATTTGATCTTTCACTATTCTCTTTCACTTTATAACTTAAACACACATTCACTTTCATCCACTGTTTCTATCTAAAACTGTGCCTCCTTTTCCTTCTTTCGGCATTTTCTTGCTATCGCATTTCCTTGTTTCCGCTCTTATCCTCCCATATTTTATTCGGTTTTTCAGTGTACCTCTTTTCTTCCTTCCACTTTCTAGTTCTCACTTTAACTACTTTTGATCGCTCTTTTTCTATCTCTTTGTCTCTCTCTCTCTCTCTCTCTCTCTCTCTCTCTCTCTCTCTCTCTCTCTCTCTCTCTCTCTCTCTCTTGTAGACAGAAAGCAGTGTGTCACTGATGGTGAATTGCAATCAGAGTGGAAAAATAAAATTCATGGCGTCCCCCAAGGTTATATTCTTGGCCCCCTTTTATTCACATTGTATGCAAATGATCTTTCTTCCATAATTAGGTTTTCAAAATTTCACACCTATGCTGACGATCTTCAAATTTATTCTAGTTGCTCTGTTAGAGACCTTCACCAAACCATCCATAATATGAATGAAGAAATAGTGAAAATCACTGAATGGACTAAAAAGAATGGCCTCAAACTTAATCCACTCAAAACTCAACCTATAATAATTGGCTGCTCTCGTTTAATCAATGGCATACACTTCCAATCAATTCCAAAAATCACTGTCGATGGGACTAGTATTTCCTATTGAAAATCAGTAAAAAACTTAGGAATCATAATGAATACTACTCTTGACTGGACTGAACATGTTGTAGGCACCTGCAAAATAGTTTTCTCTGCCATGCACTCTTTGAAGAAAATGCAAGACATCCTTCCTAGGCATATCCGACTATTACTTGTCAAAACTCTGATTTTCCCATACTTCATGTACTGCAATTCAGTTATCAACGATATGACAGTAACACTCAATGAAAGGTTGCAGCGTAGTCAGAACTACTGCATGCGGTTTGTTTACTCTCTACAACGTCATGAGCATATAACGATAACCCAATCCTACATTCATAGTAACACCTTAAAATTAAAATTACCTGATCAGAGGCTTATCAGAATACTTAAACTTCTAAAAAGCATTCTCAATAGTGGAACTCCTAAATATTTTAAAAATGATTTTAAGTTTGTGTCTGAAGGTAGAAGAAACAACGTTTCCCACAGCAGAAACGGTAAGAGAACTCTTAGGATGCCAAATCACCGGACAACACTTTATACTAAGTCCTTTGTTGTTAGCGCTTGTCGTGCTTGGAATGTACTCCCACTTTCAATTAGGAGTCATGAGAGCTAAGTGGGCTCCTCCCTGTCTCTGAGGAGACATCTATTGGAGAAAATGGCAGCGTCTGTCCGGCCTTGAGGCAACTGCATGATCAATGATACTATAATCCTTTAAATTAGGTTAGGTTATTAACTATAATCTGAAATATTTATCTATTCATTTTTATAATACTTTTTTTAATCCACAAATTATTTTTAATATGCTTTCATTTTTTGTTTTAATGTATAATGTGAAACTCTTTAATTTTAATTTATCTCATTTGAATTGATTTATCGCATTTAGATAACCCATATTAGAATATAAATCATACACATCAATGTAAACTAGTAGGACATGATGAGGTAAAAGGTTAAGTGTAAGAATGGCCTCAACGGCCAGGACTTCGCCTCTTTGTGTAATTCATCTTTCAGATCCAGGCTCTATTTTTGTTGTTTTTTATTTTTTAAACAATCGCATAATTTCTGCTGTACTTTACCATAAAATAGTTAATATAGTTGTATTTATAATCTTTTCTACTCAAACTATTCAACCATTATGTTTACTTTTCAAAAACAACTGTACTTAACTTCAACTAGGGGATCTGAGAGTTGCTAATATTAATAATACTTTTATCATTCATATACATTGTAAATTTACACAAATAAAGTCATCTGAATCTGAATCTGAATCCCTCCTCTCACTCTCTCTCTCTCTCTCTTGTCGAGCTAGGAACGCACTTCCATTAGGTGCATTGAGAGTCGAGCGGGCTTCACCTCCTCATTGAAGAAGTATCTTTTGGAGAGAATTTTATTCTATATTATCTCTCTCTCTATCTCTCTCTGAGTTATTCCTCAAATTCTTTGCAAGAGCGTATTATATTTAATTTCTAAAATTGTTGATTTCATTTGAATAAGTTATATTGTACTTTAGCTTGATTAATTTTTTTTAGTTTTCTTCTCTTGTTTGTGTTTTAATTTTAATTTTGATTTTTGTTTATTATTGCGCAGGTGTTGTGAAATTACTCATTCTTTGTAATAATATTGTAATGTATTTTGTGTTTCTTAAGGCTTTAACCCTTAACTGCTACCGTCGGGTCAATATTGACCCGGTTTAATTTAATTTTGTTGTAGTGGCATAAATGCTGCAGCTATAACGCAACTCTAACGCTAGTGGCATAAATGCTGCAGCTATAACGCAGCTATAACGCTATAACTCTATGTAATCATCATTGAGGCGGTACGGAAGTAATTGGCCTTGAGACAGTCAGTGACACTTACCGCTCGTGTGCTATTTCTGTTCCGGGTCACTTTTGACCCGACGATATTGTTTACGTTGGTATTTTGCATCCAAGACACTTTTTATTTTTACTCCATAATACCATGATTGAACAAGAGATTATGGACTATTTGGAGCACGATCATGACAGTTATAATAAATGACAGTGAAATAATTACTCTTGACCATGACAGTGAGAGTGAAATTGAGTGTCCTGATTCGGAAAATGATGAGGGTCACAACCCAGCTTCTCAGCCAGCTGATAATGATATCAACGAAGATTATTCTGAGAACGAGGTTGATTCTGACGATAGTGAAAATAATAATAATGGTGGTCGGTTTATCTAAGGTAAAAATCGTTACAAATAGTGTAAAGAACAATTTCCAGACTCTCGAACTAGCAGAAACAACTTGATCCATCACTTGCCAGGTTTGACTGGCAATGCGCGCAATATTGCTACTAATATGCCATTGACATCTGAAGTGTTCTTATTGACAAAGAAATTTTAGTTGACATTGCAAATGAAAAAATCACAGAACATTCTTTAATTTATTCTGAAACTTGATCTTTCTAAATTGCACTCCATTATTAGAAGCCAAATATCATGCTTGCAATTTTATTGAAAAAAAAAGAATTGGGGGAAAATCTTGAATTTTATACTTCTTTATAATTTGAATAATTGGAATAATATTTATAAACAAAATTCCATTACTTCGTTTCATTTTGTTAATTTTATCTAACAAACTTTTTTTGTTGTTTGTGGCAGAAAAAATACGCTTCCATCATTGGAATGCATAATAATTTCGTATTTTAAAAAAATTATTGGGATCCTAAAGAGCTCATTAGATCCGCAAATTTTATCATAGAAAATTTAAAAAAATGTCGGGTCAAAAATGACCCAACGATAGCAGTTATGTGGCAAAAATTGACAATAGCAGTTGAGGGCTAGCCTTGAACAAATGTACAATAAATATTTTACTCTATTCTCTCTCTCTTTCTCTCTTTATGTTCATATGTTCACTTCTCAAAAATCACTGTACTGTAGTATTCAAATAACTTGGCTGCATGTAGAATATGGGAGGACTTGCTTGATCTGAACCCAACTGCTGCCAAGTTATATGAAAACTGCAGTACATCACTTGAACTATGGGATCTGCGAGTTGCTAATATTATTAATACTTTTTTCATTCATGTACATTGTAAATTTACACAAATAAAGCCATCTGAATCTGAATCACTCTCTCTCTCTCTCTCTCTCTCTCTCTCTCTCTCTCTCTCTCTCTCTCTCTCTCTGTGTGAAATATCTTACTAAAACGTATTCTTTTATTCTATATAAACTAATTCTAGTAGAGTTGACTGGTAGGTTGAGTGTAAGATAGGGCTATTTTGCCCTAACTCCGCCCTTTTGTGTAAATGCATCACCTTGATATTACAATTCATTTATCATGCAAATATTCTTATTGATGTCAGTAATCTAACTTACAAAACAGTGTAATAGTAACGAATCGTCTTGCATCTATTTTTATCTATCTTCCATGAATTTAGGTGATGTCATTCATTGTAAGGTAATAGTCAGAAGTCATATGAATTGTACTTTTACTCGAATAAAGCTATCTGAATCTGAATCTGAATCTCTCTATTAAAACGCAGCCCATAATAATTGGATACTCACGTATAGTAGACAACATTGACTTGACATAAACTCAATCCACAAAATTACTGTTGATGGCAATGAAATTTCCTACTGCAGTTCAGTCAAAAACCTAGGTATTATCATGAATAAAGCTCTTGACTGGTCTGAACAAGTTAATGAAACATGTAAAAAGGTATTTTCAGCCATGCATCCATTGAAGAAATTGCAAGATATTCTTCCCAGAAACATTAGATTATTATTGGTTAAATCTCCGATCTTCCCACACTTGATGTATTCTAATTCTGTACTAAATGACATGCAAGTCACTGCAGCGCTGCCAAAATTATTGTCTACGGTTTGTTTACTCTTTTGAACGTCATGAACGGATCACTCAAGCCCGCATTGTTAGCTCAACTTTATAACTACATGAACAGAGATTTTTTCTAATAGTGAAACTTGCTAGAGATATCTTAAAATGTGGGAAAACGAACTATTTCAAAAATGATTTTAATTTGTTTCTGAGTGTAGGAGGATAGATGTCTCACATACTAGAACCGGAGAAAATACTCTTAAGGATACCGAATCACCGAAGAACTATTTATACTAAATCTTTCCTTGTTGGCGCCTGCCGTGCATGGAATGCACTTCCCAATTCTATTAGATCCTTTGAGAGTAGAGCGGGCTTTATCTTGGCTTTGAGAAAATATCTTATTGAGAAAATGACTGTCCAATCCTAGAGCAACTGCATGACAACTTTCATTATTCATCCCATCATTCATTCACTTCATAAGCAATTTATCTACCATTCAAATCCTCAATATTTCAGGGATTTATATTATATTATTTATATTATAACCCATGAAATATTAACTTATGTTTAAAAGTTTTCGTTTTACCTAAATGTCTAGTGTAATGTCCACCATCACCCACTATTATTCCTTTTAAGCCATACTTTTTTATCCACTTTCATATTAATGTTAAACCTAAATTATCTCATTTTAAAGTAACAATCTCTTTTTCTGTCTCATTGTTTTACTCCCAATCAGAAAATATCAATCCATAAGTTTTATTATTATTGTAAATTAACTCTATTAATCACCTTGTTCTAATCATTCATATCCTTTAAGTAACTTATTCATATTTTTTTAGTTTTAAACTTTCATACCGTTTTTAGTTAAATTTTGCCTACGATCAAGTGGTGATGAGAAAGATGTCGTTGAATATCCTCTTCCAAGAATGGACATTTATATGTTCAAACTTCGCCGTTTCATATAGATACATCACTATCATATTATCGCTATCTAATTGCATCTCATATTCATTTCGTCGAATACCTAATTCTCTAGTTAAGCTTTGTAAAATTCATAGAACAATTACAGTACTTATATATTTTTAACAATCTAAGACTTTAAGACTGTGCATTCTGTAATCTACCTGAATAAAGTAAATAATCTATCTAATCTAAACTCTCTACTCCCACTTCCATTAGGAATTATGAGAGCTGAGCGGGCTTCTCTCTATTGGAGAAAATGGCTGCATCTGTCCGGCCTTAAGGCGACTGCATGATCAATGTTGCTATAATCCTTTTAATTTAATTAATTTATTTATTATTCTAATTCTTTTATTCATTTCTAATCTACAAATTATTGTTAATTTTCTTTCATTTTTATTCTAATGTTATATGTGTATATTCAATTTTTCCATTTAAGTTTATCTCATTTGAATTGATTTATCCTACTTAGATAAACCGTATTAGTCAATTTCATCATTATCAATGTAAAATAGTACGACATGTTGAGCAGGATAAGTGTAAGAATGTCCTCAATAGCCAAGACTGCATTTGTGCGCCATTTTGTGCAATTCATCTCTCAGATTCAAGCTCTCATTCTTTACTACCTATTGCATCAATAATCACTGTATATCACTATAACTATTGAATCCGAGAGTTGCTAATCTTAATAAAACTGTAATCATTCATATCGTACATTGTAAATTTCCGCAAGTAAAATCATGTGAATCTGAATCTCTCATACCTCTATTGTTACTTGCATCTCTTACTTACACACTCTCACTCTTCATTCAAACGCACACAAATCCTTATTCTTTCTCTGTTACCCTCTCTATCATCCATTCTCTCTCATACTTTCGTCTTTAGTATTTCTCGTTCGCACTCTCTCTGCCCTTACTTGTTACTTTCTCTTCCCCCGTTCCTCCGCATCTACTTCTCTATAAGACTCAGTGTGGCACAAATGCAAATCCGACGTAATTATTTTCTGATCCTTTAATCTGTAGCCGACCTCTTTGCAGGCCCGCTCTATACAGCTGAAGACTCCACTGTCGGCGAGTAACCTATATAAAGTAGTGAGCTATCCTACCGTATACAGTACACCTTTCACACAGTGCATTTGAAAGCACACAGATATGGCTAAATGGTAGTATATTCTCCACCCTGGTGATTTCAGTTCAGGTTTCCCTTCTGCAGTACAGCGATTACTCCACTATCAATCAGTTAAGCACTTGGATATTTGTGCCCATGGCAACTCTCGACCCTTACATTGAATGTGCAAATGATTCACATTTTGGGTGAACGTTGAAGGAAGGTAGTTTACCGATCGACACAGGAAATTGAAGTAGAAATAATATCGAATGAGTACAAAAGTATTTAGTACGAACTGGAAAATTCGAAATGAATTTCGTTCCATGATTGTTGAACAACGTATGTTGTGAACATTTTGCACTTCAATTAATTTTAAAATCTTACAAAATAGCTCTACGAATTAAAAATCTCGTGAAGTTTGAGAGAAACTTTACTGAGAACCTTACATGGATCTTTTATAAACTCCTAAATGTAAATAATCAGTTACTGCCTTCAAATTACAAATAATTTACTCTTTTTAAATATTTGAGCTGAA
Organism: Conomelus anceps; assembly: GCA_948455865.1. Classification (NCBI taxonomy): domain Eukaryota; kingdom Metazoa; phylum Arthropoda; class Insecta; order Hemiptera; family Delphacidae; genus Conomelus; species Conomelus anceps. Next base: position 40,028,983 of record OX418217.1, read on the forward strand.
CTCAAAATGGTTATCGGCAGAAGAGAACAAGTTATTGGAAGCGCTAAAAGAGATGCTACAAAATAATTTACAATTTTCGTTTTTACAAACTATGATTGCTTATCACGTTTGTTTATCTCACAAGTTTGTTAGCTGTGAATGAATAGTCTTTTAGCTACAAATGACTCTTTATAATATTCGAGTCAATCACAAATTATAGGTCGGATAGATCAAAAATGAATCAGTAGAAGAGAACGAATTGTTGGTAATGCAAGAAGAGAAGTCAAATATCAAATATGAGCAAGTGTAATTGGCTACCTACAAGCTAAGATTTCTCACGCACAGTTAACAAGTTGATGAGTTATGGACCCATTATCTTGAATAATGAGAATGAAACTTTCTTGTGAAATAATCTAATTTCTGTATTGGAATACCGGGTGAACAAATTTCCATCAACTGGTAGTGGTCATCTGGAGATGTTATCTGGTGATGTTGAAGGTGGCGAGTGAGAGGTTATTTATTGCGAAAGCCTTGTGAGAGAATAGCTGAAAAAGGGCGTGACAATGCGAGCAAATAATAGACCATTGCAAGAGATTGCATGTGTGCCGACTGGAGATTGGGAACTTGTGTGGATGTGGATGTGGATGTGCTCATGTAGTGTGTCTGGGACAGCACATCCTCACTATGCGCACACGCTTGCTGCTGTGCGTGCGTGCTCTCATCTTTGTTTCTCGTGAAGAAGTCTGTGCAAAAAGGGGTGGTGGTTGTCGGCCCCTACCCTCGATGTATGAGAGGATGGAAGAGGGATTTTAATTTGTAGAAGAAAAGTGAGTTCAGGTCCTAACTAACACAGAGAACCACTGGCTTCCAGTTTCCTTTAGCGAGCTAAGAACAGTGTAGAAGATTCCCGTTTTCTCTTCATGAAGTATGGCTGCACTAAATATTACACAAAGCACTCCAGCTCACCTACACCCCTCCCCCGCCCACATCGAACCCACCCTCCTACCCCCGCTATACCTTGGCCAAACATCAACAAGAAAGAAAAACAATGTGTTTTCTTGAGCAGCTCCTTTATTTGATCTAGCAGCACCAAATTGCACCTCATCGATAACTGCTGCTTCTGCTGCTGCAGCAATGTACAAACCTATTTCATTGGAATGGCTATTGATCTTTGTTAGAAGCCTGGCCTTGATCTGTTATTGGGTAAGCTGGGTAGGTCAGGCGTATTTCATGCATTCATGCATTGCACGTATAGGATATCACACTCATCGGAGACTGCCAGAAATGATTCTGACAGTTGACAGCTCGAAAGAGGACTAAAATTTTTACCTGTTCACAAAAAGTCTATTTACTGTATGTCGTTAGCTGAGCACCTCAGCTCATTAAGAGTTATTGGGACCCCATGAACAAACCCCTATAAGTGATCAAAAATTATTAATAAGTCACTGAACTCATTCAGGTGCGACCTGAGTCAACCAGATCACTACATCTGCTGCCTGTTTCCATATGAGCGTATTTCTGTTTTGAGGCTTCTTCGTTTTGCAGAGAAAGTTTAATCGATGGAGGGTAGCGGTGGATACACACGTTGAAGTCGATCAGATCAGATACTACTTTCCAAAAATAGCCTTAAAACTTACTTAGTCGTGCGCTAAAATATCCTCCAATGTGCAATTTGTTTTTATTGGAATTCAATCAATCAATCAACCAATTCTTTATTAACCCTCAAAACACAATACAATAAATGCTTCAAACTTAGGACCATGTTTACAGGATAATTGGTCTTGAGATGTTACGATATTTATACATTTGCATTATTTCGCATTATCTATTCTTGCTATTTTTATTTGACGTTATTATTAGGATAGACAATATTTTTAAATTGATTAAAATAAACAGGAGAATAAACTTTAGTCATTGCAGTTGGTGATTATGATGATTATTAGAGTGGGTAGCCAACATTTTATTTAAAGTTCTGCCTAAAATTTCCGGTTGAGTAAAGTACGAGTGGACTACTAGTACGTTCACAGAATGAAAGTGGATTTGTTCTTTGAGACCAGGAGTAAACGATGGTAGACCGAGATTACTCATTATGCTAACCACATGTAACAAAAGTTTAATTGCTCTACAAGAGCACTCTATTGTAATAAGTATTTCTAATTTGTCAGGTTTTCAGACTAAGATTAATACTGCTGTAAAGAGCCACTTAGTAATAGTAAAGAGTATTTATCAGTAATAGAAGAATTCAAAATACATCCAAAGGGATGAAACCAAGTACAACCTGCAGAAATGCATTTGAAAGGATAACTTCTGAATAAAATCTACTTGTTAATTGGCAATAATTGTCTGTCAATCCACTTGAGGTTATATGTACTAAAGTTTACGAAGTGTAACTCACTTAGTTTCATGAGTTCATAGCTTGATACTTTGAAAAAAATGTAGCCTGTATGAAAAAATAATGTGATATAGATTATAGACTTGAAGTCGGACTGAATCAAATTGGAAATATTTATAAATTGAGGCTGAATAATCCAATATATTTTAAAGTTTGGAGGGGGGGAGGTCACAAATCGGGATATTTTGCTGGCCCGTTTGCGAGATTTCCCCCCCCCCCCATGTAAACTTTACGAGCAATACTTAATAAAAAGTAACATTCATCAATAATAATAGAATAAAACAATAACTTTTTTCTCTCAGTTGATACTATCGCTTTCACTTTTTATGAAGACATAGAATATTATTGTGCATCCTAATTTAGATATGATGTATCAGAATATATTCATGAACACATAGAATTAAACTCTATCAATGTTTTATATTGATTAAGATAAAATGTATGAATGTTAATATTTTCGGTTGCACGATGCCAATCTAGCATGTATCGGATCTACCAGCCAGAAATTCGTCGCGAGTCTTTCTCAACAAGCACATCGGTGTTTATGTGCAGAGACAGAACGTTACTATAGTGTGGGATCGTATTAAATGATGCCGGCTCCGCCTACGCCTAGTGATGTATGCCTTGTGTGAAAGATTCGGCGTGGCTAGGCATATTTTAGCGACCTCAGAGCTAACATATACTTTGCAGTCATACACACACTCACACATATATTATAAAGGCCAAGATAAAAAAGATAGCAGGATCTAAGCCTGTCTAAAATGAATGAGCGATGATGAGTTATCTGTGAAAACATTAATTATGAGAGAGCCAGAGCCAGAGTGTCATCCATTGCAGAGGTGAATCCACCCGCCGCTATCTGTGACTCAGTATAACCGCTTCATCAGTCTCATCTTTATTATCAAATAAAAAAATGCAGCCTTTTCTTTCTTTGCCTACACATCACCCGAATATAATTGAGATGTTAATAATGATTGAGAGCTTTTCCTGCATTCCCTTCCCAAGTAGATGAAGCTTATGTTTACAAAAAATGAGACTGCATTTTCGGGACAATAGAAGTAGACAGTTGGTTTACAGGAAGATATTTGATGAATGGATGAAACGCTGTAAAGTTTGGTGCCATAAAAGTTGACAAGTTTTTGGTTTCACGCGTGAGTTTTATTTTTGGTGCAGCAGGCAGGGGGGGGGGGAGGATAGAGGGGATATATGACTCCCCCAAAATTTTCAACCTACACTGAAAAAGCTGCATTTGTGTATTTTGTGGAAATGATAACTTTTTTTGAGTGATACCATCCAAAATATATTCGTGATAACCCCGAGAAAATTTCGGGGTTTTATCCAGTATAAAGTATTCTTTGGTTGTACAAAAATGAATCGTGTTTCAAAACAAAATAAAAAACTAGTAGTACTTGTTCATGATTAATATATTTTTAATTCTACCTAACATTTTCTTGAAGGTTTGCAACTTCCTATTATTAGTATGTAGTTTGTTAGGAAAGAAGATATTAATCTATGCTATTCTAAAGTACAATTATTATTCGAGGAAGTACAGAAATAAGGGATAAAATAGGACAAATAAGGGACCGATTTTTTGGGTCGTCTGTTATCTCGCGTATGGACTTAAATATTGTGTTTCATTGGAAAAACTACCAGCTCACTTGAGAAGTAGAGGAGTCAAGTTTACAATGAAAGTGTTCCTAAGAGTACAAACAAATGTCCCTTGCAGTCTAAGGCTAATTAGGATGCCTGACTATAAATAAATGTACTTAATTTGAAAATATGATGCGCCGGAGGTCAGTCGTACAGAGCGGCACACGTATACCAGCCAATCATCCCAATCAGTCTCACAAAAAATAGTACAATATTGGGTGAGCCACATTATACATGAATATATTATAAATCAATAATTTAGTTCACTGTCTGCTGTCACAAGTTCAGATGTCGTGCCTGAAATAAAATGTAACTCCAATTTACGATTAAGATCGAGCAAGCCGACGAAATTTAACTCCAGATTGTGAATTTCATAGTGGATTCTATTGAAGTGAATAACTCCCGTGTTAAAATCCCCTACAATAGGATGCTAAAATGCTAAAGATTAAATTGCTTAAAGTCTTTGACCCAGCTTCTGGTCTGGTATTTGAATAATATTTTGATATTTTAATAGGAAGTTCTTTCATTAACAATTTAATGAGGTGAATTAGGCCTCACCTAAGGGTGTGTAGCTTTCATAAAGCATCAGAGGGCCGCAAGTTAGATTTTTATCAGTATCATAAATTTCACTATTTTGTGCGCATTTATTTGAGCCCAAAATCATGTAAACGACGCACTCACTCAATCGTTGACTATGAGGTAGATCCTTGATCCAAGGAAGTCTTCTGGATTAAGTTCGTCGTCGTCTCAGCCTGATTTGGAACCGCGATTTGATTTTTTCGATTGACTGATATTATTTAATATCCTGCTAGGCAATCTTTTTTCAAACTCTCAAAGACAGGGATACTTATCTTTCTTAATCACAGCATTAGGAACATTTAACACAAAATTTACATTTAACATTTTTTTTTTTAAATAGGCAGGAGGTTGAAAACAGAACCTCTTTGAACAAGAATTCTAGCAAGACCGTGCTTTCTCCAATTTTCTTTCAACTTCTTTGATCCATGCATTTGATTAAGCGTTCACTGACGAAACAAAAGAAAACTGGCCAATAGGAAAAAGTGAGTTTAGAATTGGCCAATCATGGCCCGGAATATAGGAAAAAAGTCCCAACTGCCAATCTGAGAAATTAATTACTTTTATTAATAAAATAGGATCCAAATTTATGGATTGGGGAATGGATAAGCAGATTTTTGATAATAAAGATGTTTGAAGCGCAAATACAATAAATTAATTCAACACTGACAGCAATATAGAAATATTTTGAGCAGTAGTATCAAGTTCTTACTGTGATATCAATTAGGCACTGACATGGAAGTGCACTGAGCTAGAATACTACAATAGAATTACTGTAATAGTATTATAGCTCAGCAATGTGGAAATTACAGACCCTTCGAACATAACCCTGAAATTTAGATGTAAATAACTAGGCTAGGCCATCGATATCTATACTACTACAACTGGATCGCGCGCTGTATGTTGGAGTTTCGGTCCGGCCACTCGGCTCTCCCCCACCACTAGTCCGTGTAGAAGTGCGCTGCAGCCTTACAAATCCTATGGAGCTACCTTGTTCACGTAAACAAAAACTGGCATATCTTTGTTGTTACTTGATAGAATTTAATGCGGTTTTAACTATTGTATTCCCCATAATATTACAAAGGCATATGTCAAGTTCTACGTATTTTTAAGCATGATTGAATAAAAAACAGGGTAGAAAAGCCATCTATGTATAATATATGTTTCAACTGTTGAGTCTTCTCCAAATCCCGCTCTTCTTGCCTATAACTCAGTAAGATATTAAGTATAATTGAAACCTATTTACCAATTAGGCAATTATCTTAGCATAATGTAACTCTCCAGCCAAATATCAATAATTGTAGTGTACCAAAATTCCTCATATGGGCTAAATGCATTGCTTTAATATAAACAGGCATTTTTGACCTTAAAAAAAGAAGATATGAGTTAATAGAACAATAGTAGAATAGTGAATTATTGTATTTCAGTTTCCCTACTGACTCAGTTGTTAGAGCAAAATGGGTTGGTGGCAACAAAACGAAAAAATTGTAATACTATACATCATTAATGTTTATGTAGCAAGAACTTTGATGAGGATCATTTCGAAGTTGGTGGTATAAGAAGAAAATTGATGCAAAATGTGAGACCAACGAAATTCGATTTTCCTCCTAATCTACAAGAAAGCAAACCAAAATCAAGGCACATACTATTTAGAACTCGGGCTCAGGACATTTAGAATACTCATTGGGTTTTTACTATTGAAAATCTTAGTCTGGGCCCTATTGCCAGCACCAGTAAGATAAAATGTGTACGAAAATTTATTATAATTTTAATTCAACTATCTATATATTCGCACATGCTATAAAATTAATTCTGTATAATATATTCAATAAAATACCTTTTATTTAGACATTTTTCGTAAACTAGTTATGGATTTTATTTTATTAGGGTATTTATCAAATAATTTTCGACCAGCTTCAAAAGGAAATTTGTCATAAACTTGAAGTTTGTGATATAAAGGCCTAATATTTGTATTTCTTAAGTTGTGTGCATTTGTTTGTACATTAAAAGCGAAATCAGAAAGGAAAAATAGAATTATTGTTCCTAAAATATATAATAACGGGAAAGTTAATAAGGCTATTAAAATCTATTGAAATTATTCTTACAGAATTTTCCTGCAAAACAAAGGTTATTTGAATTTTAGTTTCCAAACCACATTTGTATGTATTGTCCTGTTTAACTTTGGTATTGTCCACTAATATAACTCTACTTTTTCTTATCTATTCTTCCCTATATTTAACCTTTTTGATTGGGAAAAGTAGTATAAGCTACATCAATATTTGAATACTCACATACACCTTTTGTTTGAACCTGTGGATATAGATTATGTTAAAACACACTGGTAAATGTTGCAGACTGCATTTACCAGTGACGAATTGGAGTCAGCACTAGATGAGAACTTGTGGCAGAACAACACCATGGAAATTAATCTAAATTTATTAATAACTTGATGATAAAGGCTTGCTGATCTTCTAAGCTTTAATCAGACCACAATTATGTAATATAATACACCAGTAGTTGAAATTAACAACAGGAAAGTAGCTTTCAAAATTACTCTATCACTCAACTATATTCGTTAGATTTGAGTGTCATAAATAGTTTACTATCAAATTCTTTTGATATGAAATGTATACCATAATCTTCACACGTTTATACGGATTACAAATATGATAACTAATTTAAAATAGAGCCACTACAAACAAAGATATAGCGTTTTTTGTGATGGCAAACATGGTACCGCCGTAAGCCATGCTGTGTAAGAGCGCGCTTCTACACGGACTAGCGGTGGGGGAAGTACTGTCAAGAGAACCGGACCGCAAAAGCTCACTTCCTCATATGCAGCGCGCGATCCAGTTGTAGTAGTATAGAGATCGATGGGCTAGGCTTAAAAATGATTTAGAGATTCCAAATCTGCAATATTACAGTTGGCCCAGCGTACTAAACAAATTGATGACAAAAATATATAGCCTAAATAAATCAAACAGGTGAGTAATTTGTATTTACCTTTTTCGTTCTTGGAGATTGCTTAATTTTTTAGGGGTTAGGTGAAATTTACCTTGACTAAATGTAAATATTCTAATATGCAGGAAAACTAATATGAATAATTATTATGGGCACGCTATCGGCACGCTGCTTACAAATATGAAACCTCAAACTGAAATAAAAAAGAATAGGGACAATGCTCCCTGGTTATCTGGTTCATGATCTCTTCTTGAATGTTAAACTTTGAATTGATCCTCTGGGCTCGAACCCCGAAATAAACACAATGAAAATTCGAGACCATAATAACTATAGCCTGGGACACAAACAGCATTCTTGGCAATGGAATTTAGTAGGGATTAGAGATTCCATACTTCATGCTACCCACATTGCGTAAACTTGTAAACAATGAGGGAAAATAACTTTTATTGGTTATAGTACTCCCATCAATCTTGACTAGTAATTTGGGAAAGGATTTCCTACCAGGCAATATTGCAGCCTAGTAATGTAACTTTTAGGTTCCTTAGGTAGTCCATTTAAATTAACAGAAATTTTGGGTTTGAAAGGAAACCGTCTCAAAATCAGGATATGTAAACAGAGAATTGAATAACATACTAAAGCTACGTCTTAGCTGAGCTTCGGCTTTTTGCCATCGGTTGTCATCTTGGAAAACCCGTAAAATTTTCCGTCGTCATTTTTTGTTTTTGCTAACTTGAGACTAAACAAAACGCCGAACAGTAAAATTTTCTAAAATTTGACACCAGTTATTATTCTGTATCTCTAATAGGTAGGTATCAAGTTGGAATTTAAAAAAATGTTGGTGAATTTTTCAAAACCCTTTATTTAAAAAAATGTTGGTGAATTTTTCAAAACCCTTAAATTTAAAAAAAAACAACAGCTGTACCTCAAAATCACTCACAAGTCTTAAATTTGAAATTATCGAGGCGGTCCAAATCCATATAATTATTATATTTTAGTGAAAATGGAGAGAGAGAAAGAAGAAACAGTGGTTCTCTGTGTTATCTGCTATGTAAATGTTTACTTTTAAGCAATTAATTACTATTCTTTTTACACGTTTATGGTGTTTACTTGGTATTTTGTAGAATGTTATAGTTGTTTGATTAGAAATTAATGGAGTCTTATCGAATATTGTGCAAAGTGCGAGTGTCCTTCTTCTGTTTATTAAGAAGTTGATAGAAAAATCGAGATATATCTCGATCATGGAAAATTATATAAATAGAGGGAGACTTTTGTAAATTAGTTCAGTCTTCTTTTAAATTTGTCGAGATAACGTGTGTCAGTAGTGATAATTAATTACCGTTTTCTGTGTCTGTAGTGATAATTCTTTTTCCTATTTAATTCATACCAGTGGACTACTAAATAGTTTTTATTGTATTACGGACTTGTGCTACGTAAGTTAATTGTTCTTTTTCGACGTTTCTTTTTGAATATTATTGTATAGTTTATTGTACAGTTGTTATTTAATATTAGATCGGCCTTTCAACTTTTAGTGATTGATTTTTGTACAGTAATATTGGAAACTCTTTTATCAGTTGAACAATATCGATTTATCTGTTTTTGATTGCTATTTTGTGTAAAACATTACTCATCAGTGCGTATTGTGGATTATATGTGTAAATAAAGTGCGAGTGATAAATTCAAGTGTTGCCAGCGTTATTTTAGACATAGAACCCATAACAATATTTAAAATTTGGCTTATAACTTGGATTTTTGTTTTCAAGCGTGCTTGGTGATTTGTTTCAAGTATAGGAGGCTCCTATACTATAAAAATGGCTCGAAAACTTTCAATATTAAAAAACTCATCAGCTAAATTTGACATGCTTCAACATTGTTTCCTGTCTCAAAAATGGTGCAGTTATACAAGAGAGGCATATTTGCTGCTCAACAAGTCTCTTGTGAGCACTGTCACTAGAGTTTCAAGCATTAGGAGAAGATGTTCTTGTGTTGACAATTTGAGCGCCAGCTATTGATCTTGGTCGTCTTCCAACCAGCTGTTGCAATTTGTCCTGGCCTAGTAGTAGCATTATCACCATTACAACTTTGACTCAGTAGACATCAATGGCATTCCATTGTTGGCTATCGGCAAACAGATTAGTACTAGTTGCCAGCAATGATTCAAACAAATGGCGAACATCTTCCATCTCAGATCTTTTTCCTTATCTTGGAACTTCTTTTGGCCGTGTCGAATAATCCAAGTAGTTTTCCAAATGATTTGGTAAGTTCTTGTGTACATGGCGAACCCTGAGGTTTCTTATAGGTAGTATGTTATCAAAGTCAAAATCAACTTCATTTCTCCCTGTTACAAATTAAACGAAAAACAGATGAAGAAATATTTTCCAAGCGAAGTGACCGGACTTGACCTTGAAGAAGTGACTGGACTTGACCTTTTAAACATGAAAATTGTTGAAAAATTATGCAAAATAACGTTATCTTATCTAGGAATAAGAATAGGATTCATGTGAAAAAAGGGAGAAGTTACCCCAACATTTTTTTAATATATACTGAAAAAACTGTACGTGTGAAAAATGTTTTCTCTTGCTCGTATAGGCCAACTATGTGTCAATTTATGAGAGGTGAACTTTTTTATTGTATCAGTATATAAATTATAAATTCCCCCCCCCCCCCCCTGGATAAACGTTTCCAAGCTGGACTTATACCTCAACCCCTCACAAAAACCCCTAATATGTTGTTCAATCCTCTGTCTTAAATGAAACTTGGATTATTTATTGTGCTGTAGAATTAGAGAGAAATGTTATCTGATTGAAATGACTTATTATATACTGTTATGGGTAATCCGATTTGTATGAGCGGGAACTGTCACTGTCACTCTAAATCTGCCACTTATCGCATTAATGATCGAATCACAACTGACTGACTTTTACAAGACTTTCTGCTATTTATACATTTTTCATAAACTGGATATCTCTTCATTTTTCTATCAATTTCTAAAGTAAACACATAGATTATTCTTCATTGATCGAGACTACTTTAATTGCCATGATAAAACATTCTAGAGGTGTCACGATAAACCGCAAGGCGAGGGGATTACAGGAGTAAGAGTAAATAGTAACCTGCTTAATGATAACCGGAGATCAATATTGATACAGGCAGATAATTATACTTCTTTCTCCTTTGCCTTGTCCACAGCAATACTATTGAGTGTGTCAGCTATGACAGATAGTTTATTACTGATCTCACTACTTATTACTGATCTCCACTAAGTGAGACAGAAGGTAATGCAGTACATATAGGCTGCAGTGATTCATAATGTACTGCAGGCGCGAATCCAGGGGGATGATGCATGATGAAGGGGATGTATTCCTCCCAGGATTCTCAACAAGAGTGAAAATTTTTGGATTCGCCCCTGCAGTGCAATTATTATTGAAAGATTTCATCTTTCACAGGATGTTGAAACTGGTCAAATTGCGATAAGATCGCAAAAAACTAATGAATATCGAAAAATCTGGAAAAACTCCAATTCACTATCATTTATTATTAAAATATGAACTAGTCTATTAATACAGTTTTTTCTCGTCCTTTGTTCAAATCCTTTCCAAATCCTCATATCACAGTGTGATTCTGCATTTGTAGGGGATTTGTGATTCTTGAATGATTAGGAAAGTGATAGCCGTGAGCCGCACCAGCAGGTATCTGTTCAATCAGATAGAGATAAGCAGCGTTCTCCTGGGCGTTCTCTTTGTAAGGATGACCGATTAGATTTGCCAGCAAAAAAGACACTGTTCTCTGCTGTAAAATCATTTCCCGGTGGTTCGGAACTCACCTAAAACCGTAGGTCCAGCTCATCAATCACCATCATCCAACTCATTACCCACGCACAGGTCTCAGACCTATGTGGGCTTCATCCTAAAAAGAAAGTATTTGGAATGACCTACATCCAATGACCTACATGGACCACCTGTGTAACGTAATTATCACAATACTGAATATTCAGCTAGAATTCTAGAATTTAGAAACTTACTTCAGTTGGACCAATCCCAAACATGGTTGGATCAATGCAGTTTAATAATAGTTTATCTGGTAGAGAAATACAATACTGTGTCCAATTCATTCAAGAGCAAAACAATACTGAATGTAGAGTACTTATTTCAGTAGAGAAATAGAAATCAATTCCAAACAATATGCTTTCAGATTTTCTCTATTCAAATTGAGAACTGAATTCAACATTTGAAATGGATTATACTGCTATGCATACTCAGCATCGGACTCTATAAAATTCAAATTAACCAGCAGAAGAGAGGAGTGCTACGAATTACTTAGTATTAATGAGTATCACTCAATGGAGTATTGAGCAAACAAACGTGTAATACATTATAACTATAAATGCTATTCTCTTTTTAGCGGAAATATTACCTTGTATTCATTTTGAATACGATAATAAAGTGAAATAAATTTGGAATGGAAACTGGATAATTGATGAGAATGGATATAATGAGCTGCAATATCTCACTACTGAAACGTCTGGAAAGAATTGATTAAAAATTATCGCTGAAGGGATTGCACAAAACTAGTTATTGAATGATTAATTACTAGGATTTAAATTCTTCTACAATATTCTTTGATGGGCTACATTGTATTCATCTTCTCATTGCCAATCTTCATAGTTTTCTCTACTGAGGACTAATTTTATTGTTATTTATTTGATAGTTGATTAGTTGTTTGTATGTTTGTAGTGGTTGTTTGTATTTAATTGGGGAGATACATTCATGCTTTCTTTCAGTATAACTCATGCAATACAGTCAACTAAGCTCAATAACAAATAGTGAATTTATTGCAAATAATAAAATTTATTCAGAGATTCTATGGAGATCTATTTATTGGAATTTAGCTTCGGTTTAGTTCAGCCAATTGGGCTGTATCATCACTCACAACGCTATCTCATTGGTCGAGACTCGAGACTGATATCCCAGTCAATTAATATTGATGAATCATTAAAATTCAATGAATCATTTAATGATGAATTAATATTACTGAAATGAATCATTAAAATTGCATGTGAGTGAACGACTTACCGACGTCACTGAGTAAAAGATAATTTTTGTTTTATTTTTCAAACTGTAACTTATGAAGAGTTAAGGAGTATAGTTATCAATGTGTAGAAATCAAAAGTATTTTTTATTATTTTCTTTGAATGAATCCCAAAAACTTTTCCTGATTCTTAGAACAATTTGTGAGTGTTCAAATAGTAATGCATTTTTCAATGAAAAAGGAAATATAAAGGGAAACAAAGCGGCTAGCATCTATTGCTTGTATCGGTATAAATTTGTCATCGAACTTTTTCTATTTTTTCTTCTCCTATGCGTCTCACTCTTTGATGACAAATGAAAAATGGATGAAGCTGTAGCGATATGCCACTCTACTATTCACAAAGATATTTTCGATGATACTATAACATTTTTTGCCTTACTCTTCTTTTCTTGAATTCTCTTTCATCGTGGAAATCATCTAGCAAAACTGTGGAAAAATTGTTACATTGAGAATCTTGGTATGCACTATTTGTTCGGAGCCCATTGCGTCGGGTTCTCTATCCTTGAGAATCAGTCATTTGAATGCTATTCTGAAAGAATATGTTGGATATGAATCTGAAGTATGTCTTATGTTATTATTATTATTATTAATAATATTAATATACATATACATATGATGATATGAATCTAAAGTATGTCTTACGTTGTTTATTGCTCAGTACAGATTTATTTATGGTTTAGTTTCCAACTATTGATGTAAATATTGATGTTTGTCGTCAATAATAATATGATATGATTTCTTTTAACAGGTATGTCGCTTTTATCACTTCAAATGATCAGTTACGTCCCGAGAGAGGTAAGATATCTAATACATTTTTTCATTGCGCATTGCGCACCACCTATTAATTGGAGAAATTCAATGAGCTCGCATATGCAGCCACCAACTGCCTGTCGCTTTGTAAACTACTGAACCTGAAAATGAATTGGTCTAGTTCAGAAGTTGTTCTAATGATAATAATTGGACATGGGTATTGAGCAACTATTGTATCTGATATAGTCAATAGCTAAGCAATTTTTGCTTAGTTTTACCGTTAACAATAAAGCCTGAGGTGAATGGTATTTTTTAATGGAAGCAGTACGACAAAAAGTGAGATAATTTCTTATCTGGGCAAAATAAGTTATATGATCACATCATTTTGAAGTAAAGACCTACCACCAATGCACACCATTGCGTTTATCATTGGTTGACGAATATCTATTCCAATTATTGCATATAACAATCATAGAAGTAATAACTAATTTATTTCTTTATTCACACTCTGAATAACGTCCTTGTCATTTGAGTTATTTACTAGTTCTATAGAAAAACTGTATTTGGAAATCAGAAGAACTAGGATTTTTTTCAAATGTCAAACTCATTGATTATAATGATACTTCGATATCTACAAGAGTAATTTTTTTATTAGTTAAGCTTGTTGATAACAAGAACGGTGTTGATAAACATGATTTAAAAAATAATGTTGAAGTTTAAAGTGAGTTTGCCCATCACAGGGGCTAAATTTTCAACTCGAACCTAAATGATTATCTGTGCACAAAGCTTTGTTCCATTTGTTTCTCAATTTAATTATTAGAACAATGGCTGTGCTCACGGTCTTTTATCTCAGTATAAATTTCGTGCTTGTTAACATATCGGCCAGTTATCTTATTTGCCAGTGCACAACAATGTGCCGAGTAATTCTGCTATGAATAGTACAGCTCATGCCACCCTTATTGAAGCAATTCTTCTTGATGAAAAAACGAAAAACTTGTTTGTCTAATAACATGTTATCTTGATGGCAGTGATTCATCGCTAGCAAAAATCTGGTCACGTTTTAAGGCTTATTTTGGATCAAGTTTTTCCGTAGATTGAAATTTTTACGAAACTATTGAAAAAACGTTTTTCAGTTTAAACGAAGTTTTTACCACGTGGTGTCTATAATATAATATTTTGGGATTGTAGTCCTTTATATATATTTTTTTCTGTATTGGTTTATTTTAGCTTACATTATCAATTTATGAGATCAACAGGTGAAGCACAAATAGAAATGAAAGAAGGCAAATCAGTTAAATAGTAAGAGATAAGTTCATACGAATGAAAATATTAGCTAAGGATTTTTTCTCAATAAATATATTATTTTTACCAGCAGACATTTATGAGTGATTTGCTTGCTGATGCAGACCACGCTAAGAAAAATGAAGGAGTATCTGATTTTATTCATAAAACGTAACTTTTTGGCTACGTGAAACTATGAAATGACCGATGACGGCAATCAAAATAAATACAATCGTTTTCACATAGACCAATTATAACGTATTCAAAAACCAAATGAAGCCATTTCAAATGTTTTCGTAGCAAAGAACTGAGTATCACCATAAAATTAATTGTTCATAGATCAGAAAATATTAAATTTCCAATTAAATTTATCTGTTTGGTTTCTTATCTGTAGAAAAAATGAGAAGTCACAACAATCTATATGAACCATTGAATATTTCCATTCAAGGGTTAACTAAATGGAGGGCAAAATCTTAATGACAAAAAGTTTAACAATGAGGTTTTTGTTAAAGAAAAATGTTCCAATAATAGTCGACTTTTCAATTTAATTAATGCATGTTTAAATCTAACGATTAAAATGATAGAAACGATTGAACTATCAGCCAACTTTACTGTACCGATTTTTCTCAAATCTGTACAATTCTGGGTATTATTTTAATTTAGATGTTTTATTTGTAGCCTACTGTTGTTTTATTTGTAGCCTACTGTTGTTTTATCTCAGACTTTTGGTGATTTTATTCTATAATATGTAGTAATATGAAGTTATGAGGTTGGTATTATTATTATTTTACTTAGGACCAGGTCCTGATTTAGAAGAAGATTGGTTATTTTGGAACGTTTTTGCTGTCTTCAAGCGATTTTGTATTGTTCTGTATAACTATATATTAGAGAAATATTGGCCAGTTTCATGTCTCGGTGTGTATTCTTGCGATAAACTAATAAAGGGAGAAAGCTTATTGTGATTCATATATTGGCATCTTTGTCACTCTTTTCAATTCTCAACTGGTTGATCAGTAATCAACCTTGTCCTTGCTAGCTTGCTCTTTTTTACGCATGCGTGAATTGTAATTATGAATCACTGATTTTCATTTCATGAATGGAGTCATCCTTCCCCCTTTTGTCTTTGGCGGGAAATAGTCAGTTTGTGTTTGCTACCTCGCTTCTACAGGTATTCGACGTTTGAACTCACACGAAGAATCTGCGCTCCTCTGTTCTCTGAAATCTTGTTTATTTACTAGTATGTATTCATTTTTTTTAGGGTATGTGACTCTTTCATAAATATTTATCCTTGTTGAAGGATAAAAGTTTTTCTTTCAAGCAATTAGACATGTAAGTAATTTTTGGTGAGTTAGTATATTCAGGAAGGCGCATATATGATTTTATTATTTCTCATAAATGTGATTAACGGCGAATTTATAAAATTTTGATGTCATCTCACCGCTAATTAAGTGGTTCCATGTTCCGGGGACTAATTCCTTGTTTGGGTCACAAAATACCAGTTGGGGACGTTAATTCCATCAAATCTATGTTGAGGACAGAGAGCTCCATGGTGTGGATTCAATTTCAATATCTCGGAATTATCCAGTTAGATGAGCCCGTGCTGGACAATGGGACTTAAGCTAAGTTCTGCTACCAAGTAAATGGTTTGGTTGCAAAGGAATTTCAAGGTATGGGATTTTGGTGATCATATTCAGGGATCTACGAAAAAGTGATATGTGTGGGCGTCGTATCATTGGCCAATGAGTGGGTTTATGAACAATCTTAGTTAAGGAAAGACTCGGATTGTCCAATCTTGTGATTGAAGTTTATTTTTGATTTTATACTGTGATGCGTTCTATATTGTGCCATTTTGTTGGATTTTATTATATGCGCCATTCTGAAGAACAAATGAGTACTTATCTTGATAACCTGGTCGATGTTATTTTATTTGAGAAGAGTTGTTTTTTTTAGATTGTATAACGTTTAGCAATGAACAAACTCATTTCTCAACGTTTGATACCTCGCTTTATTATAGCACACCTTTCGTTTTATTTCTAGCTAATGCCTACAGTTCAAAATTCTCTTTTTTATTCTTATTTTATACTGTAGCATTACATTACAACAGAATGTATTATTATTTACTTCAAAAATACAGATACTTATCGTGCTCGATTTCAAATTTATAGTTTCTGAGAGCAAATTACCTAGCGAAGTAGGAAAAATTGGGGGTAGGCTACAAAATTCGAGTTTGAGAGTGTCTTTTCCCACCCCAAGAAAGTTTTACAGTGAGCGATAATAGCTTTCTTCTCGTTCTCACAAAAAAATTAATAGAATGTCTGATAAAATTGATTTAATGATTTAATGATCAATTTCTTATAACTTATCATCATTCGTGCCGTGTGGTATGGATGGTATGGTACTGGATGGAAAACTACCTCTGTTACTAGAAAGTTGATGATACCCTTCTTTCCGTGTACTGTACATGGAAATGTCTTAAGGCTGTGCGCTAGGCACCGTGACTCTGACCAAGTCTCGAGTCCCGACTCAAGGCTACAAACAAACGAGTCTACAATCGAGTCGAATCGAGTTTGGTCCGGTTTTGAATCACTCTGGTGGATTTGTACGTAACTAGCTTTCCATAGCCCTGGAACGTTGCCAGATCTCTCGGCTCCCGTCTGCTCCGCTCTTCGCCTGGTCTGACTAGGCCTTCTTGGGAGGGAGGCAGAATCGTTCTACTACATAGAATCTAGTAAAGCAAATATAGTTTACAAGCCTCAGCCACTGATATTCTAATACCTAAGCTTTCATTCACAAAAGTAATCCGATATGTCTGACGGCTAGAGAGCCTGGACAGTTTTTGCCCTCTGTTCACTTAGGGTGGCATGAGTAGTTTGGTACATTGTTTTGTGCCGTGTTCCATTTTTAACCTAATATTGTACAGAATTCGACAATAATAAAACTAATAATTGATTAATGACATTAATGTAAGGAGTTTTCTGTTGTGTTAATAATGGCAAGGCAAAGCATTAGTTGGGTCATGTCTTTCAATATTTTGTTTTTTATTTTTCTATTCACCCAGGGTTACTCCTAATTCAATCGGTTACATGCTAAACGCGCACAGTGCTAAACGCGCACAACTGAAATTCCATGGAATTCTGTGCAAAACGCGCACAAGTTTTATTGAAGGGTCAAGAAAGGGCCTCGGCTACCTGAAAATCGGAAGTAGATTCGGAAGTATTATTAATCACTTTTAGATCATTACAGTGATCAATCAAATCATAAGTAACAACAAACTGTATACTTTGAATGGAAATTGTAACATAATTTTTTAAACAATATCAAATTATGATTTGATTGTGTGGAGTTTCATCCACATTAATATTATTATAATATTATATTCAGTAATATTATCAATATCATTGAGAAGCTGAAATGATCTTTGTAATCAAAACATTACAGATTTTCATTGAATGAATCATCACAAGATCAACAACAAGTGGTATTTTGAGCTACAGAGAAATTAAAAATCTCAAGATCATCCACCACAGACTAGACTACATATTTTTCTAGAATATATTCTGATGTTCTGGATTTTTCTATCATCCGTTCAATTTTAATAGGTTCTATTGAATAGTTTTATTAAATTAACTTTCGAATGTAGATAAAATTGATTGATTTTTAATTTATTCAGTGAATTATATTTCCATGTTTTAGCAAAACCCAGAATTCTTCTATTTAATGATTCCACTGTTACTGAAAAATCAAAGTAAAAAACAAAACAAACATTGCTATTTTGTTACTGGTACTAATACAGCTCAACTAGAAAATATTTCTTGGAGAGCTGATCAAGAGAAGAGGAAGAGTCTCCTAATTTCATGAGGTAATAAATTCAGTTCCATATCATAATATAGGCTCCCATTGTTTTGTAATATGAATTTGTATAATGAATTTTCTTCCGGTCGGTTCACTACCAGAGCGGCAGTTCCAGGTAGTGGAGACCCTTTTCTGACCCTTTGATGAATCTTGTGCACGTTTAGTTTAAAAAATAGTTTCTGAGTGAGTAAAACCGGGGGCCATCACGTGTTTTTGGCGCCCAAGGCAAATATCTTAGATTTTGGAAAAATTAATTAAATTTGGAAAAATATCTAATATACAGGAAAATAAAATTGACTATTATAATTTGGAGAAGGCTTTTTTACAGACAACCATTTATTACCTCATATTCAAAACATATATAATATTTCCATAATATTCTTGTAATTTTCTAAGCCAATTCTTGGAAATACCAATATATAATAAACCTTTATTGCAGCAACTCCTGAGGTCGTCAGAAGCATTACAAATTGTCATATTTCATATCAAAATAATTTTGTCTCATAATAATAATAATTTCTCTGGCTGTGAGTAAAACACTACCAGAGGTGTTTATTCACAATAAATTTTTAAAAAATTAACATTTCAGAAAATAAATTGAAGTCTTAAATCTAAAGTATTGCAGTTCTGAATTTTGTGGTTCCCACTATATAAATATGTGTCGGGATTCCACTATTTTGTCTATTTCTTTATAAGCTATTAGAACATGCAAAGAAATATTACGATAGTTTTACAAAGTTACATGTTACTAATTCATTGAATATTAAATTGATAAGTATAACAATTAATAATAATATTTTTAGACTACATGCTACTAGTTAGTAATTTAGATAAATTAGTCCAGATTATTCAGACTTTTTTGTAGGCTACAGAAAAACAATTTATGACATTAATTGTTCGCTGTGATTAATTCCATTATCCAACAACCAAATTTTTGTTTTCCTTTTAAATGTATTAACTGGAATTATTTCTTTGATGTCTATTGGCAGTTTATTGAAAATTCTTGGTCCTAAATATGTGACTGATCTCTGAGCAAATGATGTTGTCATCCTAGGAATTGAAAAGTCTATGTTTCTTCTGCGAGTACCATGTGGGTGGTCCAAGTTGGCGAAGAATTGTGGGTTTTTCTTGATGAATGTAAGAACTCTGAGTAAGTAGATTTGTCTGATGCTTAGGATGCCATGCTCTGAGTATAAAAGTACTGATGGATAAAGAGGGTGCTTGAATCCTATTATCCTCAAAATGAGCTTTTGAACCTTGAAAAGCGGATTGATGTGACAAAAATTTTTTGCTCCCCAGGCCAATATGCCATACCTTATTATGGACTCAAACAATGCATAGTATACACATCTCAACATTTCTATTGTTAATAACTGTTTTAATTGGATAAATTTATAGATTAATTTTCTGAGTTTTGCTACCTGATGTAAGATGTGTTTATCCCAACGAAGTAAGTCATCTATTATAACTCCTAAATATTTTAAATTATCTGTGCGTTCAATTGAAGGACAATTACAGTTTATACTATTCATTTCACAATGGTGAAGTTTGATTGTGTTTCTATAAGTTTTTTTGGAATCTGTCAGTGAAAACACTATAAATTTTGTTTTTGAAGCATTGAGAGTCAGAATGTTGTTGTGGAGCCAAGATGTAATTTTTTTCATTCCCAATTCTGCTGCATTGAAGACATCATCCCAGTTGGTGCCATGGAATATTATAGCCGTATCATCTGCAAACGCAATAACCTTGCCATTGACATCCATTGAGCATAAATCATTGGCAAAGATGAGATACAAAATGGGTCCAAGTACTGTTCCTTATGGTACTCCGAAATTTATTGGTAGGCCATCTTCTGAACTCAATTTTTTCCCTATCCTCACTCTCTGTATACGATTTTCCAGGTAGGACTTGAACCACTCCAACACTACACCCCTCACACCAATAGCCTGAAGTTTTTTTAGAAGAATGCCATGTGATACCGTATCAAATGCCTTTGCCAGATCTAAAAATACTGCAAGACATTTCCTTCCATTGTCCAAACCATCAATTACAGACCTTGTCAACTCGAAAATAGCATCATCTGTACTCCTGTTCTGCCGGAAGCCAAACTGATTAGGCGACAAAAGATTTTTACTTTCTAGGTAACTTACTAAACGTTTACTGACTAATTTTTCGAGTATCTTGGATATATTACTGACTAATGCTATAGGCCTGTAGTTATTAAGATCAACTTTATCGCCTCCTTTATGTAAAGGTCTTATACAAATCTCTTTCATTAAATTGGGAAAGATGCCATTTGAAAGACTCTTATTGAATATGTCAGCCAGTGGTTTTGCAATATAATCTTTTACTGCTTTTACTTCATACAACATTGCTAGAACGTTAAAACAGATAAAAATACAAAATCACATTCAAAATTAGCCTACCTATCTATTGCGGTGTGTCATTTAAAGCTGTCTATAAATTGTCTACAAAGTCTCAAAGTTTCATAAAAATCCTCAAACCTATATAATAAATAATAATAGATTATTCATTAAAAAAAATTTCAGTCTATGCTTAAAAATTGGATATGGCAGATTATGACCCACTATTCGATTATGGTGGGGGGGGGGGGGTTACTATTCCTTACTTGAAAACCCCCAACATTTAATGTGGACCATGCAACATTAAAAATATTTTTCCTACAACTGCTTGTAAAATAGTTCTTTACGTACTGAAAAATAATTGTAAAATGCCTCTTTACTGCTTCGCAAGCGGTAAAGTACTTTATGCTCGCCAGCTGTTTTCTTTACGCTTCTATTTTGATTTTGATGCCTTCTCATTGGTGGATCACGGAATCCATGAAATTCACATAACCTCAACAATGGCGAACGCTAACCAAATCCGCGCATGGTCTGTGATGTTACAAACTACAAGCTTTTATTGTGTTGGAATCCAGAACTGCAGTTTTAGGAGAAATATTGTATGCTTCTTTATCGTGAAGCTTCTTTATCGCTCTCGCAATAGTTTCTCGCCAATGTTTTGGCTCGAGTGATAAAGTCGCGCTTCACGCTCTTAATAAAAAACAACTATTCGCTCATTAGTCAGTTAAAATTAGCTGACTATATAGCCAATTTTTTGTTAACCGATTTATTTTGAAAATTTATTATTTTTGCCTATTAAATTTAATTGTGTTGTAAGTATAAGTATAACGTTGTAAGTATAAGTATTACAGTTCCACGACAGTTTTTATTGAAAGTATCTTTGTTATCTATCAAAAAAGTATTATAATATAATTCCATTCACAATGTAAGCTCTCCAATAATATAATCATATTTTATGATTAAGATGCAGTATATGGAACAATCGCAAGAATTTCCTATGAAGAAAAATTTGTTTCCTTTGTTTGACACAAGAGCCCACTCAAATTTTGTTCACTCTTTTGATGGACAAAAATTGGTACAAAGCTGGAAGTTTTTTTAATCCACTCTAGGTATTCTAAGTTTGCAAAAGTTGAAATTGAAGAATACGGAATTCTACTTCGATTGATGTATATCAATATATCCGTTCAATTGTTCATTCACAATCAATTTTCAAAAATCAGGTATTCCTGGGCGCTCTATGTAAGGGTGACCGATTGGATTGGCCAGCAAAAAAGACTTGGTTCTCTGCTGTAAAAATCATTTCCCGTCTGTTCGGAACCCACCTAAAACTGTAGGTCCAACTCATCAATCACCATCATCCAATTCATTACCCACTCACAGGTATCAGACCTATGTGGGCTTCATCCTAATTATTAAATTTTTATTTTTATTATTGAATAATTATTCATTGCCTAATTTTTGTGTTAAATAATAGGGTATAACACAATTATAATATTGAGTATAATAATATACTCAATTGTAATATTTATACATATTTTTTTAGTATTTCATCTCATAATTTGTAGTAAATTTCTGTTTGTAGAGCAACTTCTTCAATTACAGTTCTACTACAGTTTTCATTGGAAGCCTCTTTATATATTATCTATCATAGAAGTCCTACAATATAATCCCATTCACTATGTAAATTATCCAATAAACTATAATGTAATCAAAAGAGTAAGGTACAATATATGGAACAATCGCAAAAAGAATAATTCGTTTCCTTCCTTCCAAAACAATTTGGCATATGTTTATTTGAGAGAAAAAGAATGAGGGAGAAAGAGAGTGAGAGAGCGGAAAGGAATGTGATAGTGCTACTGGAGACATGTCATTCAAAGCAATTATTTTCGATCGCATAATAATTATTCAAGACTGTAAACAAGATGCACCCGGCAGACAGAGCGAGTGCTGGTGTTGCGCGTGAGGGAGCATTGATAAGGGCGAGTAACGAACGAATATGGTTCAAACCGGCAACATAGCAAGTCCTTGCATATGTGTGAGTGAACGTGCTTGCACATTTGCATGAGGAAGTTGACTCTGTAAAACTGAAGAGAATCCAAGAAAACTTTGGGGCAACTTAGCTACCCAACGATTTAATTTGGATTTACAATAATCTCTCTATTACTAGAAGGGATATCAGAGATTTCAATGACATATTTTGTATTTCAATCGGAAATCTAGTTTTTCTGTAATTAAGGTTTCAAAAAAATGATTTTTTTTTTAAATGAAAATTTTGAAAAATTAAATACCTCATTACAAAAACAATACTTTGTTCCATTGATCCTGAAAATTACACTTTTCTATTCACAACCGTTCATGATACTGGTTGCCCCCAAAAATTAACTTTAAGTGCTCATATCTCAGAAAATAATTGATGAAATCTTTTTTATTTATTGCAAAAGACTACATTTCAGTAGCCTAATAATCTCCAGTCGAAGAGACTTTGAAAAAAAAATATGACCAAAACCCTATTGCACAGCCTTAAGGACAAGGCCCACTCTACATCGAGGGTCCTATCGCTACGTCACTGGTATGCGGTGAAAATATTCTGCTTATTATTTAAAAAAACACAATTGTTTAGCTATTTGTACAAGTAAAACTTGTTGATAAAGTTCAACTTAATCATGGGAGAAATCGTTCTACACATCACATTGTGCTACAAGTAACCTAAATATATCAAACGCATGCATTTGCTCTTTATTGTCTTTGTTCGATTAATAAAGCCTTCTGATCGGTGGGGCATATGAAATTTTCAAAGTCAACTTCCATTTTCGCTTTGCAGTAATATTTTCTCTGTATCGTTATTATCACTTTCAATTGTCAGATATCAATAACATGCCTAAATTGCTTTGTGTCCAAACGTGGTCATAAGACTGAAATATGTGGAGCTTTTTTTTCGTAGGAGCGGAACGCTCGAAATATGTTACTGTAGTTATTTATGAGTGAGATGGTTGGTTTCGAAATTATTGACATGCGACACTTGCACAAGGGCCGTGCTAAGTACTCTTCAGAGCATTTGACACTCTTACGAACCTTTTCCGTTAAAAGCCTTTCCACGAAACTAGAGAGATTCATGGCAAACAGGGGATTCATGAGATTAAAGGGTAACAGGCTTTCATTAGTAGTATTTTTATCTTTGCCAACCCACACCACATTTTTAGTTTGATGGGAGTCCAAAACTTTCTGACGTTTGGTAGAGCTAAAACTTTGTATGAAAACAGTTAGCATTGCAAAAATGTTGGCAAAAAGTGAAGGATCTAAGTAAAAGTAAAGGATAACTAACTTGACACAGGCCATTTAATTTAATATACAATTCTGTTTTACTGGCCCCAAAACCAATCTATCTTTGAGATGATTAGTTTTATTCACTCAAGTGAAATAAACTTACTCATCTCGTTTATGATTAAAATTACCTATAGCATACCTATGTGTATGACCATGTTATGACATTTTTAAATATGCCTGTATACTATCATTTCCGCAAAAATATTACAGATATATCAATCGATTACTAAATCAATATATCGATCAATCATCAATCGATCACTAGTCAACATGGAAACCATCGCAGATAGAAATGCATTTGGAAAGAAAATCAATTACTTGACCACCGGTTGCGCAAACGTCCTATCATTATCGTGGATTATTCGTTCCATTTTCAAACCAAGCTACCACTTGAAAGCACATGCATTCATGCCACACGTAGGCCTATGATCTATATATCTTAAATGGTGGAGCTCATACCTAGTATAAAATTTATAAAAGAGGTGCCATCATTCACGCGTATGCGTGTTGCACAGGCTTCCCAAAATGTAACATCGGTTGCAGAATTGTAACCTCACCGGATTACCCATTTTTTCAAGTTTTTTATTATTATTATTTTGTATGGAAATATTATAATTCAGTCTGAACACTGAATATTTACTGATGCTAACATTTGACATTTGATTTGCGATTTGAATTTGTTCATGTGGAGTGTAAATGCTTCTGATCTTTAAATATGAAATTCTCGGTTGATTTCAAAATTATAATCAAGCCGCCATCTTTGTTAATGTTCTTTGTTCAAAACATAATAGAACATTTCTATTCCTAATAATGGCTCACTTTTATACTGAATGATGTGATGGGTAGAGTAGTCTGGTATAGGAGTGGAACAGATAATGAATAATAAATTATGATAGGACATTATTTGTGCAACCGTAGGTTAGAGTTTCAGGAGATGACCATGGAGAGGAGGTGGAGGAAAATGGACTCAAGAGAATAAATAGCAACATTTAATAAAAATGAAAGCTGCGTGGGCTAGAAAGTTGATACATGCGTTGTGTTCGTTAATGGACTATCAATTTTATTTACAAAATCAAATAATAATACATTGGAGGTAAATTGAACAAAGGTCTGCTAAACCCAAACGTTCTACAGCTGGTGTCCATACAAACTTGTCATTGCAATAAAAAACTTTTCCTAAAATTAAATACAAAAAAAGGAATAATTAAGTAGGATGAATGAGAATTAGAAACATAGAACGGAAGAATAGAACGTGGAAAAGGTGGGAGAGAACATAAAAATGTACTGATATACCGAAGCAGTTGAAACCGACTACATCTCTGCAAGACTACAATGGAGATAGAATAGAGGCTAAAGAATAAGTGATTACACTTGAGTTTGCTTCATTCAAAACATGATCTACGCAAACGTTTATAGTCACACAACATAATGTGTCTCTAAAACGATCCCAATTTCAGAGAACCTACTGTACCTGTATCATCTCATCATATTCTATCCATCTATAATGAACGATACAGTATAATTATTATTGTATTGCATAATAATATTAAATATTGCTGACCTAGTTCTTAACATTACTCGCAGTATTTTCATATAATACCATCATACATTGTTATCATCACAACACATTGTGACATGTGACACAAGTCAGATTGTAACAATTATTATTAAAATGATGAAATTATACATTCACATTGATCACAAAATAGATCAATACATCATTGTTTCATTCCATTTATCCGCCCAGAGTGATGTCACAATAGTGGTATTGACACAGTTATTGTAAATTATATTCTTACAATTGTAGAGAATATTCCACAGCACATTGATGTAATGCAATTGGTGTAACATAGCTGCAATTCATTTTAATGGATGTGGATGGTTGATGATTCACGACGTTGTCAGGTGTGGGATAACGGCTCAATATCCATCGTCGTCAACTCCTCACTCATTGCGCGCCACGGGAATTTATGCCGGGGTTGATGCTATTGCGAGTGGTGGAGTACGAGTTATGGCAGCTATGGTATGCAAACAGTATATCATTAGCGATACAATATTGCGACATACATGGAACGCAATTAAGCAACGATATTCATTCACCAATTCACTATTCAGAACTGACACGATCTGGGTCTACATGATAGTGATCCACCCAAATGAGTGCTTATGCGATATTCTACTTGAAAAGAAATTCTTAAATCCCTTTGATGATTTCAAACATATAAAAGAATCATCATCCTCAACCTGATAAAACACAAATGAACATAATATACACAAACATTATTTATTCTCATGCTTCTAGGAACAAATAACCAAAAGTTTCATATTTTGGATCTAGAAAGTGCGTTTTCGCAAAAAAAAAATGTAGAATAATTCTGATTCGAGAGTTGATATGATATTAATTGTATTAATTGATAAGACTGATGTTGTTCAAACCACTTTATTGTTAATAAAACACGAGAGACTACAGTTTCGACAGTAACATTATTTTAAATTTCAATAAACTGAGTTATTGAGTCAATAAAATTTGTTTACTAGTTTGCTAGTTTCTCTTGTTTTAATAGTTGAAGTGGGTTGGACAACATCAGGTTATGGATAACTACTATCACCATCATCAAAACCAAGAAAATTTTGATATTACTCAACGAGAATTGTTGAATTGCTTTCTAAGCCGTATATCTTCATAAATTTTGTTCAATCTTGTCTTACTATCTTTATAACTTTGGTGTCTCATGCAGAAATACCGTAGTGACCTTATCACAATGAGAAGGCGGGAGATATTAAACTTTAATCGTTCCATCTCTCAATCCTCTGAGTCTATGTGATGCCTAGTGAGTAGACACGCTTCGTTTCGGCTCCGTGTTCAACTAACATTTTCGCAGGGTTTTCTCGTTCAAATCAACTTCAATTTTATATCCAAGTGTTCAGTTTTTTGTGCTGTTTTCAAATATATAAAAGTTTATCATAATCGTTAGCGGGTTTTTTTTATAATCGTGTAAATAGTAAATTTCTAGTACCTCACAGTTTCACCGTTACACAGCCCTACCCAATTTGCTACCTGTCGCACAAGTTTTGAGTACAATGGGTAGAGGAAGCGCTCGTTCCAAGCAGCAACAACAGTCGATGGAGAATTCTATTTTCGTCGACCAGCCGACCAGCCCGAGTAGTATCAAAAATAGCCTAGCCGAAGAAATTTTATCCAAAATGAAGGGCCAGGTGGAAGTTGCTGTAGCGAATGCTTTGAAAAACGTCATGCAGGAGCTACAGGAATTGAGACAAGAGAATGAGTTTCTGAAAACGAAGCTCATCGACCTTGAGAAAAAGATGGAGCTCAAGGTCGACGACCTGGAGCAATATGGCAGACGACACTGCCTACGGATTTTTGGAGTTCCTGAGAGTAAAGATGAAGACACCGACATCCTGGCCATGCGGATCTTCAAGGAAAAACTGAACGTTGACGTGCAGCTCCAGGACATCAACCGTTCTCACCGAGTCGGAAAATCTCAAACGCCAGGCCAAAAAACCAACGGACGCCCCCGCCCTATCATCATCCGGTTCTGCAGCTACAGGACCCGCCGGATGGTGTTCGACGCAAAGCGGAAGCTGAAGGGGACGAACATTACCATCAGAGAGGATCTCACAAAACATCGCCTCGCCATCCTGAATGCCGCTGCGGACCGTTTTGGGATCAGGGCGGTCTGGTCGTCTGACGGTCGCATAAAAATCGCCACCGGCAACGGAGAGAACAGGAGAGTCCACACGGTCGAAAGACTCTCGGATCTCGCAAGAATACGGTGAGTTTCTAACAAAAAAAAAAAAAAAAATGTGATAGTAGTCGATATAGATGCCCCCTTCTCAATAATTTAATTCTTAGGCCCAACTGTTCGCAATCAGTTAACAATCCAATTTCAATTAAATCTGAATCTCTCTTTTTAAATTACTCACTCTTCTTAATTAGAATATAAATAAATTATTTATGATGTTGAAGATCCATCTTGTTTCCACTAGTATATAATGAAGACTTGAAGGACGCTTTTGGATGGGGGTTGTGACACGCATTATAGCGTGGCGGCCGTTTCGCTCTGTTGTGGAGGGCGTCGTCGGGAGGCCCACAGTACACTGTGTGTCGTGTGGCGGCGGTGCTCTTTGCGGCGGAGTGGGGCGGCTCTCGCGCCGTGGCGTGGGTCGCAGTTTCTGCTCGGAGTTTTTTTTTTTTTTTTTCTTTTTTTTTTTTTTTTTTTTTTTTTTTTTTTTTTTTTTTTTTTAAGGGTTTTATTGTAATTATTTAATAAAAAAAGCCCCGCTTACTCACCACAAAAAATCATTATAATTTGCATAATCTACTGAAGTTGATAGCTTTATCTAAAATATATCCACTCTGCGGCCTTATTGCTAAATCTCTGACCAATTAAAAATGGAAACTAAATGGCTTCCAATTTCATGAATACATGTTTATAAGTCAACTAGAAATTATAAATCTATACATGATAGGTGGGATATAACCCAATACTGACTGATTGATCATTGCAATTCATTACGCATTATAATTAATACTTTTCGTTTATTTACCTCATCTGATGTTTCTTCTTCAACCGTTTTATTATTTTTAATGCTCTCAATTTTTCACACTGTATCAATATGCAAAGATTATCTGACTTATATCTGAGATATTTATATATATCTCACCTTGGTCACATTGTGCTATAAAATGCCTGTTTAACTCTGCAGGGCGAGTGATTGCAGCTTGTATTCTCCACATCTCGCATAATTTAGGAGAGAAAAAAGACAACAGTAGTTAGTAACTCATTCAAATTAGATTGATTCTAAAAAATGTATGTATATATATATATAATATGCCGTAATTTGTGGTAATTAGGAACAACTCACTCGCACTCACTGTGATACAATGTCATGCTCTTACAATCACTCTCCCCTTATGGGCTCTCTCTCTCACACTCTCTCTCGCGATATTATCCTACCATCACTCCTGTAACTCTTCTCTCTTCATTTAATCGGTACAACTTTCTCTTTTTTTGTCGATGCCAAGTAATTCCTTCCAAGCTTCCTTATCTCCCATTCCTTACCAGCCATTACATACGATACCAAAATACATCCCTGTCAAAACTATTTTCCGTGCTATCTCTGCCACCCTTCCTCGCACTCATTTTCGTCACACTTCACCATCCGTCCTAATCATTCCTTATTCTCGCCATGAGTCTTCAACCTTTTTTTTTTTTTTTTTTTTCTTCTCTCTTTCACGCCATCTATTTCGTCTGCCTTACCATTTATCTACTTGAACCTAATATAATCTGTAGGCTACTTGAATCTTTGCGGTCTGTTTCTGCTGGCTCTTTTCTTTATTGTTGCAGTTTAATGGCAACACTCCCAACAATCTGGAGCACTACATCTCCCTCGATGAAACGATTCGTACACTGCTTATACCTAGGGCTGCATCTATTTTATCCGGCTGCTACTGGGCATCTTATTCTCGGCTACCCTTGTTCCTCACTTTTAAAACTGAACACTAAATGATTTCAACTGAAGAACTTTCTTGCTTGGAGCTGATTCGACTACTACGCTACCATCATGCGGACAAACCATTTTAATTCTAATTTTCTTAGGTTAAGTTATTCTAGGTTTAATTTGGTGTTAGTGATCATGCTTTGCTTCTGGGTTGGGTTGATGCAGGTCGGCAGTCCTCTAGATGTCGCTTCCTAACACACCAGCTCGCTCGGCCTCAATCTCTTCCACTCCTAACAGTTCAATCGGTACTGGGCTTATATTATCAAATGATCTTCTGCCTTATGATAAAAATTATTTTAGGGCTTGTCACTTGAACGTACAATCACTACGATGTCACATTGACGAACTTAGAGCAATCTTCCGGTTCAACAACTTTGATGTAATAGGAATTTCTGAATCTTTTCTAAAACCAAGTATTTCATCATCTCAAGTAGCTATAACAGGATATAATATTTTCCGTAACGATAGGTTGAATAGAGCGTGTGGAGGTGTTGCAGTGTATGTTAAAGACGGCATCAAGGCAAAAATACTTACTGTGTCCGAATCCTTACCAGGTGAAGCTAGGCCAGAATATATGTTATTGGAGTTAACTTTGTCTAGGTCTGATAAATTGTTACTTGGTGTCTGTTATCGGCCTCCAAAGATTGGTTACTTTACTGACTTTGAAAATGCTCTGCTGTCTTTCATGCCTAATTACAGTCGTATCCTACTAATGGGAGATATGAATACGGACCTCAACATGGCCCATCATAACTTTGACTACACCCAACTCACAACTATTTTTGAATGTCTCAATCTGACCATACTGCCACTAAATCCCACTCACCATACTAACGTATCTGACACTTTTATTGACTTATTAATTGTTAGCGACCCTGATGAGGTGATTCACAAGAGCCAAATCTCAGTTCCAGCTATTTCTGGTCACGATCTGATTTACTGTGTACTCTCCTATAAAGCTCCTAAGCCTGTACCAAAATTTATAACTTTCAGAGATTTCAAACATATGGACGAAGAAGCATTTATGACTGATGTAGCTCAAACACCATGGAACGAAATATTAACTCTGTTGTCAGTTGATGAAATGGCAACTACTCTAGAAAACAAGATCTTGAATCTATATGATAAGCACGCACCAACTGTGACTAAACGAATTAATAGTAAACGACCTGTTAAATGGATAACTGGAGAAATATTGCAGCTCATGGCACAAAGGGACTCAGCTCATAGGAAAGCTAAAAGAACAGGTGACATTGAAAACTGGACCACTTACAGACGCTTACGTAACAAAGTAAAACAAGAACTTCGCAACTCTAAGATTAAGTACATGAACTCTTTTATAACTGAAAACCGACTTAATTCATCATCGTTATGGCGTGGTATAAAACAGTTTGGAATTGGAAAACAAAAATCACATACCCAAATCGACCTTTCACTTGATGATATTAATGAACATTTTGTATCCCAATCTTCTCAACGTGATGAGACAGTCATTGAAAATCATCTAGAAAGCCTAATTGATCAAGTTTCCAACACTCCTATTCCAATGGCCTCCCAGTTTCAATTTCGTCCAATTACTGAGCTTGAGGCTCTTCAAGCTATCCAGCATATCCACAGCAATGCGATGGGAGCAGATAAAATTCCTATTAAATTTATCAAGAGAATTCTCTTTGCAATCCTTCCTGTAATAACTCACATCTTTAACGCTTCCCTTCAAAGTGGTCTCTTTCCTAAAAATTGGAAATATGCTCATGTTCGCCCACTTAACAAAGTTTCAAGTCCTACTAAAGTTGAAGACTTCAGGCCTATAAGTATTTTGCCAGCAATTTCCAAAGCACTTGAAAGACTCGTTCATTCACAAATAGTGGAATTCCTTGAAAAAAACAACAAACTTCATAACTTCCAGTCTGGTTTTAGAAAATTCCATTCCACTGAAACAGCTCTACTGCGTGTTACTGAAGATATCAGGTTGTCTATGGATCACAGAAAGTGTACCATACTGTGTCTGTTCGATTTCTCCAAGGCTTTTGACACTGTTGACCACCGGATCCTTCTCAACAAATTACTCCTCCTTGGTTTCAGTCATAAAGCTATAAAATGGTTTCATTCTTATCTTGCAGGCAGAAAGCAGTGTGTTACTGATGGTGCATTGCAATCAGAGTGGAAAAATGTAATTCATGGTGTCCCCCAAGGCTCAATTCTTGGCCCCCTTCTATTCACACTGTATGCAAATGATCTTTCTTCCATAATCAGGTTTTCCAAATTTCACACCTATGCTGATGATCTTCAAATTTATTCTAGTTGCTCTGTTAGAGATCTTCAACAAACCATCCATTATATGAATGAAGAAATAGTGAAAATCACTGAATGGACTAAAATGAATGGCCTCAAACTCAATCCACTTAAAACTCAACCTATAATAATTGGCTGCTCACGTTTAATCAATGGCATAGACTTCCAATCAATTCCAAAAATCACTGTTGATGGGACTAGTATTTCATATTGCAAATCAGTAAAAAACTTAGGAATCATAATGAATACTACTCTTGACTGGACTGAACATGTTGTAGGCACCTGCAAAAGAGTTTTCTCTGCCATGCACTCTTTGAAGAAAATGCAAGACATCCTTCCCAGGCATATACGACTACTACTTGTCAAAACTCTCATTTTCCCATACTTTATGTACTGCAATTCAGTTATTAACGATATGACAGTAACACTTAATGAAAGGTTGCAGCGTAGTCAGAACTACTGCATGCGTTTTGTTTACTCCTTACAACGTCATGAGCATATAACCCAATCCTACATTCATAGTAACACCTTAAAATTACCTGATCAGAGGCTTATCAGAATACTTAAACTTCTAAAGAGCATTCTCAACAGTGGGACTCCTAAATATTTTAAAAATGATTTCAAGTTTGTGTCTGAAGGTAGGAGAAACAGCGTTTCCCACACCAGAAATGGTGACAGAACTCTTAGGATACCAAATCACCGGACGACACTTTATACTAAGTCTTTCGTTGTCAGCGCTTGTCGTGCTTGGAATCTACTCCCACTTTCAATTAGGAATCAGGAGAGCCGAGCGGGCTTCTCCCTGTCTCTGAGGAGACATCGATTGGAGAAAATGGCAGCGTCTGTCCGGCCTTGAGGCAACTGCATGATCAATGATACTATAATCCTTTAAGCTAGGTTAGGTTATTATCTATTATCTAAATTATTTATCTATTCATCTTTAGGTACTTCTTTTTTGAATCCACAAATTATTTTTAATATGCTTTTATTTTTTGTTTTGATGTATACATGTTAAATTTTTAAATTTTAATTTATCTCATTTGAATTGATTATACCAACTTAGATAATTCATTTTAGACAATTTGATTCACATCAATGTAAACTAGTATGACATGTTCAGGTAAAAGGTTAAGTGTAAGAATGGCCTCAATGGCCAAGACTTCGCCTCTTTGTGTAATTCATCTCTCAGATCCAAGCTCTATCTTTATTATGTTTTTTTTTCAAACAATCACATCCATAATTTCTGTTGTATTATACCTTAAAATATATACTTGTTGTATTTTTAATCCTTTCTACTAAAACTATTCAACCATTATGTTTACTTTTTAATAACAACTGTACTTCACTTCAACTAGGGGATCTGAGAGTTGCTAATATTAATAATACTTTTATCATTCATATACATTGTAAATTTGCACAAATAAAGTCATCTGAATCTGAATCTGAATCTGAATCCTCTCTCAAACAAGCTTAAAAATGGAAAGAAAATATAAATAATTGAACAATCAGTAGGACTAAATAGTTATTCAATAGAGAACTGAAAAAGCTTGAAGCTTCTTGGTTCAAAGAAATTGTCTGAAGCAGAGTAGCTACAGGCGTCTAGGCTCACATCATTATTGAAGAATAAGAGTGGATAAAATCGGGATGATCAGAACTATAATTATTGACTAGACTTATCCAACCAGATAATAAAAAATAAGGCAACTATTCCAAATAAATACAGAGATTAAACTTTTTTAACAGCTGGAATAGGTGGCCATTGATTTCCAAGCATTGAACTAATTGAATACATAAATTATAAATAATATTTACTTGTAGAATAGCAAGAGCAGAAATGCAGAAACGGGATACCCTGGTGAGAGATCTGCTAACCTTTTCCTGTAACAATTAATTATTGACTGAAAAATCAGGTTATCCATTTTTAGGCGATATCCTGGAGGGCGCTGGAGGGTAGCCAGCACCCCATTCAGAACCCCTCCATTGACTTTGCCTACAAATGATAGTCTCTACTAAAGTTTTCATCAAGTATGTTTGCAACTATGTTGGAAATACAATAAACTGAATGCAATTCACACCATCTTCAAGTGAAATGAAATTCTATCATTATCGAGTGCTATAAATAAAATAAGTTTCGCGCCCTAGTTTTCAGAGCTGAGGGAATTGGTACTGAACTAATATTTTTCCACGTGGAGATTCTTCAACTGGAGGAAGAGGGTTGTAGTTGATAGCTGAAGCTACAGAGTATCGCATGTAGAAGAGAGTCTCATCCTTTTTCTGGCGATGGGAAAGATTTGGGAGGGCGTGAGCTCCCTAGCAAGCACCATCAGCATTATTAGTAGCAGTAGTAGCAGTAGCAACAGTATCATCCGACAGTTGGATGTTGAACAGTAGTATTCATCTGGCCGTGTCGTGCAACTCACGGGGGACTGAACGTGTACGGAATAATTCGACTCCTATCAGCAGCAACGGTATGGATTATTCCAGCACAAACATTCCAGCATTATCCAAAGTATTCCAGGAATCAGACAACTTCCAAGACTCCAACTGACCGAGACTGTTCGATTCTGTATTGAATCTTGCCCTTACCTCCCTCACCAACAACCGAAACCATCATTAACTTTTGAAAATTCCCCCCTGCTAGCGAAATTGTTTTAGAAAGTCTGAACTTCTGTTAGGTTTGAATATGAAATTTTAAAGAGGCATAACAAATGCAATGTCATACAAATAAAAATTCTG
Organism: Conomelus anceps; assembly: GCA_948455865.1. NCBI lineage: Eukaryota > Metazoa > Arthropoda > Insecta > Hemiptera > Delphacidae > Conomelus > Conomelus anceps. The sequence goes on from OX418217.1 coordinate 40,063,747, forward strand.
GTGAAAATTTGGACAATAACTTAGCTAGCGTTATAAGATATGTAACGGTCAACACACCTGATTGCAACTCTGAAGGTCTCAGACTCGATTTTCATTTCTGACATTATTTTTTGAATAATCATTCACCTTATACATGCACAAGCCTCGGACTCCTCTGGGAATCATCTGCGAAAAACCTTCTACTATCACGAAGCACGATCAAATTTAGAAGCAAAGTAATCCTCCATTTACAAGAAAAAAAGAACATCGACTAAAACTATGAATCATTTGTGTTTAAGGTTAGTGAATACATCAATCTTATCTAAGAGAGTATTATTATCTTACATTGTATACATGCAATAGTTTTTCAGACGGCGTTGTAGAAGAGGGAATAAAGTAGGGTTCATTCCGAAAAGGTTAAGATAAAACTGCCGAGACAAGGTATTTGTATGGTTAAGGGGGGGGGGGATGGGGCGGAACAACGTCCCCGGCTCACAGTGATGGGGGACGATAATACATCAAACGCTTAAAGGGTTCTTTACATTCGCCATGAAGAACGAACGCCACACGTAAAGAAGTGGTGTGGGAAACGTACTTTGCAATTTCATCTTCTTATTCTTTTTTGTTCCTACTTCCTTTTCTGCCAAATGTTCGACCCACACTTCATCCCTGATAACGGCTCAACCATGGAGCGTGGCAACCCAATTTTCTATCATTTCTGCATTTACTTCAGACCCCTCTCTACACAACCAAAACCATGGAAAGAAAGGCTTGGATAAACTAGGGGCCGCGATTAAGTTACTCGTCAGAGTATGAGGATATGATTAGAAAGATGTATTTTTACTTGAATGCAGAGCAGATGCTCTATGAGTGCTCACAATCTAAGCTACTGCTTCAATTTCACTAGAGAGAAACGAAACCTTACTTTCACTTTATTAATTTAGGACTACAAAGAAATAGATATAACTATTTTTGTGTGATTATTTCATTTTAATCTTATTCTGAGCTGTTTCCTCAATTAATTTCACTTAAATAAGAGAAACTAACAAGAAATATGAATGAAAAGTAGTAAAGATGAATATTTTTGTCTAAGCTTAATCAAATATCAGCTATGAAAACAAATGGCGATAATCTCATTTGAACATAATAGTCTTTCAATGCTGACTTTCATAATGACTTCCGAAAACAAAATGAATAGTATTTTTTAAAACTATGACTATAACTGTTTATTGTTTTAATGCATTAAATACTGTGAACTGAGTTGATAAAATTGATAATACTGTAACATACTGTGAATTGAGTTGATAAGACCGTGAGCATTGGAGAAATAATTTGATGAGATAAACTTATACTTTGAATTTAAATTGTCACCTAAACCGAGGCAACTCAATCCGTTTTTAAATTCCTTCATCCATGACTTATTTTTATAAATACAAATCATTAAGAGAAATGAGACCCATAGCTGATTTGAAGAATCTTTATCAATGTTGGTTGTTATTTATTGATTAAAAGCTGACTACTGTAGTTTCATATAACTTGGCAGCAGTTAGGTTCAGATCACCGTCGTGAAGCTGGCCCCACCCAAAACGGCAGAAACTATAAGTTGTATATCATGAGATTCTTCAGAATTTCTGCTATTTAATGCCGCAAAAATAAATTTTCTGCTGTTTTCAGGAAAAAAGTTATTCAACTTTGAAAAAGTTAATTACTGGGTGGGGCCAGAATCACGCTGCCCCACGCACTTCGCAAAACTTAATAAAGCACATATCAATAGTTTCTGCTGAGTTTCTGCTATTTAATGCCATAAAAATAAAGTTTCTGCTGCTTTTAGAAAAAAAGCTATAGCCCATTCAAGTTTTGGGTTAATGAAAATTAATTGATTGTAACATTACAATAACGGACTACGTGTCAATCTTTACTGCTAAACAGTGGCTATCGAATGACACCAACAGCATAGCCGTAGCTACACCAGCAAAAAAGATGTAGCAAAAACTATTTTGCCATTTAAACCAATGTTATTTTTAACCAGCCCCACCCACTTCAAAAATTTCAATTCAATATATGTCAAGATTTTCAGTTGAATTTCTGCTACTCAATGTCATGAAAAGTAACGTTTCTGCTGCTTTCAGAAAAAAGTTATAGCCAATTAAGTTTTGGGTCAACGAAAATTAATTGGCTGTAACTCAGTTAATGACACATCAGCATAGACCGGTCATTTGAGACAATGTTACTACTAATGTACATACATGCCAGAGCAAGGCTTAATTCACATCGTTAAATCCGCAAAAAGGTATGTCATAGAGATAGTTAATTATTTTGTTATAATTGTGAAATCGAAATGATCTAAATTGTTGTGTTAGTTTGTCAATTTGATGCTGTTCTTGTCTTTCATGAATTGTTAGTAGAACTAACCCATTTGAGACCCAGCTCTCCAGAACGTAATGAAATAGTTAGGTTACCGAATATTGCTATTTTATATAATTCATAAATTCTTCCTTGCATATTTCTAAGTAACCAGTGCTGTTCAAAATTATTTTTCCAAATTTGATATTTAAATACAGCACGGTTGAATTTCCACATCTATTACACATTGCTTTGCTTTCTCAAATGATTCCATTTAAACATAAATTAATAATGTAATAGGTACTATTGTAGTTGTAGTGAATGTGAACACTATGTATATATTGTAGGGTCGCATTTTCATTAAATGAGATACGGGCACTACATTAATTATTATCACCAAGAAATAAAAAGTAATAAATTAAGAATAATTTGAATAGATTATTAATAAACCAAATCGGATAAATAAATCATAATACGAACCAAATTGACTGTAAAATAAGTATTTATTCAATCATCCATAGAAATAGTAACAACTAACCAAAACTTTATTCGATTCATTGTTTACCGTACCGTCCTTATCAGTAATCTATCAGCTGTAAATGAACCGGCTTTCCGACAAGTTTTGTCAACCAAATTATGTTCAAATTATTCTGTTTTCTAAAAACTATATTGTAAATGCTAAGGACCGCTCATTATTTTCCCCATCCATAAAATATGGATTTGTATAAATTTCTCATTGTTTTATTTGTTTAGTCCGTGACATGCAGAATTCCATAGAGGTTTCAACCCCTGTAATTGTGGATGTCACGTGACTTTTTCTATGTAAAAATTTTATTCAGGAGTTTCCAACAGTCCTTGCCATATTTGTCTAGAGGGAGTAGCCCAATAATTTGTGTGGCTAAAAATTTGCAAAATTCAGTGTAAATGTAAATTCTCAGGCAGGACCACAGAATATTTAATGTAGAGCTCCTAACGACGATTATGTCTATTTTTTAAATTATTTTAAAACTCTAACTACGACTTAAGCAAGCCCAGCTGAATCGTGAGGTACACGATGGCCACCAAATGAGGGGATAGCAATATTCCACATCGCCTTCTGTCGACCTCATGCATCAAAGTGGTGAATATAAAGTCATATAAATTAATGGAATTCCATTTGTGCGCGTATTAAAAGTGTCGTCGAATAATATCCATATTGGACGATTTCTAATTTAAATTACCACTATACAGGCACGAATCGTCATCCTCGTGGTCAAGAAACACCCTTAGTGAGGTGAAATCACGCAAACTATATTCAATTTAAAAAAAAATCTTTCTACAACATTTTAAAAATATTTCTTAAACTTAATAACCATAGATCCAATCTCCATTCATTTTTAATAAATTTCATACTAATTTCAATTCTCTGTTCCATGCTTGGAACATATTCTCTTTTTTTGTGCCAATAAATTTCTAAAGTATTATTTCTTACATTATTCTGTTTTACACCCTGTTTGACGATTGCTCTGGTCCAACTATTTTATATAACTCATTTGTGAGTCAGGGGTTCAATTGTTGAATTTACCTGTTCAAGATTGAGCAAGGGTAGAAACAGTATTCGGTCCCTAGTGGATCTGAAGGTGTATCACATAAAGTGGCGTTATCCAAATAATAGCGACCACTTCACAGGTGATACTGAATTTATTAGTTACATTTTTTTCCTACTAGCATAAGATTTAGGTACGACCGGAAATCTGCAATTGATCAGTAATATGTCCTTCCAAGGCCTATGAGAAATAATTATAAGGATTACTTGAGGGGCATTTTGCTTTTTTTGTATGGTTTGATTCGAATCGCCAAGTTTTTCGCCTTGATCAAACCTGAAGCTCTACCGCATCCGATATTTCCAAGGAGGAAATACTTATTTCAAATATTATTTTTAATTATCAAGGGCAGAGTCGAATCAAGCCCGACAATATGATGGCCATTCCACATTGTTCTAGTTTTGCAGTTTCTATCTTAAGATAATTCTTCTTAGTTAATAATAGTTCTTCCTTGGCCATGGATTGAGGCCTACTCATTGATTTCAATTGTTTGCAATGAAGAGAAAATGTGGTATTCAAAAGAAGTTGTCATTAAAAAAATATTTGCTGAGCATACTCCAGTTATCGAACATCGAAAATTCAGTGTTCCTGATAAATAATATTTGAAGGCATTTTGAATTTGGATTTAATTAACAGTTTTTATAGTCTTTACTTCAATTGGTTTTCATCCAATCCTTATTCATGAGATGAACTTATTTAATTCACTTTAAATTACCTTTGAGAATTTAAATTTTATGCAATTTATTTAAATGAATTTATGATAAATTTTATTATTTTATTTATTTGTTTTTTATTCTTGGAATATATTTAGACTGTTAGATCTGTTTTATATAGAAGAAAATGAGCGAACTAGTTGATTACAATGAGGACTCTTAAGCTATTATTATTGATTTTCAAATTCCTCTACTATGTTTATTAATTATTAGTATATTATTAATCATTAAATAGGCTATATTAGACATTATCATTTTTTCAATTATTGTTAATATCTCTAGTATGTTTTATATGTATGATTACTATTTGATATATAAAATCAAAATAGCTCATTCATGGTATGTCAGCTACTGGTGTCAAGGTAGGCATATGTCAGCTACTGGAGGTGACCAAAAATAGAGGTGTCAGCTCTTGGTATAGATATCAAGTGATTTTAAAATGAAAATTTCTTGTTGAAATTAGTACGGTATCTAAATTGTTCCCAATTTCAATCAGCCATTTAAAAGACTTGAATAAATAGATTGTAAACATTTTTTTATTAATCCGTACAATAGCTCAAATGTAAATATATAATGTTCATGAATTGACTCACTGCCGGTGTCATCTGCCGGTTTCTTCACCATAGCTTCAAATTAAATGAATAATCTTTCAATTTTTTTTTAGTTTTTCAAATTGTTTCTTACTATTTTTCTAAGCAATGGGGGGGTTATCTATTTCGAAAAAATTTAATTTCAGATTCTTGATAAATTCTGTTTAAAAAGTAAAAGAATATCGAAAGTTCAATTGATTTTGAGAATTGGTTGAAAATTGAAAATATTAGTTGAAAATATTAACTGACAGAAATAACTACAAATGGCCCGCAAAAATTCGTCAAATTTGAGCTCGTAGCTCAAATCGTTTAATGAGTCTTCATCCAGTACTCATGAGAAGAGATTCTATAGCCTATACATAACAGTTCTTGAAAAAGGTGAGCAATCATAATTTAGGCAATAGGCTATAGCGACAAAGATTTTTGTTTATAGGAACAGTTGATTGCTATTTCTGTGGAAGAATGGAATACAGGTAATAGAGCTAACATATTTCTATTGGAGGTGTGAAAACAACTGGAAAAATATTTTTTGGTTTCAGTTCAGCAATTCAAGTGAATTTCAAATTGGGATATTGAAGAGAACATTTTTGGACACTAAGAGAACATTTTCGGACACATAAGGAATGACACAATCTTAGTCTCCGAAAATATTTCAAACCCAATTATTATTTTGATACATAACAAAGCGTTACCAAAAATCGCTTTCTTAGAAAAATCAATCTGCAATTATCTGCTCTTTAGAAAATTTGCAAATTATAAAGATATGGATAATAAAGGCTGTGTAACAGAGGAAAGGTCTGTAAATAGTGCCGAAGCTGATTAACAAAATGGGGAAGTGAGAAATGATTGGACGTAGTGATGGAGACATTATGGAAAGATGAAGAATGAAAAGGATGTGGGTGAGCGAGCGAGTGAGTGAGAGAGAGAATGAATGAGAAAGACCTCCACAACAGACTGGAAATAATTATCATGCTCTGTGTTGTGTTATCAATGGCTGGCAGCATGTGACGTCAACCAGCAGTTGTAGGCCTATAAGAATAAGATGCGAGAATCAGCTGTTCTATGATGAATGAAAGTGAACATCTAAAAAAATTCAGTTGGTTTCAGAAACAATTGGTTTCATACAGTAGCCATGGCTTAATAGTAAAGATTGACACTTAGCCCGTTATTGTAACGTGTATATTAACCGAGTTACAGCGAAATAAGTTTCATTAACCCAAAAATCAAATTGGCTATAACTTTTTTTCTGAAAGCAGCAGAAATTTTATTTTTGTGGCATTTAATAGCAGAAAATCAGCAGAAATTATTGATATGTGTTTCATTTAGTTTTGCGAAGTGGGTGGGGCCGCGTGATGCTGGCCCCACCCAGTAATTAATTTTTTTAAAGTTGAATAACTTTTTTCCTGAAAACAGCAGAAATTTATTTTTGCGGCATTAAATAGCAGAAACTCTGAAGTATCTCATGATATACAACTTATAGTTTCTGCCGTTTTGGGTGGGGCCAGCTTCACGAAGGTGTTCAGATCTAGCAAGTCCTCCCATCTTCTACATGGTGCCAAGTTATATGACTACTACAGTACATATTATGTTGGCCAAAATTCCCGCTCTGTTTTCACCATTATCCAATTTACGCCCAAGCTGAGCATCGTGCGAGTAATACAAGTGCAAAAGGAATCTATTAAAATTATTAATTTCCTTCACATCTGAAATTCTGCTCCAATACCATGTGTATATTATAATTTATTGAAATTTCGAGATTTTTGAATATTTTATTGTTGGATCAAATGTTCTCTCACAATTACCATCTTCTTCGTCGACCAAGCTAACACCCTGGTTTTACAGAATCTGAATGATTTCAGGGACATGTTGTACAAGAATTTGCAAGATATTTGCTTATTTATTTATTCATTTAACTAACATTTAACTAACAATTTATTCTTACCAGTACTTGCCTAGTACTAGTAGCTGCAAAATCACATTCAAGTTTCATTTGTACATTGTAACGGCCATTATTTCTAAATAGCTGTGAAACAGGCCACAGAGTAGAATAGAATTTTACGAACTTTTCCTTGAAATACTCTCACAAAGATAGGATCATTTATTCTGAATTTAATATTTCCCATTTGGTGTAGCACTCACTTCTTGTGATTCTAAGAGGATGAAATAGAATTTATTGGCATTTGCCTCTGATCTGATAATTATGTGGATATCATTAGAAAAAATGGAATAATATTTAGCGCTAGTCCAGAGGAATAAAGGGAATTAAAGCATTTCCTCAGAGGATATCCCATCTAAAATATCCCCTCCACGAAAACTCTCTGGATTCGCCGCTGATAATATTTGATATGGTAAAAGTATCAATTTCTATAATAATTATGAAATTATGAAGTGTCATTCGGAAAAGCAAATCATGTCAACTATGTAATTATATGTTTGTTCAATATTCGTTTAAAAAAAAGTAACTGCAGAACGCATTCAGCTGCAGATCATAAACCTCATTCGGGGGAACCACTCTCGACTGTATACTTATCGATTGATGAGTAGCGGTCACATTTTTAATTCGATAAATTAGCTGATAATGCAATATAATTTGGTGAGCAGAATGGACACTCCTACAGCTGGTTGTTGAATGCAAACCCAGCCTTCCTGCCCGAATAACTCTTTGTTGTACATGGACTTAGTGGGACATTAATTTACAACTGGGAATGAAAAAAGGCGTCGAGAGAGAAGTCCCTTCATTGATATCCTCCGCAAATTAAAGCCGGCTCTTTAGGCATGAAAAAACGCTTTGTTAATTACTATGCTACAGCGCCAACACTATTTCTCACTTTGAGTTATTCTCATTTTCTTCGAAAGAAAGGAGAAGAAGTAAGAGGAAGAGTTGGTGGTGGAGGAGAAGGTGGCGAATAGGCAGCCTTTTTCGAAAAACGACTGCAATACCGAATAAAAGGAGGATTTATTTAATTTTTTTAATGGGCTGCTCTGTTATTCTAAAGTGATACAGTTTCTGTTTTGTTCTGTGCAGATATTAAGCCAATATCTGTTTCTAATTGATGGACAATTCTCAACTGTTCTATTTATTTTGTACATTCTGCTCTTCTTTCATAGATGAAAATCATATAGAATGTTATAATATTGATGTCGTATGCTCATATTTCATGCATGTGTAAATTTTTGAATTGTTGTTTAGAATTTCCGTTTTTTGAAATGGGTATTACAATTATCTATGTTGTTTATTCTGTGTTTACGATAAGGCCAAAAGTCCCAAAACTTTGAGGTAGCATTATCAAGCTTACAATACTACCATAACTACCTTTCCTGTTCTTCTTCTGCCATCTCAGCGAAGGCGTTACAGCCACAGCCTCCCTCCTCTAAATTGCTCTGTTCTCAGTCTATCTCTTCATATTCTTTATGAAACTTTCTCTTTTTTCATAATAATATTCTTAATAATCCAATATACCATATAAAACCTTCTTTTAATCGTCCTTCTTTTTTCTTATTTTTTAGCATCTACTATTATTTTTGCTCTTCCCACTTTGACAATACAGTGAGTAATTGAACTGGGACCCTGGGTGTAATGAGATAAGGGGGGGGGGGGCACACGAAAAAGGAGATGAACGCGGCTAGTCGGCGACGTAGAGGATTGCGAAGGTGGGATGCTGGAGGCAACAGGAAAGCAATTTCATTAACGGAGCAGCGAACTGGCCGGATAAGAAATGGAGCAAACTATTGAATGCGATAAGAGGAGGGATGGCGTGAACTAGGGCAAGGTGCGAAGGAGAATAAGAAGTAAAAAAGGAGAAAATGAAGAAGTAAAAGAAGAGGACGAACGTAAGGCTTCCTCTTCATCACGCTCGCTACGTATAGGGGAGTGGCAGTTTCAGTCACATCTTTGTGAACATGATCACGTGTGCGTCAGAGCATCAGAGGTGTACAGTAGAACAGAGCATCCATAGTATTAATCAGCAATTCCATGTGCCAAAAAAGTAAGAAGTCTTCAAGATCGTGAGTCTTCAAAAGTGAGAAGTCTTCACCTGCCAATGAATGCCAATGAAATCAGGTCGCAGTTCTATGTTCTACATCTAGGAATACAAGACTTAACAGAAATGAACATAAAAAATAGTGATCATAAAAATAAAATACTTCATGTTTCAGTCGTTTGTTAAATATAAATGAATCATAATTAATGATGACGTCTGAATAAGTATTGCCAGCCTTTTATAGAGGATTGAACAATAACTACAATTCAAATATAATTCTTCTCTAAAGGCCCGTTCCAAAATGCTGAAGCTAGACGAGAAATTGATTGAGAGCTTCCAAATATCAGCGCTAATCCAATAGCGACCTTATTAACTAAAACCTCAGAGCAGTTTGGATGCTAAACATGACAACACTTTGAATGTAATGGGTCTTATGAATTTCAGCTGCTATCAATCAAAAACTACTCTTGTAAATTTTAAAACGAGAAGAAATGTTGCAGCTTGTGGTTTTCGTTGATTTTGCTCAAAATCAACTTTTTTTAGAATATTCGTCGCTTTCAACCTAACCGTTATTCTCAAACTATCATGAACAAACACAAATCACAATTATAGTGAAAGTAATAAAATATTAAAGATCATTAAATCAACTAAGGTCTACAAGAGGAAGAAATAGGCATGACACTCTACTAAATAAAAGACGCAAAAATATCAAATACACGGATAACCTAACCTTCCGGTCTCAGGTTTCCTGAAAAATGTCTTATATTTTCACCTATGCAAAGCCTCTGCCTTCCAAATATTCACTGGATTAAGCGGATCCAATATGATCGGCTATATGCGGTTCCCTTTACCCAGGAGTTGAGAAATCGGCTCTAGAAAGAAGGATCCATAAACTGGCCAACGGTATGAGGATGTGTGGGCACGTGAAAGGCCAACTCATTAAAGATCCATATATCTCCTAGATGGAAACAATCTTCCCACTCACTTTAATATGGCTGAACAGTCTTTGATAAAATTTCCCGGAAGCAGAACATGTCCACATTCGGCCAGGTATTGAGTCAGACAAAAGAACCAAAACGAGAATCATTAAAAATAGGAAGAATAAATCTCCTATCATGAATATTGGCAAATGGAAGTCAGAACCATAAATAAGAAGAGTAAAATGGAAATTCTAAAAAAATAAATGCAAAGATACATTATAGACATTCTTGATAAATGTGAAGTACGATGGATAGGGCAAGAAGCGCTGATCTAGGATGACTTCAAGATAATATACAATGGAGGAGAGAAGAGGTAGAACGGAGTTGGCTTCATTTTTAATAGAGGACTGGACAAACAGATTATAACAGTTTTGCCAAAGAGTGAAAGAGTATTAGGTATGAAGATCAGAAGTGACCCTTAGATACATTGATAATCCAAGTGTAAGCTACATGCTTAAATTAGATTCAACAGATGAGGAAGTGGAGGATGTTCACAAGCATATTGAGAGAGTGATGGAGGAGGATGGAAGAGGCCTGATGAGGAGAATTATTGTAATGGGAGACTGGAGTGTTGTTGGAGATGGCGTTGTGGGAAGGTTTGGATAAATGGCAAGAGAAAATAAAGAGGTTGAAAATTATTGGAATTTTGTAAACAATTCTGGATTACAAATATCTGGTTCAAACAGCAAAAAAGATTCAAGAATGTGTAAAGATTTCAGGACCATCAGTTTTATATGTCATTTTACAAAAGCACTGACTAGAGTAGCAGTTAAGAGAATGGAGAACGAAATCGAAAAACATTATATTGGAGATGATCAGTTTGGCTTAAGAAATGGAAGAGAAACAAGGGATGCAATGGCATGCCCAAGACGTATGACTGAGAAAATGATTGATGTTAATAAGGAATTGTATGTATGTTTTATTGACTTAGAGAAAGCCTTCGATTGGGTGGATTATAATATTCAGATGAGAATTCCAGGTGATATTTAAGCTTGACTTGAATGACAGAAAACTGATAAAAGAATTGTACAAGGGACAGAGAGTGGATGGCGAGGAGATGAAGGAGGTGCCAATTGAAAGAGGAGTGAGGAAAGGTTGTTGTATGTCACCAGCCCTTTTTAATCTGTATGCTGAGAGACTTATGGAAGAGCAGGTAAAGTGAAGGTAAAAGATATGAAATGAGCATTAATATTCAGAAGACCTAAGTAATGAGTATTGGACGAGTGGAGAGTAGAGGTAGAGTGATTCTGAGACTGGAGAGACAAGAATTGGAACAGGTGGAGAGATTCAAGTATTTGAGTGGGCTGGTGAATGCGAATGGCAGCTGTACTGAGGAGATAAAAGCTAGAATAAGTACGGGAAAAGCAGCATTTGTGAAGGTGAAAAATTAACTCACAGCAAGAAGTATATCAAAGAAGCAGAGAAGGATGATTGAGGGCATAATTGAGGGAAGGAGGGTCAGAGGCAGAAGGAGATTCGGAATGTTTACAGGATATATTGCACGGAAAATTGCATGAGGAGTTAAAAGAAATTACTCCTGAGCTAGAACTATTGATTGATATTACCCTACTTCATAATATAGCAAGGTTAGTATTGAATTGGATAAAATAAAATCAATCATTAAAGCTAACAGTGTAATGATCAATGATCTAGTCTATTTCAACCAATTGAATACTACTAACCTTGTTACAGTATATCATCAAGTAGGGCCAATCAATATTAATCAAGTACGGGAGACTGGTTTAATATTTCGAAAAAAATCGAAATAGCTAAATAAATGATAGACATTTAGGTTAAGAATTCTTTCTGTCTGGATAGTCCCGCAATGCTGAAATAATTAAAAAAGATTTTAAAACCCCATTTTAGTCTTACTCACTTTTTAAAAATGTTAACAGTAGAGAAGATGTAGTGAAAAACTAGCTCTTCTGTCTTGAATAAAGACGAATGTTCTATTCTCTCGTAGTTTTTCATCTCATCCCCTGAAGGCTACTGTAACTGCCCTTCCGAAATCCAATGGTCCCGCTGAAAAAGGTCTCTTGAATCCCTGCTTGCATAATTCAGTGCCGTCGACTCCATTCTTCTAGGTTACTTTGTTCCTTTTTCTTTCCTGTGAAAATATTTTTATATAAAACGAATGATTCGTTTATATCTTTCTTCGCTGCTGGCCTAATTCGTTCACTGTGAGATAACAATGTCGACCAGGGCCAGGATACACAGCTGGAACACTGTTTACTGCGAGCATTGTAAATAAGGAATGTTAATCATCTGAGCGCTTGTCTCATTTGCTCAGGTGAATTGCAAGAGAAGAATGACCCGACAAGAAAGACTGTGATTGTAGCGTGAAGAATTTTTATAATCATACAAAACCTAAGAAACCACACATTCACTTCTAAATGCAACTTGGAGAATCAGGCGTTTGAAAATCTAAGCTAATAATTATCATTCATTCTATTCAAATTTTTTTTTTAACCAATCCATTTAATTTTAAAACAGCTTATCCATTCAGCTAATTATAAATACCCATGAAATATATCACAACATAGATAAAGAATAAGAAGAGGTCAGCAAGTGGAAAATACTAGCACTATAATACAAAATACTAGAGCTATATTATTTATTTTACAAATAATATTGGTGAAGTCTAGGGTCCTCGACCAGAGGGATCTCATGAAGACAATGTTTCTTACAAGTATAAAATTTTAAACACTCCAATTTTTTAACTTAATTAACAAATTATCTTACAACTTTAATAATGTAAGGTCAACTGGAAAGAATAGTCATACTCTCTACTTTTCCTTAGAAAATTATTTGAAAAGAATTATAATTATTTACGAACAATGACGTTTAATCTTCCATGAATTAACATAAGAAATATCTACTAAAGCAATAGGATGAATATGAAAATGACTATCACATAAAAATGATGACAGATTTCAATTATCTCTCCGTTCCAAAATTTCATCTACTTCAACCAAGCTGAAGATCTGTTGATCTGTTATAATAAGAGTATCCCATATTATAAAGAGCTACTTGCTGTTCTTTGTCGACGAAGCTTCAGCGCTGGTGAATAACAGATTGAAGGAAGGGAGGATGAAGAATGAGGAGAAAGATGAAGAAGAAGAAAAAGAAGAAGAAGAAGAAGAAGAGGAAGAAGAAGAAGAAGGAGAAGAAGGAGAAGAAGGAGAAGAAGAAGAAGAAGAAGAAGAAGAGAAGCAGAAGGAGTAGGAGAAGATATTGGAGTAGAAGAGAGAAAAGAAGAAGATTGAAAAAAGGAAAAGAGGGATAGGAAAAATATACTTTTAAAATAAATTTGAAACTATGTTATGGCACGTTTTAGACATCCTGATTCAATTGAAGCGGGCAACCTGCTAGTAATCTAAAATAGATGTAATAATCATTACTTTTAAAACTAGTTGATGAGTTATGAATTGATTAGTGTTAGTGAATAAATTAATTTTCTTTTTGCTTATAATAAATAAAAATGATTAATATGAGCTGCATATTGCCTACAGTATAGAGTGAAGGCGGAGTTGTGCCTTGTACAGTACTGCCGAGGGCCGAAGATAGCTCAGTCAGTGAGTAGACAGTAGCCTATGTAGAGGGACATTAGCTGTTCTAATCTCATAGGACTTGCGGCCTTTTCTTTCTCTATCTAATCAGTCGATCTCAGTCTACGTGTTGGGGATCATTCTTGGTGCACACAGGCTGAAGCCAAAGGGCCGTTGCTGTTTTCGTATTCAAAGCCGACTCATACACTCATCCATAGTAAGCCGGCTGATATAAATTCCGATCGCTTGTCCTGTTGACTCTTAAGAAAAAGGACGGCCTGGGGATATGGTTCTTTTGAATTCATTCTTCTCTAACCTCACGCCCAACTACCGCATCATATTCAGCCATCTTTTTCTATTAGCTATGTTCGCTAACCTTGAGCTTTGAAACAGATGGATAGAATGTGAACATAAATCGATCCAATGTATGATAGATTGAATGAATGGAACGTTATTACATAGTACAAAAAACATAATATGTGTGTTGGGAATAAAATATTGCAAATTGAAAATATAATTTTTTTAAATATATTAAAAAATTCTGAATGAATCTACCTAACGGTAGATTAACGCTCTCACTGTCCCGACCTTATAGATAAAGAGAGGTGAGAAGAATAACGCAAAATTTGACACATATATACGTATGAACCCGTATATATATATTAACCCGTACAGTGAGAGCTAATCGGTGAGTCAATTCTTTGATCCTCCTCAATAACACAATCTCACAATTTTCACCAAAACCAGTTGCCTAGCTGGACTGTTTATTTCACATTCCCATAGCAACACATGCCATAGGGTTAAGACAACTTTACAAACGTTCCTACAACTCTTCCATAAATACCTACCTGACAAATATCATACCAAACCAAACGTTTTCCCCTACTCTTTTCATCAGTAATATAAATTTAAAACCATACCCAATTGTTTAACTACTCAAAAGTCCACTTTTCCCAACCTATCCTCAGCACTTGACTGTTTTTTTAAATATTCCCATAGCAGAATATGCATGGGATTGAAGAAATTTTACAAACGTCCTTATAACTCCAATATAGGGTGAAAAGGGTGACCCCCTCAGCTCAGGTCAGGGGTGACCGAAGAACTTAATTTTAATTCTTTCTTCTTCTTATGAGGTGCCTACTACCCCCCGTAGTTTTTGCTCTGAAGTTTATGCGTACGGACAGACAGAGCTTACGCATAATGCTCTCCCCCTATGTACTTCGTACTGTGAGAGCTAAAAGCTATAGATTTTAGAATAAGCGAATGAACACAGTGTTGAACAAACTACAGTATGAAACTATGAATGAACTACAGTAGTGGATAAATAAAAGAGTACCAATAAAATGTTTATCTATGACTATGTTACGGAGAGAATAAATTTGTGTAACAGAAAATGAGTTTTCTTGTAGAGAATAATCTTTAGCATTAAGGGAGAAATTGATTTATTATTATAGCCCAATTAGAAAGAGAACAACATGCACAAAAAAAGGTAGAGTATATCACACTCAATAATCAGTAATCTCAGACAGACAAATATGATGGATCAAAATTTATAATAAGTCCGACTAGGTGTGGGTTAGCCACATCCAAAACATGAGAAAACAAATAAAATTGGCAATGAATTAAACCTATGCTTGGCCAAGCTGCACTGGAATATTTGAAAGATAAAATAGCCTTGGTCGGTACCCTGGCGCTCATAAAGTTGTGCACTCGCGTAGGCCTATTTTATAACACACTGAATAATTGAAATATTCATCACCTGATGATGCGCGGTGCAGTGGTTGCGGAAGGACTATAGATCCTACCTTTCCTCCGGCTTATAGGTGGAATCCTACTCACTCCAAAAGTGGCAAACAGGCTGAAACCTTCAAAGTGTTCGATTGGCGGCGTCAATATGAGACTATCAGGTCTCCTCAGAGGTACTGGATGTCTGGTTGGCAGCTTCGGTAGGTGAGGGGGTCTAATGGAGACATTTAACACGACTTGTGAAAAATTTAATAAAGTACAAATAATGAAGGACATAAAAATTCAGCCCCCTGCACGTAGTAAAAGTTTTATCTGCTCTTCTTTTGACCTTCTTCTGTCCTCTAGCATCGATCCTTGATCCTTCTTCCCACTTTAAATCCTTCAGGATAAGCCAGCGTTTTTTCATTTTCCGGTAGTTGAGGCTACTTCCTGATTGGCTGCTGGGCTCTGGCGGTATTTGATAGTTTGACTCAAATTTAGCAGACAATATGTGGACCGACTGAGTCCCAGATTCGGCATTTCATGAAGAAGAGGATGAAAATCTATTTATTTGAGAGGATCTTATTTCATTTAAATTCTACTTATTTTCTTTATTTTTTTGTCTATATTTTCATCCTTTCATTAGTCGATAATCGATTCTCGATATTATTGACTGATGTTGACTTTGGTCGAATCTTTAGCTAATAAGCGGTGAGAATGTTATGTGCCTTAACAGTGGGCCAGTTGAATAAAAACGATTAGAGGTTTTTTGGACAGTTCACTAGCTTTCGAGTGGATAAAAATCTTGTAGTAAAAGCTCGACTATAGTGATGACTACGGGGTCTAGTAAACACTAGACGGCCTTGAACTTTTCCGTAGTTTACTCACTTTGAAGTGAATAAAACAGAGACTTTACTACTATAGTCGTTACTAAGCTTTTTGCAAGATAGGGTCTGATCTGACTAGCCCGGTTTATCAATCGATTTTTCTCAAAAAATTTGAAGTTTATTAAAATAAAATTAATTATTTAGCCTATTCTATATCTCCAATCTATGCTATCTCAAACTTATTTCGTCATTCCAGTATATTGGAGTTGACTAAAATTATTATAAGTAGCAAGTAGGCATATTAATTAATTGCATGTCCTTGGCTCTGGTTTGTTTGTTGATCGTCGGCTTTTGATTCTTCAACAAACTGAAACGGTATTGGTAGTGTATTTAGGGATTCAACCTGTACTTCAGCAGAAAAACTTCCAATTCAAGGGTTCAATTCGATGAATTATTTGAGCTATAATTAGGTTGATGTTGTCAGGTAGCAAAATTTATTTGGTCTTGTGCAGCTCGTATAGAACAAAACTATAGTATTCAATTGGTTATCATGCACAATATTATCAAAAGATCTCTAAAATACAAATAATTAGTTAAATGAGAACTGCATTTGAAATATGAAGAATAATATAAGGAATTTATTAACAATAAAGTAGGTTGATAATTTTTGACTTAGTAGCCAAGCAATCTTACAATCATAACTATCGTTTTGATTCTAAATTAATCAACTATTTTCTTGAATAGACTTCTTCCAATAATAAATATTTCTTCTGATCGTCAATGACAACTCTCCATATCGGTTGCGGAGCCGTAAATGTGCGACCAACCCATCTATAAATAGCTTAACTTAGTAACAACTAAGGCGAAATTCATGTGAATAAAACTGTGGAGAGTAAACTCTCCGATTTTTCCTAGTCCACACTAGAGCAGAGCGTACTACGTTTATTCACTCCGAGTCGAGAGTATACGTTTCGGGCGACTGTTTACTAAGGAGAGAAGACTTAACTAGGAAGACCGCACTAAGTCGAGTATACTCGTTTTTATTCACTTGGCCCAGTATGTATGCATGTTTCCAGTAAACTCCGAAACCGCTGAACTGATTTTTATGAAATTTTCAGGCACAATGTAGACAGTCCCGAGATGGTTCCTGTGAAGTTTTCAAAAGTCCTCGCTGAAGGACACAAAAAGGATAAATCTATCCTTAAAGGAACAGCTAATTAATAGAAGTCAACAGTTTTTAATCATATGATGGGCCCTTAGGGGCGTTATTTACGCTGTCTGCAAACTTACGGGCGTACCGTGTAGTCGGAGCATTGCAGTCATGTAGGAAACATATATGACTAAAGAATCAAAGCTCAGCTTATGTTACATCCATTATATTTTCTTTGGTAAAAAAAAACAAAATTTTTTAATTGCAATTTAACCAAACAAAAAATAACATTTCAGAAAATCTAGGAAGATGCGGATTGTGCTTGGCTCTTGGGAATTCACCGGGTACCGCTATTATAACTAAAATCCCGTTGCTACCCATGAGTGAATCGCTAGTTATTATGCTAGTTAGATCTGCACTGATAAATTATACTGTTGCTATATTAAATTTGCCTTTGGTGTATTTTTCTCTTGGAGTTTCTTGCTTGGTAGTACACGTTCTCGCACACATAGCCTAGGGTCCGTTTGCTAGTGCTGGCACTTCATGAGAAGGCCCACTTGTAGTTTCTAGGACACCTTGACTGACCTTAGCATAAAAGGTTCAGTTGTTTCAAAGAAACCCTCCTTTACATTACCTTGGCGCGCGCGCCACTTTTAAACCCAACTAACCTAACCCAACCTACCCTAACCTAACGTGATCCAACCTAACCTAACCTAACCTAAACTAACCAAACTAACCTAAACTAACCCAACCTACCCTAACCTAACGTGATCCAACCTAACCTAACCTAACCTAAACTAACCAAACTAACCTAAACTAACCCAACCTACCCTAACCTAACGTGATCCAACCTAACCTAACCTAACCTAACCTAACATGACCTATCTAACATACCTAACATGACCTAACATTACCTAACAACCCAGGGACACTGCCCCTAGTGCTCCCCTAGTGCGCCCCTAGTGCTCCCCTAGTGCACCCCTAGTGTGCCCCTAGTGCGCCCCTAGTGCTCCACTAGTGTGCCACTAGTTTGCTCCTAGTGCGCCCCTAGTGTGCTAGAAGCTCTAATATGTAAGCACTAAAGCTAATTGCAAGATAAGCTCACACCCACTGTGAGCTCTTTTACTTAACCGCTGCACCCACTTACTGCACACTCAGTGCAGTAGTGCACACTCAACTCCCACTTAGTCCCAATTTCGGATATCTTGGTGTACCACTTTTGTCCCTTATGGCTTACTTGGTGCACAATTGGAGTGACTAATTCGTATATAGTATAAGCCAACACCCAACAGGTGACTTAGAGAAATATGTCTTAGGTTAATCTTATTTATAAGGATAGGATTGTAGGGGTTTGTGGAAAACACAAAAGACAGATTCACAATAATTTCTCCATTTATTAATACAACAT